>JAGFNQ010000202.1:0-32760 GCA_024364735.1 Boesenbergia rotunda
TAAAATGAATATTCACTATTTGAGTGTACATGTCTGTGTATTTGATTGGAATCTTAAACTCATTTACTGAATGTCTATAATACAATTCACAGCATGAGAGAATTTGTGATGAATTCACAACTAGTGATTATCTCTACATATGCAATTGTGAAGTATTGGAATTGTCCCTAGTCGATGAATTGATAAATAAGGACACTATCAATTCTGTTGAGACTAGCATGGGTTATTCTCTAATCAGCTGATTCTCACTGGCTGGTGACATTAGGATGTCCGGAGATAAACATGAATGCTAGTTAAGGGAACTAGTTCATTGGAGTGACTGGCTGTAAAACTTCACATGGTAGTCTACATATAGACATGTCAGTGAAGTTCTTACTGCAGCTTAAGTGCGATGTTTCTTTGACTTGCGGTGTTCAAGTCATCTTGGTCATGGAGACTTATACTTTAACATCTTAGGCAAGCATCTCCAAGGAGGTGTGGACCCAGGATGGTTAGGTATAAGCCGAAGTGCCCGAAGATGTTTGAACAGCCTACAAAGGATTCACCACTCCTTGCGAGGGGATGTATACCCAAGGCCTATCGTCGGATTGTTACTCAAAGCCTCTGGCCAGAGCGTGACATGTTCAGAGTATGAGTCTCTGAAATACATGAGAGTAATTAGAATCTATTGGACGAGAAAGACATTACTTGGGCTAGGTGTGACGTAGTCAGCCTAATGGGGACTGACACATATAGACCATGTCCTGAACCAAGTGGGTATATGATGGTGAAGGGAATGAGGCACGACTCATTATAGCTGCTGAAGGGTTTCAGAATTATTTCTGAGGTTAACCGTTGATCATTCGATTAATTGGGGTTCGTGATGTACTACTAGGTGCCACTTATGATCGTTCTATAATTGGTTAATTATTGACGGCCAACATAAATCGAAAGTCTATTTAGTCACACACACTACGAGTAATCCGAGGGATTTAAAACGAGTTGAAAATTGGATTTTCCGAACAAGGGAGATAAGTCGAATCTGAATTTTTCAGAGACGCATCGGAAGCGTAAAATGGCTAAGTCTTTTGAAGACTTATTGGACGAATTAAATGAGTTTAATTCGTACGGTTACGGCATTGGTTTGGCCGGCCAAAGTGGGTCCCCACCCTCTTTGGTTTGGCCGGCCACAATAAGAGGGAGAACCAAATTGTTTGGTTCAAATTATAAAATAAACCGCGCGTGGTTTGTTTTATGAAATTATGGATAAAGAAATTTATATAAAGAAATTTATTTTCATAGAAATTAAAAAAACCTTGGATTGGTTTATTTTATTTTATAAAGTCAATAATGGATTGATTTACCATGATAAAGAAATTTATAGAAATTTATTCCTTTTATGGAAATTAAAATGAATCATGGATTGGTTTATTTTATTTTATAAAATCAATTATGAATTGATTTTTCCATGATAAGAAAAATTTATAAGATAAATTTCTTGTAAAATTTATTCCATAATAAAAGGGGAGACATGGTTGTTTTTATTATAAATTAAGTTATAATAAATCTTGGCATAACGGAATAATTCATAGAAAAATTTATAAGATAAATTTCTTATGAAAAATTTATTCCGTTAAAAAGGAGACTTGGCGATAAAGAGGCCACTATATAAAGGTGCAAAGGCAAGGCTTGGAAATTCAATTCAAGTGATCAAGGATTCATGCCTAGCCTCTCTTCCTCTCCTTCTCTCCCTCTCCCTCTTCTAGGGCCGGCTACCCTCTCCCTCTTTTAGGGCCGGCTGCCCTCACCTCCTTTGCCATGAGCCACCTCCACCAAGAAGGTGCCAAAGAAGAAGAAGAAGCGGGGCGCGACTCCTTCCTTCCTCCCGGAATCTTGATTCCATTTTTGTTTGGTGGTTAGTTTTCCATCTCTCTCTCTTGATATTCTTGTCGTGCCTTTAGAGAATCTAGTAGTTCTTGTCGGCACGAAACTCGTGGCTTTGCGAAGTCATCCCGAAGAAAACTCGGCGTGGACCCGAATAGAGGCGGAGCTTCCAAGGGACACTACGGTTGGATCTCGTCCCTTACTACGAGTTACGCGAGGTATCAAGTAAATTAGTTTACTTTCTACAAAATTTTAATTTATGATAATGTCTACACAATATATGGTTACATGCTAGATACATGGTTAAAATAATTTGAGAAATTATTTATGCTAAACCTTCTGCTGCACGTAATTAAATTTTAAAATTCCGAATCCGTATCCATGTCAACATGCACCCGGTCCCAACATCCAGGAGCTGGAACATCCGTTTTGATGAGACAATCAAAGAGTTTGATTTCTCACAAAATCCTGACAAACCTTATGTGTACAAGAAGGTTAGTGGGAGTGCAGTCGTATTCCTAGTATTATATGTCGATGACATATTACTTATAGGAAACGATATATCAGTCTTACAGTCAGTTAAAATTTGGTTGTCCAAAACTTTCTCCATGAAAGACCTGGGAGAAGCAACCTATATCCTTGGGATTAGAATCTATAGAGATAGATCAAAACGGTTGCTTGGTCTTTCATAGTCTACATATATAGACCGAGTGCTAGAAAGGTTTAGCATGTCAGAATCCAAGAAAGGTTACCTTCCCATCCGGCATGGGATCAACCTTTCGAAGTCTATGTGTCCGCGCACAGAAGACGAGAGGATTTACATGAATAAGATTTCTTATGCATCCGCGATAGGATCTATCATATATGCTATGTTATGTACTAGGCCCGATGTATCGTATGCTCTGAGCGTCACAAGCAGATACCAGTCTGATCCAGGAATGGATCATTGGGCGGCTATCAAGACAATCCTTAAGTACTTAAGAAGAACTAAGGATGTGTTCCTAATATATGGAGAAGGTGATATGATAATACGTGGGTATACAGATGCCAGTTTCCAGACAGATAAGGATGACTCCAAATCTCAGTCCGGATACGTATTTATTTTAAATGGAGGCGCATTAAGTTGGAAGAGTACCAAACAAGACACCGTGGCGGATTCTACCACGGAAGGGGAATATATTGCAGCTTCAGAAGCAGCAAAGGAAGTGGTCTGGATCAAGAAGATTGTCTCAGAACTTGGTGTGGTTCCAACCATTGATGAAGCAATACCGGTTTACTGCGACAACAATGGAGTTATAGCACAAGCAAAGGAACCAAGGTCTCATCAGCGATCCAAACATGTGCTTCGCCGCTATCATCTGATCAGAGAGATTATAAGTAGGAATGATATACAAATTGAGAAAATTCTCACTGAAAGGAATTTAGCGGATCCTTTAACTAAGGCCTTGCCTCAATGTAAGTTTGAGGGTCATGTTAGAGCCTGTGGTATTGGGTACCGTAGCGATTGGCATTAGGCCAAGTGGGAGTTTGTTAGTAATATGAGAGATGTGTCCTAAGACAATCACCTTATGATTGTAATCATTTATTTTAATAAATGAATATTCACTATTTGAGTATACATGTCTGTGTATTTGATTGAGATCTTAAACTCATTTACTGAATGTCCGTAATACAATTCACAGCATGAGAGAATTTGTGATGAATTCACAACTAGTGATTATCTCTACATGTGCAATTGTGAAGTATTGAAATTGTCCCTAGTCGATGAATTGAATGATACGAACACTGTCAATTCTGTTGAGACTAGCATGGGTTATTCTCTAATCAGCCGATTCTCACTGGCAGGTGACATTGGGATGTCCGGAGATAAACATGAATGCTAGTTAAGGGAACTAGTTCATTGGTGTGACTAGCTGTAAAACTTCATATGGTAGTCTACATATAGACATGTCAGTGAAGTTCTTACTGCAGCTTAAGTGCGATGTTCCTTTGACTTGCGGTGTTCAAGTCATCTTGGTCATGGAGACTTATACTTAGACATCTTAAGCAAACATCTCCAAGGAGGTGTGGACCCAGGATGATTGGGTATAAGCCGAAGTGCCCGAAAATGTTTGAACAGCCTACAAAGGATTCACCACTCCTTGCAAGGAGATGTATACTCGAGGTCTATCGTCGGATTGTTACTCGAAGACTCTGGCCAGAGCATGTCATGTTCAGAGTATGAATCTCTTAAATGCATGAGAGTAATTAGAATCCATATGACGAGGAAACGTTACTTGGGCTAGGTGTGACGTAGTCAGCCTAGTGGGGACTGACACACATAGACCATGTCCTGAACCAAGTGGGTATAAGAAGGTGAAGGGAATGGGGCATGATTCATTATAGCTGCTGAAGGGTTTCAGAATTATTTCTGAGGTCAACCGTTGATCTTTCGATTAATTGGGGATCATGATGTACTAGTAAGTGCCACTCATGATCATTCTATAATTGGTTAATTATAGACAGCCAACATAAATCGAAAGCCTATTTAGTCACACGCACTACGAGTAATCCGAGGGATTTAAAACGAGTTGAAAATTGGATTTTCCGATCAAGAGAGATAAGTCGAATCTGAATTTTTCAGAGACGCATCAGAAGCATAAAATGGCTAAGTCTTTTGAAGGCTTATTGGACGAATTAAATCAGTTTAATTCATATGGTCTTGCCTGGCCAAAGAGGGTCCCTACCCTCTTTGTTTGGCTGGCCACATTAAAAGGGAGAACCAAATTGTTTGGTTCAAGTTATAAAATAAACCAAGTGTGGTTTGTTTTATAAAATTATGGATAATATAAATTTTATAAACCGAGGTTTGGTTTATTATTTTCATGGAAATTAAAATAAACTTTGAATAGTTTATTTTATTTTATAAAATCAATTATGAATTAATTTTTCCATGATAAGAAAAATTTATATAATAAATTTCTTTTGAAAATTTATTCCATAAGAAAAATGGAGACATGGTTGTTTTTTTTATAAATTAAATTATGATAAAAACTTGGCATGATGGAATAAATCATAGAAAAAATTATATGATAAATTTCTTATGAAAATTTATTCCATAAAAAGGTGACTTGGCTGTTGAGATGTTCTATATAAAGGAACCAAGACAAGACTTGGAATTTAATCTAAGAGATCCAGAAATAAGCTCTCTCTCTCTTTCTCTCCCTCTCTCCCTCTCCCTCCTCTAGTGTCGCCGCCCCTAAAAGGAGAACCCCTTTTGCCGTGAGCTTCAGCCACCACCAAGCAGCTGCCGAAAAAGAAGAAGAAGCTGGCGCAACTCCTTCCTTCCTCCCGGAATCTTGATTCCGTTCTTCGTTTGGTGGTTAGTCTTCCCATCTCTCTCTTGGTATTCTTGTTGTGCCTTTGGAGAATCTAGTAGTTCTTGTCGGCACGAAACTCTTGGCTTTGCGAAGTGATCCCGAAGAAAACTCGGCGTGGACGCGAATAGAGGCGGAGCTTCCAAGGGACACTTACGGTTGGATCTCGTCCCTACCTTCGTGTTACGCGAGGTATTAAGTAAATTAGTTTACTTCTGCAAAATTTTAATGTATGATCATGTCTACATATCATAAGGATGCATGCTAGATGTGTGGTTAAATAATTTGAGAAATTATTTATGCTAAATCTTCCGCTGCACGTAATTAAATTTTAAAAATTATGAACCTGCATCCATGTCATGCACCCGGTCCCAACAACTGAAGCACTAACCATTAGCCCTACAAGACTTTTTGTTTTACACAGGCACCAGTCGACTGATATCCTGCCAGTCTACTGGTGTAGTTGACTGCACCTGTGATTCACTCACCCGAATGTTTCTGTTCCCTCGACCAGTCGACTGATACGCCTGGAACTGCAGTTTCCAGGTTTCAGAAACACCATTCAAGTATATATATACATTCTACTTCAACTACACAACAAGATTATAGACTCACAAACATAATAACCATAATCATACTCCATTTGCATGCATTTCAAACTCTAAATTAACTACTCAAACTTAAAGTCTTTGCGGGAGTAAACTACTAACATAAACTCAAAAGAAAATACTCATAAAGTTCTATTGTTTAGAGTTTTAAATGGTAAATAAAACACATCCCGAAGGATCCTACTCCACGGTTCCACCGCCACTGACATGAATCATCCATCCTTGAGCCTCCTTGCCTTACATCTTCCCTTTACCTTTATCTGCAGTAAAAGGATACAACTATAAGCAAATAGCATAGTAAGTAGATACCTATCTCACAAAAACTTACAATCGATATCAAACATGCTCTTGGTCAAGAATGCTTGCTTTTAAACATATGTACTGAAAATGCTATGCTTAAAATGAATAAGCTCATGAAAACACTTGTAACAAATTTTTGCATTTAGAAACTTTGCTTGAAATGAAAAATGTGTAACATGCTTGAAATGATTTCGTGCTTTTGAAAAACTTGAAACTTATACACTTATACTTCTTATACTTCAAAATAATAAACATCCTCCTTTGGGCCCGACATAGTACCAATGCGCGCATCCCTAATAGGTTCAGGGTAGTTAGCCACCGAATCCTAATAGGATGTAACGCCCCAAATTTTGGGCTTGCTTTCGATTTTCATTAGGGCACAAAAATGTCGATATAGGTTATCAGATGGTATGACATTTATTTCAGGAATGAATAAAATTACATTTTTGTGATGTCATGATTAAATGATATGTGATTTCATTAGAAAGAATTAGAATATATAATTGCATAAATTAGAATATGTGATTGCATAAATTAGAATATGTGATTGCATAAATTAGAATATGTAATTGCATAAATTCGAATATGTGATTGTATGAATTGGAATATGTGATTTCATAATATGTGATTTGAGAATATGAGAGTAAATTGGGCTAATGGGCTTTGCAAAAGTGAAAACCAAAGAGGAGCAAAAATATGCTCTTGCCGAGAATCGAACCTTGGAACTCTTGGTAAGCAAAGCCTTGAAAAGCAACGAAGTAACCAATTCACCCAGCAGGGGATTGCTGAGAGGAAGGAAGGGAAATTATTGTTAAGGGTTAGGGAATGTGAAAGGGTAGAGGAAGAGGCTCTTGATGAGAAACCCCTTGGTGAAGGGACACTTGGAGAAGAGGCACTTTGCCTCTTCCCTTAGTATAAATAAGAGGGAGTGCTAAGGGGCCAACCATCATTGTTGCAAACCCCTCACTCACTCTCCCTCTTCTATTTTCGAAAATCCCAACTTCTCTCTCCCTCTTCAATTTTCGAAAATCCCAACTTCCCTCTCGCTCTTTAATTTTCGAAAATCCCAAGACCCCATTGAAGGTTTGAATCTCTTGCAAGGCAAGAAGAAGTCAAGGACCTCAAGAGCAAGGACAAGCACCTCCCCTCCGATCTAAGGGTATACCTTAAGGATATTTAGCGAAAGAGGTAAGTGCCCCTCACCTGTAGCATAATTGCTCTTGAATCGATTACATGACTCACATGATGTCCTCTACATGTCTCTACATGTTTTGGCCATCACCCTAACCAAGGGTTAGGGTAGGCCACATGCTTTCCTATGCTTAATGATGATGTTTGCATGAATGTATTATATTGTGTGTGAGTAATGAAGGCTAGGAGGGAGGGGAATCCCCTTCTAACCATTCGGCCAACCCTACCCTAGGGTTAAGTTCTTAAGTTTAACTTCATGCTATGCACCCTAATGAATCTCTATGATATCACATGTGTTGTATGAATGTTCATGATGCTATGTGGCTAAAAACCCCAAAGTACTCAACCCTACATGTTCGGCCAAAGGGCCCTATACTTGGGAATGGATTAGGTCAAATGAATACCATGCATGATAATGATCTTGTGTAAGATATGACATGCTTGTGTGATCTTGATATGTTGACTGAAATGCTTGCTAGCCCAAATACAACTTTCGGCCAAGAGAGAACTCTTGGACCCTAGCCTTGGTTGCTCCCATGAAATGCATGTTTTATACTATGCTAGTTATCATGATTATGAATGCATACATATGTATAAGAATGAGCCCTATAGGGCATGAATGAAGAAGGCTTAGGGGCGCGCGCAAAACATGATGTACAAGCCGGGCCCTAATGATTATGCTATGTTCAAGTATTATGTTTATATGTTTTCAAAAGAACCTTCCTATGAAGTTAACATGCTTAGATGTTTAACATGCTTAAATGCTTACCATGCTTGAATGTGATATATTCTATTGCCTTTCCACGATATCCGGATTTGTGAGTAGGATAAGGTCTTACTAAGCTATTGCTTATCGTTTAGTGTTTTCCCTTATGCTACCGATAAAGGACGCTAAACTATGGAGGCTACCGGAGAAGGGCAAGTGTGTGTGTGATAGTGCTGGTGGATAAAAAGGATCTTGCTCCTAATTGTTACAAGTTTTGGAACTTGTCATGTTAAACCCATGTTATACTCTTTTTATATACATGCTATGTTTGGAGATGAATACTTGATGTCCATGCTTGGTTGAATGTTCTGAAAAATAATTATGCTTCCGCTACATGAATCTTGCATGCTTTAATGTTACATGTGCCTAGGGCTGAGCAAAAATTCGGTTAAACCGAATTAACCGAACCGAATTAACCGAATTTTGAAATTCGGTTCGGTTAATTCGGTTTTCGGTTTTATTTTTATAATTCGGTTCGGTTTTTCAGTTAAATCGGTTCGGTTTCGGTTTTGAATTTTGTAATTCGGTTAAACCGAATAAACCGAATAAACCGAATAAAATTTCGGTTGAGAATAAAAAGGATCGGTTCGGTTAACATAATTAAAAAATAATTAATTATATTTCTATGTACTATTTTAATTAACGTACATAGAATTACGTTAACCTTTTTAATTTAATTATTTTTTATTTAAAAATATAATTAATTAAATAAAATCGGGTTATTTTAATTAAAAATCAATTTAAATTTAAAAATTCGGGTAATTCGGTTAATTCGGTTGAAAACCGAATTAACCGAAATATTTTCGGTTCGGTTTTCTCGGTTTTTATCAAAAATTCGGTCGGTTCGGTTATTTTGAAAAAAATCGGTTTATTCGGTTTTCGGTTTATTCGGTTCGGTTCGGTTCGGTTTTAACCGAATACTCACCCCTACATGTGCCCATGGATAGATTAGATACAAAAGAAAAATATGAATGCATACGTGTAGTTGTAATGTATGAAAATTAAAGTAGCGCCGCCGAATCCCTAGGGGATTAAGGGCGGGCGTTACAGGTTGGTATCAGAGCAGGTCTACCTCACCACTATCACACTCATCAAGCCCTCATCCTGCCGCTTCCAAGTAAGAACTCTAAACCTACTACATCCTTTATGCATGATAGTATGTGCTACTCCTAGTTAATTATGCGTGGATGTAGGAATAACTATTACCTCATACTAGTCTCATTTCTTATGAAGATGGCTAGAAGACGTAGTAACCGACTTAACGGGACTGCCCATCCACCACTTAACGAGACAGCACCACCACTTAACGAGACAGTACCCCCACCAAATCTGGCACATGTTGTAACCGAACTACAACGCCAGATCGCGGAGCAACAACTGATCATCACTAACCTGATGAATCAGCAGGGGAACTCTACCACTCCACCACCAGTGAACCAGGCGATTATTCCAGTTGCAACCCCGGTTACGCCAGCACCCCCGGCAGCCCCCGTCACGGTAGCCCGACCAGAGGCTTACCTAATCCAATGGCAGAGGCTAAAACCGGAAGGTTTCTCCGGTGCTGGTGAACTCTGGGACGCGCAAGCCTGGTTCAAAACAGTGGAAAGCACCATGGAATTGCTCGACTGGCCCGAGCAAGAGAAGATCAAATGCGCATCGTTCTGCCTCTCTGGAGATGCGCGTATGTGGTGGGAAAGTATAAAGACCAAACGCCAGGTGAACCAAATGACATGGAAGGACTTTGAATCGGAATTCTTCAAAGAGTTCTTCCATATGCGGGTCACCAACCGGCATTTCGACGAGTTCACCAAGTTCCGACAAGGTGAGCTATCAGTCAGCGAGGCAATGAAGAAATTCAACAGACTAGGCCTCCTCTGCCCGGAGCTAGTCAGCACTGAGAAAGAAAAAGTCAGACATATGCTGAAGATGCTGCGGCCTGAAATTGCCCTGAATGCGGCCGGCGGGGTCAACCGGCCACAGATCGCAGAAGAGCTGTTCAGCAGTGCTCTAATTGCTGAGCACTACCTGAATAACATCAACCAGCAAAAGAAGGTGCTGACTGAAAACAAGAGCCAAACCCAAGTCGGAGGTGAGAAGCCTCTGAATGATAGTTGGAAGGGGAACCACAATGGCAAGAGAAAGAACGACTCACAAAGTGGTCCTGCCAGCAAGCAAACCAAGTTCGACCCGTGTGCTACATGCGGAAGGCTGCACCCAGGAGCTTGCCGCCAGGGGACAGGCAAGTGTTACAACTGCGGACGGGTAGGGCACAAGGCCTGTAACACCCGCTTTTTTTTTTCTTTGACCACCATAAAGCGGTGTTACGTTAACATACTTAGGGCATGTAGACATCATAACGCAGCGGAAAACTTTAAACTTACACCTACATGCACTTTCTGTTGGTGCAGAAAGCACCCAAGTCAAACCTAGGTTTTGATATTGACAAAAGGGTTCAAAAGTTAAGGGTTAGTCGTTGTCTAACAAGTTTCTTGAGTTTACAGGAAAAGCCCAAGCGAAGGAATGCTAGGCACTGGCGATGGACTGCCAGACAGGAAAAGACCTAGCAAAGGGTTGCTAGGCTCTGGCGAAGGACTGCCAGAATGGACAAGCCCTAGCAAAGGAATGCTAGGCACTGGCGAAGGACTACCAGACAGGAAAAGCCCTAGCGAAGGGCTGCTAGGAACCAAGCGAAGGGAAGCTTGGCAACTCAAGACCTAGCGAAGGACTGCCGGGCAAAAGTCCAACTGGAGGAACCGGTTGGCATCAGGTAAATTCTCCCGAGAGGAGTAGGTGAGGACGCGTTCCCCTAGAGGGAACATTAGGCGTCGGTTCGACCTAGGGCTCCATTTTGGAGACCCAAAGTCAGAACCAAGACAGCCAAGGCTGTGTAAGATTAACTTATTAATTGCTATTTTGGACTAACCCTGGATGCAGGACCGAAGGACTGTGTTTCTGCAGCTCAGAGAGCCTCAAAGGAGTGAGACAGCAGCTGAGCAGGGCGCCCCGGATGTTTCGGGCGCCCCAGAGTCAACCCAAAGTCAACAGAGCAAGTAATCGCCCTGACAGCAGCACATTTGGGGGCGCCCCGGATGTTTCGGGCGCCCCGCGCGCATCGGGCGCCCCGCGTGTCGCGGGCGCCCACTGTGCCACGCCACTGGCAGCTGCAGTGGCTCACCCTCGCGAAGAAGATGAAGCCTTGACCGGTCAACCCGGGCGCCCCGCGCGCGTCGGGCGCCTCAGTCAACTGTTATCCCGAAGTCGAAGCGATCAGTCACGACCGAGAGCACGCCGGATCACAAGCCACGTGGGGGGGGGGGCGCCCCGAGCATCCCGGGCGCCCCCAGCCCTATATAAAGGACCCTCGACCCTCTTCTTCAGAACGCAATTCTTCAGACACTTCCACGCTCTTCTGCTCTCGTACTTTGCTCCAGATACTTCCCAACTCGAGCCGACGACGTCCCGCTGCCCCGAAATCTTCGATCTACTCCGGACGTCGGTAAAAGAAGAGCATACTTCTTATTGTATAAGTTTACTGCACTTATTCTGTATTCAATAATTGTAAACTGGTTTACGAACTTATAGAATTGCCCGCAGAAAACGGTCAACGACCGTGGGCCTTGGAGTAGGAGTCGACCCAGGCTCCGAACCAAGTAAAAATCTTGGTGTTCGCATTGTCTGATTTTAATTATTCCGCTACGCAATTGCTCTTTACGAAATCCGAACGATTTGCGACATTCACCCCCCCTCTATCGCATCTCTCGATCCAACAAGTGGTATCAGAGCGGGGAATTCAAACTTGGTGCAACCACCAGTTTGAAATTTTTTTTCGGATTTTTTTTATTTTCGAATTTAATTATTTTTTTTTCCCGCACTGCTAATCCAAGACCAAGTCTTGGGACACTTTTCTCTGTAAAATTTCCTTTTTCAGAACAAATGTCTATGCAAGAGGGATTCAGCACCGCTAGACCTCCACTCTTCAGTGGAGAAGACATTTCCTACTGGAAAAGTCGCATGGAGGTCCACCTGAAAACTCAGGTGGACATGTGGATCATTATCCAGTCCGGTCTGGAGATCCCCCGAAATGCAGAAGGACTTCCACAAAGCTACACGGAGTGGGACAATACTCTAAAGCGCAAGATAGAAGCCGACGCAAAAGCAACGCAAACCCTACAATGCGGGCTGACAAAGGAAGAGCTGAACCGAGTGGGCCCCTTCAACAGTGCAAAAGAGCTATGGACAAAACTGATCGAGCTGCACGAAGGGACTTCGGACACCAGGATCAGCAAAAGGGATCTGCTACTAAACAAATTATACACTATCAAGATGGCGGACAACGAATCAGCAGCCCAACTCCACGCACGGATCCAAGAGGTAATGAACGGTCTTCATACAATAGGTCACAAGGTTGAAAACCGTGACCTAATAAGGTATACTATAAACGCCTTTCCTAGAAACACCTTGTGGGCATCTATGGTAGATGCATACAAGGTCTCTAGGGATCTTTCAAAAATTAAGTTAGATGAGTTATTTTCTGAACTTGAACTTCATGAACATACTAACTGCAATTTGGCCGAGAAAAGTATAGCCTTCTTTGCAGGGAAAACAGGAAGGACAACTAAGAAGAAAACTCAAGTTGAACCTGAGTCTACCTCAGACTCAGAAACAGAAGATCAAAAAGGAGATCAATCTGAACTGGTCCGGCTAGCTCGAAACTACTACAAAAAGTTGAAGAACCAAGCCAACACACGGAGAACAAGCCGAAGAAAGGATGAACCAGCTGAACCAGCAACTGACAAACACAAGCCCAACGTAACCTGCTACGAATGCAAGAAGAAGGGCCACTACAAGACTGAATGTCCAAGCCTAAAGGAGTCCAAAAAGAACAGAAAGAAGAAGGCACTCCAAGCCACCTGGGACGAGTCTTCCTCAGAAGAAGAAGAAGAAGCACATCAGTCCAATCTTCTAGCCCTGACCGCTTCAGATCAAATCGAGACTGACTCAGACTCGGACCGGGACGACGGCAAGCTGACATTCTCCGACGACGGCGAAATAAAGGTAACGGGCTTTTCAAAATCGCAATTGAATTCTCTTATTTCCTATCTATCCCGAGATTTGGCGAAAGCCAAACTCCGAATCGAGTTCCTCCGACAGGAAGTAAAACTCCTGAAAGAGGGAGCTGATTCTAAATCCTTAACTGAGAAACTTCAGGAAGGAACCCCTGATCAAGTTGAAAAACTTGAATCAGAGAATTCCTCTCTAAAAACTCAAGTTAAGGACTTAAGAACAGCTTTAGAACGATTCACGTCTGGTTCCAAGAATCTTGATCTGATTCTGGGAAAACAGAAGTCTGTTCTAAACCGATCCGGACTTGGCTATAGAACCAAATCTCGGCAAAGATCTTACTTTGCTGTACTGAACCAGTCAAGACCTAAGGTTCAGGCATGGGTGCCAAAACTGTGCCTGACTAAACCAACTGGTTCAAATCAATTTTGGATCCCCAAGGACAAGATTCACCTCTTGCCTAACCCATACAGAGGCTTTAGTCCAGGGGGAGCCAAAATCAAAACAATTTTTATAATTAGATAATTTTCTTTAATTGATTGAGTGTTTGTTTATTTAATTTATTGCAAATTGCCATGCTTAGATTTAAGGGATACTTAGATTTAAGGACTAAATTTCTTGAAACTTGAAAACATAGTATTGGGAGGAGGTGAGATGATAGTACGTTGGGGAAACCAACTCTAATAAGATCAAGTCTACTTGGTCTCTTTAGACTGGTGAAACCAGCCGAAGCTACCGATCCAAGACCCAAGCTAGTTAGACCAGAAAATGACCCAATTTAATTTGAAAATGAAATTTCATTAAAAGGCTTTGTCAAGGAAAGGGTGGATGATCCCATAAGGCTACGGCCAAAGAAGGCCTAGTGCCTCACCAAGACCTAGAAGCCAATTTCTGAAATTCAAATTCAAATTATCTTTTGTTAAATTCGAATCTAACTCAATGTTTAAATAATTATAGATTCTTATCTGGTTTCAAACCTATCTCTTTTTCGAAAATCACTTAATCTATTTTTCAAAATTTCTAAACTTACTTGCTTAAAAATCTGTTTTCAAAAATAAAGAACTTTTTCGAAAATAAATTGAAATTTCTTTTCAAAACTAATTTCTACCCTCAAACCTGTCTCACAAAAACCTTAAGGTTAACGTGTTTGAAAATCCTAGATTCAGTGAGACAGGAAAATTAAGCTCAAATTAAACCACACTTGAGCTCCTACACCTTGACCTACTTGATTCACATGGAGCCAAGTCACTAAGTGGAAATCGATACTGCTTAGTGATAATTGATGACTACTCTAGGTTCACCTGGGTCAGGTTTCTAAAGACCAAAGATGAAACCCTGAACCTATTTAACAACTTTTGTAAATTGATTGAAAATCAAAATGATACCAAAATTAAAAGACTTAGGTCTGATCACGGGGGAGAATTCAAGAATCAAAGATTCGAAGAATTCTGTAAAATAAATGGATATAAACACGAATTTTCGTGTCCCAGAACCCCCCAACAAAATGGCATAGTAGAAAGGAAAAATAGAACCCTACAGGAAGCGGCTAGGGCTATGCTTAATGAATTTGACCTACCTAACCACTATTGGGCAGAAGCAATCAGCACAGCTTGCTATATCCAAAATAGGATTCTGCTAAATAAAAAGTTAAATAAAACACCCTATGAACTTTACTACCATAGGCTTCCAAACTTACACTATCTTAGAGTCTTTGGATGCAAAGTCCATATTCTTAACACCAAAGACTATCTTAGAAAATTCCAATCCAAGTCAAACCCAGGTATCTTTTTAGGGTACTCTACAACAAGTAGAGCTTATAGAGTCTACAACAAAATAACTAAGAAAATTGAAGAAACAACCAATTTAATATTTGATGAAGAAACTAACCCAAAATCTGATAATTCTGACTTAGCTTCAACAAATACTGATCAAGAAGATAACTCTGAAACCCTAACTGAACCCTTTAATGACTTAACAATTGAACCAACTTCTGAATCAGTTGAACCAACCAATGAACCCAGAATTGAACCTATTGGACCAGCTGGACCTGAAGCTGAGCCAAGTATTAGAAAAACCAAGAAACCCAGACTCAGTCACCCAACTGACCAAATTGTAGGTGATCCAACCATAGGAGTCAGAACTAGAGCTTCCTATAGAAATCTTAGTCAAATAGCCTGTAACGCCCGACCTTATATCTACCCTAAAGGCGGGGTTACGGGTCCACACATTCATATCATGCAATCATATTAAACATGTATATCCAAACAAAACAGTTACAATACATGAACTAGTAATAAGCATGCTTATTGAACACTAAATTACCAAGCAAGGTTTTCCAATCAAATAATTCATTTATATCTACATGCATTTACAACCTAATATGGAAAGCATTTAACACACTCTAGCATGAAATCTCAAGTAAGCACATAGCAAAGGTTATCTAGCCTTAGATACATGCAAAAGAGGCATATACAAAAGAAGCATTCATAAGCAACCGAAAATAGTAACATCTAACATTTTACTTAGCATGCATACTACAAAGTTTAAACATTAATGATAGTGTTATCTAGCATGACATGGGTTCCATATCCCTAACTTAATCACAGTAGAGTAGTCATGATCACACATTCAGAGTATAGCAACACAATTTCAATCTTCCATAGGAAGCAGTTAGATTCTAGACAACTAAGGTAGATAGAATCTTTCATCCTTTCCCGAGCCATCACCACACACATCCTCCAACCTTCCCTCTGCCTCTTCCTTTAGTTCGAGTATTTCTTACCGCTATCTGCAGCATAAGAAAAATAACAGGAACTAGTAAGCAAAACATGCTTAGTAAGATTCCGGGCCTACTCGCAAAACCATATCGATACATCATATCATGTACACAGTAATCAAGATAGAACAAGATTATAAGCCTCATAAGCATCTCATCAAAGCATCATGCATCATAAGCATCTCATCAAGCATCATGCATCATAAGCATCTCATCAAGCGTCATGAACATCACATCAAATATCTCTAAGTACTTTACAGAACAAGATCATCACATAATGAGAAAACAATATGTTTTTCAAAAAGTTCCATAATGGTAAGTACTTCAAAATAACATATCATCATCCAGGGCCCAGTTGTCGTACCACATTATCATGCGCGTTCCCTAATAAATTGGGGTAGCGAGCCACCAATCTAATTAGAGCAGGACCCTTCCGTCCTACCAATGCCATGACCTTAACATGCTCATTGGATTTGTTTAACGACCCCCTTCCGAGTCGGGTAGACAACTTTCCAAAGTAAAGTAATTTATCATGCAATTACTCATATAAGTATATGCCTAAAGGTACTCTTTAATCACTTCTCAAAGGGACACACCACGCCTTCGGGTGCTCTTGATCCCCCAGGGACACACCACGCATTCGGGTGCTCTTGATCCCAGTTTTAATAGAGTAACCTTTTTATGCATATTCTCATCCACATCATGTTCATGTCATAAGAGTGCCCCATGGGCTATAAGGCATGCTTTTATACCTAACAAGATAGGTCACATAATTTATACACATATCACATATGTAATAGCATGCTTCATGGTCTCATTAGGTACTTCCCAACCCTAGGACTAGGGTTGGCCGAAAGTCACAAGTAAAGAGGGGTTGGTTTTCCAAGTAAGCATTCATTCAAACATTTCTACAAACACCTCAAGTACCTTTCATGTTACCAATTGAACAAGGTTTATATCTCAAAGTGGGATTAGCATCCACTAACCCTAAATTACAAGGGATGGCCGAATGGTAGAGTGGGGGTTTCTAGGATTTTTGGACAAGTCATCATTCACAAAACCACACATATATATATATATATACAACATTTTATCTACCATTCTAATCATAGGAACACCATAAGGTAGCAAGCCACACCAAAACCCTAACTTTTCTTCCTTGGCCGAAAATGGTAGGGCACCAAAACCCTAATTCTTGTTATCACACATGATGGCAAAGTAACCTAAATTCATACCCTAAGTTCTTAGGGATATCCTCATGCATCAAGAAGCAACCAAGGCCCATAAATGGGTGGTGGCCGAAAGTTTGTAGGGTACCAAACCCTAACTTTTGTCCTTCCAAAAATTTGGAAACAACCCATATATGTATAAAATCCCTAGGGGTACTAGCATGCATCAAGGTGTGATCAAGCACCTTCTCTTGGACCCCCTTACTAGAGGTGGCCGAAAGTTTGTATAAGGAAGAACTCCCATTTCTCAAAACAAGAACACAAGGAAATCATACATAAACTATTATACTGCAGGCGAGAGGATTCTTACATCCTAGCGCTGGAAATTTCGCCTTCTTGAAATCGTAGGGTACCCTACACTTGGAGGGTATGCGAAGATCCTTTCCTTCCAAACTTCTTCCTAGTAGTCCTTGGTCTTGGTAGGGAGTGTTAACACTTGGTTTCCCCTTCTTGCAATTGCCCTAGGGTTAGAACCCTAGGGTTGGGATTTCGAAAATGGAAGGGGAAGGGAGAAAGGAGTTTTCGGTTTTGGAAGATGAAGAGGAAGAAGAAAAGGAAAGAAGGAAGTTGCTCCAACTTCCACCTATTTATACTTTTCTCATGAAAAGACATGTCTCTTCACTCTTACCCACTTAACAAGCATGTTCCTTTCTCCTTCTACATGAAATATTGCTTGGTTCATTGGTTATGACATGGTGAGTGCAAGTAGGAGGTCCAAGGTTCAATCCTTGCTTCCTCCACTTTGCACTTTCTTTTTAGCACCATTCATTTCCAAGCCCAATAAACCAAGCCCATCATGAAATTCATATTATGAATAATATTTTATGAATTCAGAATATTTCATAATATTCGAAAAATATTATTTCATAATATTTTTAATATTCCATTTTCATGAATATAATATTTCATGCTAATATTTCATGATAATATTATTTCATGAATATAATATCTCATGCATATAATATTTCATGCATCCATAACATTTTATAGCATGTGATTGCATGAAATTCATATCATTTCATTATAACCATTTTCATACATTGTCATGATTTTACATTGACAAATTTGGGGTGTTACAATCCTCCCTCTCTTATAGAAAGTTCGTCCCGAACTTTAAACAATTCCCCAGGTATTCAGGATTGTAAAAATTGGGGTGTTACAATCCTACACACCTTATAAAAAGTTCGTCCCGAACTTTAAAATAGTTCCGGATACTTTGTTCGCATCATACCTTCTTGTTCCCAGGTGGCTTCTTCGAACTGCTCGTTCCGCCACAGAACCTTTACTAAGGATATTTCCTTGTTCCTTAGTCTTTTAAATTCCCGATCAAGGATCTGGATCGGTCGGCGTTCGGAACTAAGACTCTCTTGTTCTTGTACTGGTGGGGGTTCTATAATTTGAGTCGCATCAGGGATACACTTCTTGAGCATCGACACATGGAAGACGTTGTGGATAGCCGCCATTTCTGGCGGTAACTCCAGTTCGTAGGCCACTTTGCCTACTCGTCTCAAGATCTGGTAGGGTCCCACGTATCGCGGACTCAATTTCCCCTTCTTTCCAAATCTCATCACCCCTTTCATAGGGGCTACCTTCAGAAATACCGAATCCCCAACCTCGAACTCGAGCGGTCTGCGTCGCTTATCAGCGTAGCTCTTTTGCCGACTCTGAGCAGTCTCTATCCTCTGGCGGATATTCTTTATGACTTGAGTGGTCTCATCAATAATATCAGTCTGGAGTCCCATCTCCCTCTTTTCACCACTCTCATGCCAGCATAAAGGAGATCTGCATTTTCTTCCGTACAGTGCTTCGTACGCTGCCATCCCGATAGTAGCCTGATAACTGTTGTTATAAGCAAACTCTGCCAGGCTCAGGTATCGACACCAGCTTCCCTTGAAGTCCAAGGCGCAAGCTCGCAACATATCTTCTAGTATCCGGTTTACTCGTTCAGTCTGCCCGTCAGTCTGGGGATGAAAGGCTGTACTGAACTTCAGCTTCGTGCCAAGGGCCTTCTGCACGTGTCCCCAAAAATCAGAAGTAAATCGACCGTCTCGGTCAGAGACGATGGTCTTGGGAACCCCGTGTAGTCGGACAATATCCTTGACGTACAGTTGAGCCAACTGCTCAACTGAATAAGTCATCCTGATAGCCAGAAAATGCGCGGACTTGGTCAGCCGGTCTACAATCACCCATATACTATCATATCCATTTGTAGTCCGAGGCAGCCCTGATATAAAATCCATAGATATGTCCTCCCATTTCCACTCGGGAATAGGTAGAGGCTGCAGAACTCCCCCAGGTCTCTGGTGTTCTGCTTTGACCCTCTGGCAGGTCAAACACATACTAATATAATGGGCTACATCTTTCTTCATGCCGGACCACCAAAATTTACCTTTCAGATCTTGATACATCTTGGTAGACCCAGGATGCATCGCGTAAGGTGTGCCGTGAGCTTCCTCGAGTATCCTTGTCCGTAAGTCGGAGTCGTCGGGAACGCATAATCGATCCCGGAGATATAAAACTCCACTATCGGAAATCCGGAATCCCTCGTCCTTGCCTTCAAGAATCTCTTGCCTGATTCTCCGAAGACTCGGATCAAGATTCTGCTTCTCCAGAATACCATCAAATAATGTCGGCGCAATCTGTAGAGTAGAAAGCTGTCCCGATATAATCTCGATTCCGAAATCCATAATTTCTTCCCCTAAGGGTCGTGACAAGGCCGACAAGGATATTAAAGCAGCACATGATTTTCTACTGAGAGCATCTGCTACCTTGTTGGCTTTTCCCGGATGGTACAAGATCTCACAGTCGTAGTCCTTGACCAACTCGAGCCATCGGCGTTGTCGCATATTCAGGTCTTCTGGGTGAAGAAATACCGCAGACTCTGGTGGTCAGTAAAGACCTTGCACTGAGTGCCATATAAATAATGCCTCCATATTTTCAGCGCAAAGACCACCGCTGCTAATTCCAAATCATGTGTAGGATAATTCTTTTCATGTTCCTTTAATTGCCTAGAGGCATAGGCAATTACCTTTCCATTTTGCATAAGCACAGCTCCGAGTCCCAGTTTGGATGCGTCGCTGTACATATCGAAACCCGTATCATTTTCCGGAAGAGTCAATATAGGAGCGCTAGTCAGTCTCCTTTTCAGTTCAGAGAAACTCTTCTCGCATTCGTCGGTCCAAATATATTTCTTGTCCTTCTTAGTCAGAGCTGTCATAGGAGCCGCAATTCGAGAGAAGTTCTCTACGAATTTTCTGTAGTATCCGGCTAGCCCCAGAAAACTTCTGACCTCACTGGCATTCTTGGGTCTGGACCAATTACTTACGGCCTCAATTTTAATTGGGTCGACCATCACTCCATCCTTGGAGATAATATGCCCCAAGAATGACACTTGATTCAGCCAGAACTCACATTTCGAAAATTTAGCATACAGTTGTTCTTTCTGCAGAATCTGTAATACTATACTCAGGTGCTCTGCATGCTCTTCGGAAGTCCTCGAATAAATAAGGATGTCGTCAATGAAGACGATCACAAATCTGTCGAGAAATGCCGAGAAAATCCGATTCATAAGGTCCATGAATATTGCCGGAGCATTAGTGACTCCAAACGGCATCACTACGAACTCATAATGTCCGTATCTCGTCCGAAAAGCAGTTTTGGGTATATCCTCATTTTTCACCCGGACTTGGTGATAACCAGACCTCAGATCAATCTTAGAGAAAACCGTAGCTCCCTTTAACTGATCGAACAGGTCATCTATCCTGGGTAGAGGGTACTTGTTCTTTATGGTCACATTGTTTAATGCCCGATAGTCGATACACATACGCATCGACCCGTCCTTCTTCTTGACGAACAGTACGGGAGCTCCCCAGGGGGAATGACTAGGGCGAATAAGTCCCTTGTCGAGAAGCTCTTGTAGCTGTCCTTGCAATTCCTTCAATTCAGTCGGCGCCATTCGGTATGGTGCCTTCGAGATGGGGTTAGTACCAGGAATCAATCAATGGCAAATTCAACATCTCTTTCAGGTGCTAACCCTGGTAAGTCATCAGGAAATACCTCTGGATAGTTGCATACAACTTGACGTCTTCTAGCTTCGGGTCCTCTTAGGACGAGTATCAACCACATGAGCTAGAAATCCAGAACATCCATTTCTAACATTTTCCTTGCTTTCAGAGCCGATAAGAATTTGCTTGTCCTTCTTCGGCTCTCCGATAATTCAAATAGAATTCTCGCCTCAGGTCGGAAGATAACCTTCCGTTTACGGCACTCAATAGAGGCGCCGTATTTGTTCCAGAAATCCATGCCCAATATCACATCATAATCTTGCATATCAAGCACTATCAGGTCGCAGTAAAGTTTCCTATCTGCGATTCTGATTGGTGCGGAACGCAACATTTGGGTAGAGGGCATCACCTCACCCGAGGGCAGTGTTGTCAGAACAGAAATTCGGACTCGAAGTCCTTCCACTTCATCTGATCCACTGACCTTCTAGCTTTTACCCGTTCCCACCATATCCTGGTGTCGCCAGTGAGGTAGAATGAGACACATTTAATTTTCTCATGCTCGAGCCAGTCTACTAATTCCACTGTGCTCTCAACTGTCTCATTACCCCGATTGCTACGTCCTCTAGTCATATTTATCATACAGGTGATAAATGACTACATAAGAATTAATACTACTTTTTCTTGTTATGCAAGCATAAATCATCTCTATATTATGCAAGCATAAATCATCTCTATATAGTAGTACTGTACATGAAATAAATAGAGCGAGTTTAGGATTTCTTACTTGGAAGCGGCAGGAGGAAGCTTGATGTGTGTGTGATGGAGGGGAAATCTGCTCTGATACCAACTTGTAACGCCCGACCTTATATCTACCCTAAAGGCGGGGTTACGGGTCCACACATTCATATCATGCAATCATATTAAACATGTATATCCAAACAAAACAGTTACAATACATGAACTAGTAATAAGCATGCTTATTGAACACTAAATTACCAAGCAAGGTTTTCCAATCAAATAATTCATTTATATCTACATGCATTTACAACCTAATATGGAAAGCATTTAACACACTCTAGCATGAAATCTCAAGTAAGCACATAGCAAAGGTTATCTAGCCTTAGATACATGCAAAAGAGGCATATACAAAAGAAGCATTCATAAGCAACCGAAAATAGTAACATCTAACATTTTACTTAGCATGCATACTACAAAGTTTAAACATTAATGATAGTGTTATCTAGCATGACATGGGTTCCATATCCCTAACTTAATCACAGTAGAGTAGTCATGATCACACATTCAGAGTATAGCAACACAATTTCAATCTTCCATAGGAAGCAGTTAGATTCTAGACAACTAAGGTAGATAGAATCTTTCATCCTTTCCCGAGCCATCACCACACACATCCTCCAACCTTCCCTCTGCCTCTTCCTTTAGTTCGAGTATTTCTTACCGCTATCTGCAGCATAAGAAAAATAACAGGAACTAGTAAGCAAAACATGCTTAGTAAGATTCCGGGCCTACTCGCAAAACCATATCGATACATCATATCATGTACACAGTAATCAAGATAGAACAAGATTATAAGCCTCATAAGCATCTCATCAAAGCATCATGCATCATAAGCATCTCATCAAGCATCATGCATCATAAGCATCTCATCAAGCGTCATGAACATCACATCAAATATCTCTAAGTACTTTACAGAACAAGATCATCACATAATGAGAAAACAATATGTTTTTCAAAAAGTTCCATAATGGTAAGTACTTCAAAATAACATATCATCATCCAGGGCCCAGTTGTCGTACCACATTATCATGCGCGTTCCCTAATAAATTGGGGTAGCGAGCCACCAATCTAATTAGAGCAGGACCCTTCCGTCCTACCAATGCCATGACCTTAACATGCTCATTGGATTTGTTTAACGACCCCCTTCCGAGTCGGGTAGACAACTTTCCAAAGTAAAGTAATTTATCATGCAATTACTCATATAAGTATATGCCTAAAGGTACTCTTTAATCACTTCTCAAAGGGACACACCACGCCTTCGGGTGCTCTTGATCCCCCAGGGACACACCACGCATTCGGGTGCTCTTGATCCCAGTTTTAATAGAGTAACCTTTTTATGCATATTCTCATCCACATCATGTTCATGTCATAAGAGTGCCCCATGGGCTATAAGGCATGCTTTTATACCTAACAAGATAGGTCACATAATTTATACACATATCACATATGTAATAGCATGCTTCATGGTCTCATTAGGTACTTCCCAACCCTAGGACTAGGGTTGGCCGAAAGTCACAAGTAAAGAGGGGTTGGTTTTCCAAGTAAGCATTCATTCAAACATTTCTACAAACACCTCAAGTACCTTTCATGTTACCAATTGAACAAGGTTTATATCTCAAAGTGGGATTAGCATCCACTAACCCTAAATTACAAGGGATGGCCGAATGGTAGAGTGGGGGTTTCTAGGATTTTTGGACAAGTCATCATTCACAAAACCACACATATATATATATATATACAACATTTTATCTACCATTCTAATCATAGGAACACCATAAGGTAGCAAGCCACACCAAAACCCTAACTTTTCTTCCTTGGCCGAAAATGGTAGGGCACCAAAACCCTAATTCTTGTTATCACACATGATGGCAAAGTAACCTAAATTCATACCCTAAGTTCTTAGGGATATCCTCATGCATCAAGAAGCAACCAAGGCCCATAAATGGGTGGTGGCCGAAAGTTTGTAGGGTACCAAACCCTAACTTTTGTCCTTCCAAAAATTTGGAAACAACCCATATATGTATAAAATCCCTAGGGGTACTAGCATGCATCAAGGTGTGATCAAGCACCTTCTCTTGGACCCCCTTACTAGAGGTGGCCGAAAGTTTGTATAAGGAAGAACTCCCATTTCTCAAAACAAGAACACAAGGAAATCATACATAAACTATTATACTGCAGGCGAGAGGATTCTTACATCCTAGCGCTGGAAATTTCGCCTTCTTGAAATCGTAGGGTACCCTACACTTGGAGGGTATGCGAAGATCCTTTCCTTCCAAACTTCTTCCTAGTAGTCCTTGGTCTTGGTAGGGAGTGTTAACACTTGGTTTCCCCTTCTTGCAATTGCCCTAGGGTTAGAACCCTAGGGTTGGGATTTCGAAAATGGAAGGGGAAGGGAGAAAGGAGTTTTCGGTTTTGGAAGATGAAGAGGAAGAAGAAAAGGAAAGAAGGAAGTTGCTCCAACTTCCACCTATTTATACTTTTCTCATGAAAAGACATGTCTCTTCACTCTTACCCACTTAACAAGCATGTTCCTTTCTCCTTCTACATGAAATATTGCTTGGTTCATTGGTTATGACATGGTGAGTGCAAGTAGGAGGTCCAAGGTTCAATCCTTGCTTCCTCCACTTTGCACTTTCTTTTTAGCACCATTCATTTCCAAGCCCAATAAACCAAGCCCATCATGAAATTCATATTATGAATAATATTTTATGAATTCAGAATATTTCATAATATTCCAAAAATATTATTTCATAATATTTTTAATATTCCATTTTCATGAATATAATATTTCATGCTAATATTTCATGATAATATTATTTCATGAATATAATATCTCATGCATATAATATTTCATGCATCCATAACATTTTATAGCATGTGATTGCATGAAATTCATATCATTTCATTATAACCATTTTCATACATTGTCATGATTTTACATTGACAAATTTGGGGTGTTACATAGCCATGATTTCAAAGATTGAAACTAAGACTATTGAGGAAGCCCTACCTGATCCTGACTGGATCTTAGCCATGCAAGAAGAGCTAGCCCAATTTGAGAGAAACCAAGTCTGGGAGTTAGTACCTAAACCTAAGGGCAAATCCGTAATTGACACTAAGTGGGTATTTAGGAATAAGTTAAACGATCAAGGTGAAATAACCCGAAATAAAGCCCGCTTAGTAGCTAAGGGATTCAGTCAAGTAGAAGGGTTGGATTATGATGAAACCTATGCCCCTGTAGCTAGACTTGAGTCTATTAGGATGTTACTAGCCTTTGCATCCCATAAAGGATTCAAATTATACCAAATGGATGTAAAGTCAGCCTTCTTGAATGGGCTCATTAAGGAAGAAGTCTATGTGGGACAACCCCCAGGATTTGAGGATATAGAAAAACCAGATTATGTCTATAAACTTAGCAAAGCCCTTTATGGACTAAAACAAGCACCTAGGGCCTGGTATGAAAGACTATCCAACTACTTGATTTCTAAAGAATTCAAACAAGGTCAAATTGACCCAACCTTGTTTGTTAAAATTTTAGAAAAGGATATATTTATTGCCCAAATTTACGTAGACGATATAATATTTGGATCAACTAATTCTAAATTTCTAAAAGATTTTGTAACAATAATGGAAAATGAGTTTGAAATGAGTTTAGTTGGGGAACTCAATTTCTTCTTGGGTTACAAATCAAACAAACCAAGGATGGAAATTATGTACATCAAACTAAATATGCTAAAGAACTAATTAAGAAATTTAAAATGGATAACTCTAAAAGCATAAGTACTCCAATGGCCACAAATGTAAAAATAGATAGTGACCCTGATGGTAAACCAGTAGACTTAAAATTATACAGAAGTATGATAGGAAGTCTACTGTACCTTACAGCCAGTAGACCTGATATACTTTTCTCAGTAGGAATGTGTGCTAGGTACCAAACATGTGCTAAGGAAATTCACTTAGCAGCTCTAAAAAGAATTTTAAGATATATTAAAGGCACCCTAAGTGTAGGGATCTGGTACCCTAGAACCTCATCCTTTAAGTTATCAGGATACTCTGATTCTGACTATGCTGGTTGTAAATTAGATAGAAAAAGTACAAGTGGAAGTTGTCAACTCTTAGGAAACAGCTTAGTAAGTTGGTGCAGTAGAAAGCAACACTGTGTTGCGCTATCCACAACTGAAGCTGAATATGTAGCCCTAGGAGAATGTGTAGCTCAACTCTTATGGATGATGCACACTCTTAAAGACTTTCAGCTAGACTACAATCAGACCCAAGTCAATATTGATAATATTAGCTCAATCAACTTAACCAAAAACCCAATTCAACATTCTAGAACCAAACACATAGAAGTAAAACATCACTTTGTAAGAGATCACGTAGCTAGGGGTGAAATAGTCCTTAAGCATGTAGACTCCAAGTCCAACCTAGCTGACATATTCACTAAACCCTTACCTGAGTCTGAGTTCAGCTCACTAAGAAGGCAGTTAGGATTATGCTTAGTAGAATAGAATCATTCGGTTTTTGATTTTTTGAGTTTTAAATTGATCTTAAAATATCTTTTAAAATGTTTTTGTTTTTTTTACTTTAACTTGAAAAAGTTTCTTTTAAAATTTTTTTTAGTTTTATTTCAAAAACTACCCCCTTCAAAACTAGGGTTTTCATCGAAATGGACTTAGACTAGGCTCTAACCCTAGAATTGCATGCACCTATAGATCTAGAAGCCAGCATCTCACAAGCACCTTAGGGTACTTTGAGTGATAACTTAGAAAGGGATGAGATGCTTAGGTCTTTGCCTTAACTCAAGATGCTTTAAGTCAGTGCATCTGCAGTAGTTGGGGCACTAAATACAAACTGAACAGCAATCAAGTTAAGTGTCAAGTTTAGACAATCTAACTTGAACAACTCACTTAACTTGACTAACCCTAGCCAAAACTACTGCTTATAACAGTTAGTAAGAGCTAATCGGGTTAGACAGGCCCCTAAAGAGTTAACCAAACCTAGGTCTTGTTTCGATTCAGTACAGCAAATGCTTTATTCAACTATTGCAAAAAAAATTTTCTACATTTTTTGATATATGTCAAAGGGGGAGAGTTGGAAAAGAAACAGGGAACAAAATCTTTAAAAAAAAAATTTTTCATAAACTTCTTCAAAAAGGTTGAACTGAAAATTGGTAAATCAAAGTTAGCCTTATTTCCAAACTTTGAACTATTTTGAAACTTAATGTTTTTTTGCTTAAAATGATTTTTGCTTAAAATGATTTTTGCTTAAAATGATTTTTGCTTAATTTTCCAAAGTGTGAAATATTCCAAAATTGAAAATTTTCTAAAGTCTGAAGTTTTTCTCAAAAAAACTGAAAATTTTCTATGTTTCCCAAACTAAGAATGTTTGTTTTAAAAAAAACCTTAGCAAAAACTTGAGAGATTTCCTAACTTATTATCAAAACATGAAATCATCCAAGTACTTTACTCACACCACCTATTTTTGAAAAACCTAGGGGGAGATTTCTTCCAGGGGGAGGGAATCTAACTTAGGATTTTATTTTCAGCATTTTTTTTCCTTAACTTTTTGAACTAGGTTGCCATATATCAAAAAGGGGGAGATTGTTGGTGCAGAAAGCACCCAAGTCAAACCTAGGTTTTGATATTGACAAAAGGGTTCAAAAGTTAAGGGTTAGTCGTTGTCTAACAAGTTTCTTGAGTTTACAGGAAAAGCCCTAGCGAAGGAATGCTAGGCACTGGCGAAGGACTGCCAGACAGGAAAAGACCTAGCAAAGGGCTGCTAGGCTTTGGCGAAGGACTGCCAGAATGGACAAGCCCTAGCAAAGAAATGCTAGGCACTGGCGAAGGACTGCCAGACAGGAAAAGCCCTAGCGAAGGGCTGCTAGGCACCAAGCGAAGGGAAGCTTGGCAACTCAAGACCTAGCGAAGGACTGCCGGGCAAAAGTTCAACTGGAGGAACCGGTTGGTATCAGGTAAATTCTCCCGAGAGGAGTAGGTGAGGACGCGTTCCCCTAGAGGGAACATTAGGCGTCGGTTCGACCTAGGGCTCCATTTTGGAGACCCAAAGTCAGAACCAAGACAGCCAAGGCTGTGTAAGATTAACTTATTAATTGCTATTTTGGACAAACCCTGGATGCAGGACCGAAGGACTGTGTTTCTGCAGCTCAGAGAGCCTCAAAGGAGTGAGGCAGCAGCTGAGCAGGGCGCCCCAGATGTTTCGGGCGCCCCAAAGTCAACCCAAAGTCAGCAGAGCAAGTAAACGCCCCGACAGCAGCACATTTGGGGGCGCCCCGGATGTTTCGGGCGCCCAGCGCGCATCGGGCGCCCCGCGTGTCGCGGGCGCCCACTGTGCCACGCCACTGGCAGCTGCAGTGGCTCACCCTCGCGAAGAAGATGAAGCCTTGACCGGTCAACCCGGGCGCCCCGCGCGCGTCGGGTGCCTCAGTCAACTGTTATCCCGAAGTCGAAGCGATCAGTCACGACCGAGAGCACGCCGGATCACAAGCCACGTGGGGGGAGGGGGCGCCCCGAGCATCCCGGGCGCCCCCAGCCCTATATAAAGGACCCTCGACCCTCTTCTTCAGGAAGCAATTCTTCAGACACTTCCACGCTCTTCTGCTCTCGTACTTTGCTCCAGATACTTCCCAACTCGAGCCGACGACGTCCCACTGCCCCGAAATCTTCGATCTACTCCGGACGTCGGTAAAAGAAGAGCATACTTCTTATTGTATAAGTTTACTGCACTTATTCTGTATTCAATAAATGTAAACTGGTTTACGAACTTATAGAATTGCCCGCAGAAAACGGTCAACGACCGTGGGCCTTGGAGTAGGAGTCGACCCAGGCTCCGAACCAAGTAAAAATCTTGGTGTTCGCATTGTCTGAATTTAATTATTCCGCTACGCAATTGCTCTTTACGAAATCCGAACGATTTGCGACATTCACCCCCCCCTCTATCGCATCTCTCGATCCAACACTTTCTACCATTCCTAGCATCATAACATACTTAGCATCATGTCATACTTAGCATCATGTTATACTTTAGCATTCTGTCATACTTTAGCATCATATCATAAAGTCATAGTCATATTGAAGTACTTAGTAGTAAAGGTAAGGTTCTATCATAAGGCAAGAGAACATATGGTCTCTTGGCCAAGTCACTATCACACACATTCTGCAAAGCCCTCCTGCTGCTTCCTTACTGTTCCTTTGCGTGATCTGCGGTATAAGAAAATAAAACTATAAGCACACAGGCTTAGTAAGACTCTTTCCTATTCACTAAAACCGTCCGTCACTTAATCATAAACATATGAAACATTAGCACTCTTAGCGCTTTACTTAGAACATCACCCTTAGCATCACTTAGCATTCATTTGACATGTCATGGACATAGCTTCACCCCATTCATAGCATGGCATAAACATAACCATAAACATTCAGGTATGGCATAATTATTGACATAACATAAACATCGTAAACAATCATAGCATGGCATAATACTTGATATAGACATAAATAAAATCATGGCATAAATCTAATTACAATCATGGCATCCCATACTAGCATGAGCATGAACAAAATAATGGCATTCTAACGTAACATAAACATAATTAAACTATGGCATCCTAAACTAGCATAAAATCATGGCATCCTAAACTAACATAAACATAGATAAAGTCATGGCATCCTAAACTATCATAAACATAAGTAAAGCATGGCATTCTAAACTAGCATAAAATCATGGCATCCTAAACTAACATAAACATAGATAAATCATGGCATCCTAAACTATCATAAACATCATTAAAGCATGGCATTCTAAACTAGCATCAAATCATGGCATAAACATAAATAACATCATGGCATAAACCTAAATAATATCATGGCATAAGCTTAAATAATATCATGGCATAAACATAAACAAAATCATGACATAAACATAAAAAAAATCATGGCATACACATAAATAAAATCATGGCATAAACATAAATAAAATCATGGCATGAACATATCTTCATAACATACTTTTCGTAAACATACTTTCATAGCATAATGCATAGCATAAATGGATGCATGTAGCAACTGTGCATATATATATATATATATATATATATATATATATATATATATATATATATATAAGGATGCTTAATCTTGAAAACATGCTTTTAAATACTTGAACATAATCATAACATGCATGGGGCCCTGGCTTGTACCACATTCATTCATCATATGCGCGCAGCCCTAAGTAAATACGAGGTAGCTAATCTCGTCCTACTAGGGTAAGGACAGCTTCAGAGGTAGTCCCGAACCGTAAGGACAGCATCATCGGTAGTCCCGAACCGTGGACAGCATCATCGGTAGTCCAGAACCGTGGACCTTACTTAGGTCCGGTACAAGCCCATAAAATAAAATAAATGCTTTCATATGCTTCTTCATTCATCATCATTCATAGCCTATTCATTCGTTCATCATTCTTTCATCATCATTATGCCTTAAAGGCATCATCATGCATAGCATATTCATTCATTCATCATACTTAGCCTTCATTCATCGTTTCCATTATTAGACATGGCATAGGTACACATCATTCATATAGTATGGCATACACACACAAGCATGGCATACATTCATATCATTCATAAGACATGGCATACATACATATCATTCATACATCATGTCATACATACATATCATTCCTAAATCATGGCATATGTCTAAACATTCTATGACCTAACGTATATTTCATGACATATAAGCTATAGGTTTAGTTAACATGGTATTCCTTCACCTTACTTAAGCATACCTCCTAATTACCTATACCCTAAGGTACTCTAGGGTACGCCAAAAATTCCCAAAAATTATATTTACTTACTACACATCATAAGGGAACATTAATCAACATCATCAAGATTTTTTGGCATAATTATAGACCCCAAAATCATGGTGGCCGAAACCCACAAACCTAGGGTTCTTGGTTTCCTTTCCTTGTTGTTGGCCGAAACTCATAGGGTCTCTAGGGTACTCCAAAAATTCCCAAAAATTATACTTAACTTCTAAACATCATAAGAAACAATAAATAACATTATCATGATTTTTAACATATTTTTAGACCTTTAAAACATTCTGGCCGAAACCCTTGAACTTAAAGTTCTGGGTTTTGCTTCCTTCATGTTGGCCGAGACCCTAGGGTGTCCTAGGTACTCTAAAAATTCCCAAAAATTACAGTTAACTTCTAAACATCATAAGGGAACATGAAATAATATTATCATGATTTTTAGCATAATTATGGACCTTTAAAACATGCTGGCCGAAACCTTTGAACCATAGAAACCTGGATTTTGTTTCCCTTCAACATTAAATCCGAAACTAACCCATATATCATGCCAAAAATCCCCAAAAATTTCAATTTAACTTCTAAAAATCATAAGGGAACATCAAATAATATTATCATGATTTTTAGCATAATTATGGACCTTTAAAACATGCTGGCCGAAACCTTTGAACCATAGAAACCTGGATTTTGTTTCCCTTCAACATTAAATCCGAAACTAACCCATATATCATGCAAAAATCCCCAAAAATTTCAATTAACTTCTAAACATCATAAGGAACATAAATAATATTATCATGATTTTTATCATAATTATGGACCTTTAAAACATGCTGGCCAAAACCTTTGAACCATAGAAACCTGGATTTTGTTTCCCTTCAACATTAAATCCGAAACTAACCCATATATCATGCAAAAATCCCCAAAAATTTCAATTAACTTCTAAACATCATAAGGGAACATCAAATAATATTATCATGATTTTTAGCATAATTATGGACCTTTAAAACATGCTGGCCGAAACCTTTGAACCATAGAAACCTGGATTTTGTTTCCCTTCAACATTAAATCCGAAACCCACCCATATATCCAGCCAAAAATCATGGAAAATGTTGGTAACTATTATACCACAGGTGAGGGAGTCTTACCTTAGATTTCTTGATTTTTAGACTTTGGATGGAAAGAAGGAAGAAGACTTGACCACACCTAGCCCTTGGAAACTTGAGAAGACCTTAGATCTTGGAGGATGAGACTTTTTGTGAAGTTTTCTCAAGGGAGAAGTCCTCCTTGAGTGCTCGGCAAGAATGGAGAAGGAAGAGAGGAGCAAATGCACTTGATGGCATGAAGAATGAAACTCCCAAACCCCCTTATTAATCAACCATTAAGGTGGTGAATGAAGAGTTTTCTATGGCCCTTCATCTTCCTCTACCATTTAACCACCATTCCCTTCCTTTCCTGACAAGAATTCCTTGCTAGGTGAGTTGGTTAAAGCATTCATTGTTGTCCAAGAGGTCCAAGGTTAATCCTTAGCCCATGCACCTTTATTTTTTATTCTATTTTATTTTATTTAATCCTTTTCTCATTTTCGAAAATTTCCCTTTTATTTCGAAAATTCTCCAAAAATCACCCATAATTATGCCAATATTCCAAATAGAATCCTTTATATTTATATGAATTTTACCCAATTAATACCCATTTTTCGGAGCCCATTTAAGGCCCATTAGTACCTAATTCCTCAAATTAAATAGGGAAATTAAAACTAATACTTACCCATAATCATGCTAATATGTCCAATTAAATCCTATTTATCTTTATACTAATTTCACCTAAAATCCACCGATAATTATGGTACTAGCAAGCCCATATAAGGCCCATTAGTGCCCTTTTTCCCAATTTAGATGGGAAAACATGGATTTTCTAGGCTAAAATTTGTATTATTACCTCTAGGTCCTTCGGAAAATTATCTAGACATGCTCCAT
>JAGFNQ010000203.1:0-42685 GCA_024364735.1 Boesenbergia rotunda
AAGTTTGATTTCTCACAAAATCCAGACGAACCTTGTGTGTACAAGAAGGTTAGTGGGAGTGCAGTCGTATTCCTAGTATTATATGTCGATGACATCTTACTTATAGGGAAACGATATATCAGTCTTACAAACAGTTAAAATTTGGTTATCCAAAACTTTCTCCATGAAAGACCTGGGAGAAGCAACCTATATCCTTGAGATTAGAATCTATAGAGATAGATCAAAACGGTTGCTTGGTCTTTCGCAGTCTACATATATAGACCGAGTGCTAAAAAGGTTTAGCATGTCGGAATCCAAGAAAGGTTACCTTCCCATCAGGCATGGGATCGACCTTTCAAAGTCTAAGTGTCCGCGCACAGAAGACGAGAGGATTTGCATGAATAAGATTCCCTATGCATCCGCGATAGGATCTATCATGTATGCTATGTTATGTACTAGGCCCGATGTATCGTATGCTTTGAGCGTCACAAGCAGATACCAGTCGGATCCAGGAATGGATCATTGGGCGGCTGTTAAGACAATCCTTAAGTACTTAAGAAGAACTAAGGATGTGTTCCTAATATATGGAGAAGGAGATATGGTAATACATGGGTATACAGATGCCAGTTTCCAGACAAATAAGGATGACTCCAAATCTCAGTCTGGATAGGTATTTACTTTGAATGGAGGCGCAATAAGTTGGAAAAGTTCCAAACAAGACACCGTAGCGGATTCTACCACGGAAGCAGAATATATCGCAGCTTCGGAAGCAGCAAAGGAAGCAGTCTGGATCAAGAAGTTCATCTCCGAACTTAGCGTGGTTCCAACCATTGATGAAGCAGTGCCGGTTTACTGCGACAACAATGGAGCTATTGCTCAAGCAAAGGAACCAAGGTCTCATCAACGATCCAAACACGTGCTTCGCCGCTATCATCTGATCAGAGAGATTATAAGTAGGAATGACATACAAATTGAGAAAATTCCCACTGAAAGAAATTTAGCGGATCCTTTAGCTAAGGCCTTACCTCAGAGTAAGTTTGAGGGTCATGTTAGAGCCTGTGGTATTGGATACCGTAGCGATTGACATTAGGCTAAGTGGGAGTTTGTTAGTGATATAAGAGAAGTGTCCTAAGGCAATCGCCTTATGATTGTAAACATTTATTTTAATAAATGATAATTCACTATTTGAGTATACATGTTTGTGTATTTGATTGGGATCTTAAACTCATCTACTGAATGTCCGCAATACAACTCACAGCATAAGAGAATTTGTGATGGGATCACAACTAGTGATTATCTCTAAATGTGCAAATGTGAAGTATTGAAAATATCCCTAGTCGATGAATTGATAAAAACGGACACTATCAATTCTGTTGAGACTAGCATGGGTTATTCTCTAATCAGCTGATTCTCACTGGCTGGTGACATTGGGATGTCCGGAGATAAACATGGATGCTAGTTAAGGGAACTAGTTCATTGGAGTGACTAGCTGTAAGACTTCATATGGAATCTATCTATAGAAATGTCAATGAAGTTCTTACTGCGGCTTAAGTGCGATGTTCCTTTGACTTGCGGTGTTCAAGTCATCTTGGTCATGGAGACTTATACTTTAACATCTTAAGCAAGCATCTCCAAGGAGGTGTGGACCCAGGATGATTGGGTATAAGCCGAAGTGCCCGAAGATGTTTGAACAGCCTACAAAGGATTCACCACTCCTTGCGAGGAGATGTATACCCAGGCCTATCGTCGGATTGTTACTCAAAACCTCTGGCCAGAGTATATCATGTTTAGAGTGCAAGTCTCTAAAATACATGAGAGTAATTAGAAATCCAAAGGACGAGAAAGATACTACTTGGGCTAGGTGTGACGTAGTCAGTCTAGTGGGGACTGACACAAACAGACCATGTCCTGAACCAAGTGGGTATAAGGTGGTGAAGGGAATGAGGCACGATTCATTAGAGCTGCTGAAGGGTTTCAGAATAATTTCTTCTGAGGTCAAACCGTTGATCTTTCGATTAATTGGGGGTCATGATGTACTACTAGGTGCCACTCATGATCGTTCTATAATTGGTTGATTATAGACGGCCAACATAAATCGAAAGCCTATTTAGTCACACGCACTACGAGTAATCCGAGGGATTTAAAATGAGTTGAAAATTGGATTTTCCGATCAAGAGAAATAAGTCGAATCTGAGTTAATCAGAGGCGCAATGGAAGCTAAAAATGGCTAAGTCTTTTAAAGGCTTTTTGGGCTAATTAAATGAGTTTAATTCGCGACCGGTTCGGATTGGTTTGGCCGGCCAAAGAGGGTGGCAAACCCCCCTTGGCTGGCCGGCCACAATAGAGGAGAAAACCAATTAATTTTGGTTTAATTAATAAAATAAATCCAGCGTGATTTATTTTATAAATTATGGATAAATAAATTTGTATAAAGAAATTTATAAAAATAAATTTATAGAAATTTATTCTTTTTATGGAAGATTAAAATAATCCATGAATTGGTTTATTTTAATTTTATAAAATCAATTATGAATTGATTTTTTCATAATAAGAAAGTTTATAAATTCCTTATAAAATTTATTCCATAATTTAAAGAGAAGAAGAATTTGTTTTATTATAAATTGGTTATAATAAGACTCGGCTTAAACGGAATAATTAATAAGAAAATTTATAAGATAAATTTCTTATAACTAATTCCGTTAATTCCGTTAAGAGGGAGACTTAGCAAAGGAGTTGCTACTATATAAAGGAACCAAAGGCAAGCCCTTATTCTGAATCAAGTAATTGTAATAGAGCTCTCCCTCTCTCTCTTCTCTTCTCTCCTCCTTCCCCCTCCCTTCCATTAGGGCCGGCACCCACCCTAGCTCCATTAGGGCCGGCGCCCAACCTACACCAAGGCAAGGTGTTGCCGTGAGCTTCAAGGAGAAGAAGAAACCAACCAAGAAGAAGAAGAAGCGGATCACATCTCCCTCTCTCTCTCGGAATTCGATTCCGTTACTTCGTTGGTTAGTTTCCTAATTTTTCTCTTGATCTTCTAAGTTGTGCCCATAGAGAATCTAGTAGTTCTCGTCGGCACAAAACTCGTGACTTTGCGAAGTCATCCCGAAGAGAACTCGGCGTGGACGCGAATAGAGGCGAAGCTTCCAAGGGACGCTACGGTTGGATCTCGTCCCTTACTTCGAGTTACGCGAGGTACTTGATAAATTAGTTTACTTTTTCCGCAATGTTTTAATTTATGATTACGTCAACACATCATAAGGTTGCATGCTAGATACATGGTTAAAATAATTTAGGAAATTATTTTATGCTAATTCTTCCACTGCACGTAAAAATTTAAAATTTTACGAACCCGTATCCTTGTCGACATGCACCCGGTCCCAACACAAGATGCATCAGTGATGTCCTCCTCTTGTGTTTCAATGTTTAACAATATGCTTTAGTTAGTGATACATTTAAAAAAGGAAAGGATGAGTCAAGAAATCAGTACCAAAGTGAAGAAAAGTCCTAGTTAACCTAGGCAATAAGTCCTAATTCAAAGAATTGGACACTAAGTCCTGATCATGGATTGGGCACTAAGTCTTGGCTGCGGGATGGGCACCGAAGACCTGACCGAGGGTTGGGCACGAAGTCCCGATTCGAGGAATTGGGCAATAAGTCCTGGCCGAGGGCTGGGCACCGAAGTCCTGACATATGGTTGGGCAATAAGTTTTGGCCGAAGGCTGGACACCGAAGTCCTGACATAGGGTTGGACAATAAGTCTTGGTCGCGGACTAGGCATGAAGTCCTGGTGAGTGAAGCTGGGCAAAAGTCCTGGTGAGTGAAACTGGGCAAAAGTCCAACCGTATGGGCTGGATGGCAACCTTTTCTTGAGAGGAGTAGGCGAAAGGCGCGTTCCCCGGGAAGGGAACATAGGCGTCGGTTCGACCTAGGGTTTCGCGGGAAATCCAAAGTCAGAACCAATCTCTAAGGTTATGATTGTTTGCATATTTGTCTTGTCTTTGATTGTATTGCAGGTACCTAAAGTTGGAGGCAAGACAGAAGAGCTAACAAAGAAGAAAAGGCTGCCTGGAAGACTGTCTAGAGCGCCTGTATCAATAAGGCACCCCAGACCTTGTCGGCGCCCTGGACTGGCCAAGCCTATCCCAGGCGCCTATTAACACAAGCGCCTGAGAGCTCCCAGGTGTTGGACCGATGCCGTTAATAGAGGGGGGGGGTGAATATCGACCGTAAAAAATTCTCGCAGAAATTCATCTTTCGTAGACTTTCAAAATTCGTTCTAATCAAGGAGTTAGTAGCACAACGGAAAATAACACAGAAAAATAAAAGATGACACAACTCAAAATGCACACGGGATTTACTTGGTTTCCAACCTCCCAGGGTCAGTACATCCAAGGCCTAAGCACGGGAACACCCGCCCAATAGTGGTCTCCTTTCCGGACTTTCCAGGTGGCGGAGAAACCAGTCTTACAGTGCATAGATTACAATCAAAAGATATATAAAAATAATTGCAGAATTTAAATTCAAACCAAAAAGAACCGAAGACTCAGCCGATCTGGAACTCCGAGTGCCGCACACATCCTCTCGGAGCTTCATTGGTCGCAGAGCCTCGTCGTTAGCACTTTGTTGTCAGTCAGAAAGCCCAGAATGAATCTTCGAAGTTATGTCTTTAGTTGAGGGGTTAAAGCCCCTTTTATAGGGTTCATTGGGGCACCTGTGTTGAAGGGGCGCCTCATACAGCTTGGTTAAAGCTTATCTTATCGTCGAACTCGCAGCAGCAGATAAGGCTCTTGACCAGGGCGCCCTGGACCATTAAGGCGCCTCATTGAATGTAACGACCCGACCCCTCGGCCCCTTGGGCGACCCAACTGGCGGCCCAACTAGCGGTCCCTTGGGCGGCCCAACTGGCGGCCCACTCGGCGACCCCTTATGTCGTCAACCGACGACCATTGGCCGTGCCGTTACTCACAAGTACTTTCCACCCCTGGCCAGTGGATTTTTGCCTTCCCCAGGATTCGAACTCTAGACCTCCAGGCTAAGTACTAATGTTTATGAATCCTGGTACCAATTGAGCTATAGCTCAATTGGTACCAGGATTCATAAACATTAGTACTTAGCCTGGAGGTCTAGAGTTCGAATCCTGGGGAAGGCAAAAATCCACTGGCCAGGGGTGGAAAGTACTTGTGAGTAACGGCACGGCCAATGGTCGTCGGTTGACGACATAAGGGGTCGCCGAGTGGGCCTCCAGTTGGGCCGCCCAAGGGGCCGAGGGGTCGGGTCGTTACAATAAAAAGGTGCCTTGTCGTTACAATAAAAAGGAGCCGAGGGGTCGGGTCGGGTCGGTCTTCCCACCCCTGGCAGTGGGTTTTTACCTTCCCCAGGATTCGAACTCTAGACCTCCAGGCTCAGTACTAAAGTTCCTGAATCCTTATACCAATTGACGAAATGGTTCTAACTTCGGATTTCCGCAAAACCCTAGGTCGAACCGACGCAAGTTCCCACCCCCAGGAACGCGCCTTTCACCTACCCCTCTTAGGAGACGGTTGCCAACCAGTCCATTCGGGTGGACTTTTGCTTAGCCTTCGATACTCTCGGATCTCGAGACTGTTGGAACCCGGATGGCTAGAGAGGGGGGCTGAATATAGCCAATCACTTCTACTTTGAAGACTTAGCGAATTTCTGCACTTCACTTTGTCAGTAGCACAGCGGAAGTATGAAAATAGTGTATGCAGAAAACAGAAAACAAAGGGACACAAATACAACTAGCAAGATCGCTAACAAGGAGGATTTACAAGGTTCGGGGATAACTTGCCCCTACTCCTTGGCGTGCCCTTAAGGTGGGCGATCCCTTGATCGTCAGCAGATCAAGCCCCGGTTATCACCGGATAGAAAACAACCTCCTTCTCGGTGGAGAAACCTCTCCACAGCGTCTCAATCACAGATATATGTTTAAGCACAATGAAACAATGAGAAAGATCTTACTTAGCACTTAGCAAAGGCAAGAACACAGCAAGCTCTCTCATAGCTCCACCCAGCGACGATCTCACGCAAGAGCCTTCTCCTCGTGTCTTCTCGCTGTTGGACTCAGAGCTTCTTGTTCCTTCCTCCAAGCACTCACGTTAGAGATGGTTGCTCCTTAGATCTCAATGACTTGCTCAAAGAAACAAGAGCACAAGCACGCAGCAAGTCAAGTGTGGAGAACACAAATTCGCAGTAAGAACTCCAGCAAACAGCCAATCCTAAGAACTCTGCTTCAACGAAGCCTTCTTGCTCTCTTTTGTTTCTCCACCAGACATCAGATGACACCATCCCTGTAGCTCCCAGCTGCTCACTTGCCAATGCCAGCTACCACTGAGCTCTCCCTGGATTCCCTGAGCTTCCCTCAACCAAGCTCCAGTCTCAGCTCCAGTCTGCAGCTCGGCCGTTACAACCTGAGATGGAAAAACGGACAAACCTGCTCCAAGGAAAGGTCTCCATTGACTCTCCTTGAGTGTTTGAATCTTCCCGTCACCTGCAGCTTAATCAGACTGTTAGAGCAGCATATCACCCAGTAAATCAAGAATCAGAAGTTAAGCGCAGAGAATCAGATACGATCAAACGCGATCAGAGCGTCTGAGAGTGCATTTTGAATTAAAGTGATCGGTCACCAGACCGATCAGAGATCCTCCTGATCGGTCACCAGACCGATCAGGATGGGTTCAGACCGATCAGGCTTCTCCTTGATCGATCCCCAACACTCAATCAGAAATCACGACTTCTTTGGGATTCTCCTGGATCGATCACTGGATCGATCCCAGGTTGTGGATCGATCACCAGACCGATCCACCCCTTTATAGGGCGATTTCTGAGCTTCGCAGTCCAAACCTCCTGATTGATCACCTGACCGATCAGGGAACCTCCTGATCGGTCACCCGACCGATCAGATCATGACCAGACCGATCAGGCTCCGTCCTGATCGATCTTAGTGAGGAACCCGCGAAGCTGGATCATTCTCCAGAACGATCTGCACAGTGAGTCAGATCGGTCACCAGACCGATCAGGAGCAGATCAGCAGGGGAACTCAACCTCACTGTTCGCTCCCTGATCGGTCACCCGACCGATCAGGAGCCAAGCAGTGGGTGAAATGCATACTCCCTGATCGGTCACCAGACCGATCAGTCATCGCTAGATCGGTCACCAGACCAATCCACGAAGGAGCACCGTGCCAACTTCCCTGATCGGTCACCAGACCGATCCAGGCAAGCCCAAATGCACTCTAAGTCACGAGAACAAGCCTCCAACCCTTCTCTGACTCGTGCCATGCTCAGCTTCACTCACTGGGACTTCATCCTAGCCCTCCAAGCTAGGACCTAGCTTCACTCACCAGGGTTTCGGTCACCCGGCTTCACTCACCAGGACTCGGCTTCACTCGCCAGGATTTCAACCTAGCTTCACTCACAAGGATTTCCCTCACCTGGCTTCACTCACCAGGACCCGGCTTTACTCACCGGGATTTCCATCACCTGGCTTCACTCACCAGGACCCGGGTTCACTCACCGGGATTTCCATCACCTGGCTTCACTCACCAGGACCCGGCTTCACTCACCGGGATTTCCAACACCTGGCTTCACTCACCAGGACCCGGCTTCACTCACCGGGATTTCCAACACCTTGCTATACTCACCAGGACCCAGTGTCACTCACCGGGATTTCCATCACCTGGCTTCACTCACCAGGAATCAGCTTCACTCACCGAGATTTCCAACAACCTGGCTCCACTCACCAGGACCCGGCTTCACTCACCGGGATTTCATCCAACCTAGCCCTCCAGACTAGGACTTTTCACCTAACCCTCCAAGTTAGGACTTTTTCCATGCCAGCGTGCGATCTCCCAGATCCACCTGGACTTAACCCAAATTTCATTCAACTAAACTTAAATCATTGTCAAACACCAAAACAAGAACCGGGCCAGACTGCATCAACAATCTCCCCCTTTTTGTTGTTTGACAACCCGATTTAAGTTTTAGGTATCAATCAATTGAAGTCCGTTCAATTCTCATAAGGGAATCATGATCCTCCCCCTATAATAATCATAAACTTAATCAGTCATTTTCTCCCCCTTTGTCAAACATCGAAAAGGGTATGGTCATTATGTTTGAACATCAAACTCCCCCTCAACTAAGGGTCTCTCCCCAAACCCAAAATAATCAAAGATAATTTTTGAATCGCACATGAAAACATATACAGAATAATATCATGGTCAAACATGTATATATTTCATATGACAAGTAAGTCAAAGAATGATTTTGAATTGCATATGGGAGGCATATACCATAAATGTATCATGGCAACAATGTATATGCATCATATGACAATAATTATCGCAGTTCCATCAGACTGATGATCGGTACAGAAAAATTTCTAATTTATCTATGAATGATCAATTTTCAGAACAATTTTTGTAATTCTGATTCGTTCAAGATCGGACTGCATTAACACTTGGACTTCCATGTGAAGACATATACAGAAGTATATCATGGTCAAATACGTATATGCTTCATAGGACGAGTAAGGAATGCAACTGTATATGAAACATAGTCCTGATTGGTCTCCGTGACCAACCAGGTCTGTTGATTACGTGATACAGAAGTATATCTGATTAGTCTGGGGAGCGATCAGATTTCAGAAAAATTTCGAAAACTCTGATACGTTCCTGATCAGACTGCATTAACAATTTGCATCCCATAACAGGAGAGAGGACTCTATTGATATTCGACATTCCAGAAACATTTCTGGAACACGACATTAAAAATAAGAGTCATGACTCAATAAACCCTTTCTTATGAATTTGAACATTCCAACATAGGTTTGTATCAAATCACTATTAAGTACTAGGTTTGTACCAATGGGTGATCAAATATGTTTCAATTGTAATCGGATTGTATCATGTTTGTTTGTAGTATGATCATTAAACTGATACAATTCCATGGAAGGTGATTGGTCTCAGAAGTTTTTGGATCAATTTGGAACGATCTGGGAGTTCCTTAATCAGAACTGATCTGATCGGTCACCAGACCGATCAGAGTGAGTCCTGATCGGTCGGTGGACCGATCAGGTATGCCACAGAAAGTCTGATTTGTGTTCTGATCAGAATTCAGAAACGAGGGTTCAGAAATTCTGAAAGTTCAGAAACTCTGAAACACTTCTAAACCCTGATTCAATTAGTTTTAACTCCTAACAGTGTTCCATTAAACCACATTCATGTTTCTTTAACCAAAGAAAACAACATGATTTGCATCTCTTTATCTAACATGTATATTATGCAACATCTCCAATATATCTTGAGAGTAAAACTCATAAATACAAAGTTCAAAGCATGATTCCAGAAAATATGGTAAATTTGAAAGTGATCAATATATGATTAAATTTCAAAACATGCTTATATAACTTTAGATTTCATGATACAAACTATGATCAGATTTCATGATACAAACAAAAGTACGATCAACCTTTCAAAAACATGCTTGTATCAAATTTGTATCAAACTATGATTAATTTATAAATTCTGATCAGTTCAAGGTATGTTTATAACATGTTTGTATCAAGATTCCAAGGTTTGCATACAACCATTTGATCATAAAATTCACAATCATGAATAGCATAGAAAAATAGGGTTGCATCAATTTTCATGAATGATCACATCTCCAATGACAATATAACTTGAGAGTAAAGCCCATACATACTAAGTTCTAAAGTGTGATTTCGAAAACCATGGTATTTGTTTGGTGATGCCTTGAGATATTTTCATAATGATCATCATAAAGCATGTGTCCATCTTGTTCTTTAGCATGCAATGATGTTGTCTAACACATACAAGAAAATCATGGCATACTTGATCATGGAAGAACTTAAACACTAATGTAGATTATACCATGACTAAGTACTTTAATGCATGAATACCATAAAAATCACTAGCCAGGGGATTATATTGTCATAAGAACTAAGACAATGAAGATCAAAGCGTTTGATTCGAATTTTCCATAACCAACCATGTGAATGACAATTTTTTCTTGGTCATGGGTTTGGAGCACCAAATATCAACCTCCTATGTTGATAGATGTTCCCCCTCAAATAATGCTTATACAATTCAAAATATGGAGGTTTTAGGTACCCAAATTTTGGGACTTAAAGCATCAACTAAACAAGACTTAGGCACCCATGCCTTGACAACTTTCTTTTGAACCTTGGGTGTCCTAGAATGTCTCATATTAGTCCTAGACATAAGAGACACAAATGAGGGTTCTTTGGGTCGGTAACCAATGCCGACCCTATTGTAGACTGTCCTTTGGGCATTCAAGATCATGTCTAGGGTTTTAGAGCTAGTTGAGAACTTCTCAAGAATATTCTTGAGTCTCTCAACTTCACTCTTCAATGATTTGTTCTCTTCTTCTAGCAAGTCATCATGCAAATCATCTACTTCCTCAACCTTAGAGGATTTCAAATTTTCAACCTCTAGTTTCAAAGATTTAATCTCATCTTCTAACAATTCAACATGCAAATCATCAATGTTATCTTCCCTAGATGCTTTCAATTGTTCAATTTCTAATTGCAATGCTTTAACTTTATTTTTTGACTTCTTAAGCATATTGGTTAAACATGCAATAGCTCTATAACACTTTTCAAGTTCGGGAGAAGTTACCTCTTCATCATCCGAAGATGATGAAGCCGCGTTTGATGAGTTGGAAGATTCATCACTGCTCTCTTGGTCTCCAAGAGCCATGAGTGCCACATGTCTTGTGCTCTTCTCCTCCTTCTCTTCATCGGATGAGCTTGAGGATGATTCATCCCAAGTGGTCTTCAAAGCCTTCTTCTTCTTCTTGGATTTTTCTTCTCTCTTTTTGGATTTCTCCTCCTTCTTCTTTAGTTTTGGGTATTCATTATTGAAATGCCCTTTCCTACCACACTCAAAGCAAGAGGCATTAGTCTTATCAAGTTTAGCTTCACTAGAGTTACCTCTACTCTTGAAGTGTCGAGCCCTTCTCATCATCCTTCTCACAAAGTTGGCCATCTCGGAGGATGAGGAGCCGCTGCCATCTTCCTCGGAATCAGACTCGGATTCGGAAGAGGATGAAGACGAAGTGACTTCCTTCTCCTTCTTCTTCTTGTTGGATCGGTCCCCTGCAACTAAAGCAATCCTTTTCTCCTTGGGGCCTTTGTTAGCCATCTCATGCAATTCCATTTCACAAAACAAATCATCTAACTTAACAATTGACAAATCCTTGGATACTTTGTAGGCATCCACCATGGATGACCACAAAGCATTCCTTGGAAATGCTTTTAGTACATACCTCACAAGGTCGCGATTTTCGACCTTTTCATCAATCGAATGAAGCCCATTGAGGACTTCCTTGAACCGGCTATGGAGCTCACTTACCGTTTCATTCTCCTTCATGGAGAGATTTTGTAATTGGTTGAGGAACAAGTCCCTCTTGGCGATTTTTGAATCTCGGGTGCCCTCATGGAGTTCGATGAACTTATTCCACAAGTCCTTTGCACTTGTGAAATGACCAACTTTGATGAGTTGGTCTTTGTTCATGCCACATTGTAAAGTGACAATCGCCTTCGCGTCGGCTTCACTCTTACGAGTTTGTTCGGCTGTCCACTTCCATGATTCATGTTCCTTGCCTTCATCATCCTTAGGAGGAGTGAAACCCTCCTTCACCGCGAACCAAGTATTGAAGTCCATCTTCAAATAATATTCCATCTTCGATTTCCAATATTGGAAGTCGGTGCCATCGAAGAATGGAGGTCGGGTGGTGGAGAAGCCTTCCCTCAATGCCATGGATGTAGCTCTCGGTTGTTAATCTGTAAAGACAGAGCCCCAAGCTCTGATACCACTTGTTGGAACCCGGATGGCTAGAGAGGGGGGGGGTGAATATAGTCAATCACTTCGACTTTGAAGACTTAGCGAATTTCTGCACTTCACTTTGTTAGTAGCACAGCGGAAGTATGAAAACAGTGTATGCAAAAAACAGAAAACGAAGGGAAACAAATACAACTAGCAAAATCGCTAACAAGGAGGATTTACAAGGTTCGGGGATAACTTGCCCCTACTCCTTGGCGTTCCCTTAAGGTGGGTGATCCCTTAATCGTCGGCAGATCAAGCCCCAGTTATCACCGGATAGAAAACAACCTCCTTCTCGGTGAAGAAACCTCTCCACAGCGTCTCAATCACAGATATATGTTTAAGCACAATGAAACAACGAGAAAGATCTTACTTAGCACTTAGCAAAGGCAAGAACACAGCAATCTCTCTCAGAGATCCACCTAGCGACGATCTCACGCAAGAGCCTTCTCCTCGTGTCTTCTCGCTGTTGGACTCAGAGCTTCTTGTTCCTTCCTCCAAGCACTCACGTAAGAGATGGTTGCTCCTTAGATCTCAATGACTTGCTCAATGAAACAAGAGCACAAGCACGCAGCAAGTCAAGTGTGGAGAACACAAATTCACAGCAAGAACTCCAGCAAACAGCCAATCCTAAGAACTCTGCTTCAACGAAGCCTTCTTGCTCTCTTTTGTTTCTCCACCAGACATCAGATGACACCATCCCTGCAGCTTCCAGCTGGTCACCTGCCAACGCCAGCTACCACTGAGCTCTCCCTGGACTTCCTGAGCTTCCCTCAGCCAAGCTCCAGTCTCAGCTCCAGTCTACAGCTCGGCCGTTGCAACCTGAGATGAAAAAACGGGCAAACCTGCTCCAAGGAAAGGTCTCCATTGACTCTCCTTGAGTGTTTGAATCCTCCCCTGTCACCTGCAGCATAATCAGACTGTTAGAGCAGCATATCACCCAGTAAATCAAGAATCAGAAGTTAAGCGCAGAGAATCGGATACGATCAGACGCGATTAGAGCGTCTGACAGTGCATTTTGAATTAAAGTGATCGGTCACCAGACCGATCAGAGATCCTCCTGATCGGTCACCAGACCAATCAGGATGGGTTCAGACCGATCAGGCTTCGTCCTGATCGATCCCCAATGCTCAATCAGAAATCGCGACTTCTTTGGGATTCTCCTAGATCGATCACCGGATCGATCCCAGGTTGTGGATCGATCACCAGACCGATCCACCCCTTTATAGGGCGATTTCTGAGCTTCGCACTCTAAACCTCCTGATCAGTCACCTGACAGATCAAGGAACCTCCTGATCGGTCACCCGACCGATCAGATCATGACCAGACCGATCAGGCTCCGTCCTGATCGATCTTAGTGAGGAACCCGCGAAGCTGGATCGTTCTCCAGAACGATCTGCACAGTGAGTCAGATCGGTCACCAAACCGATCAGGAGCAGATCAGCAGGGGAACTCAACCTCACTGTTCGCTCCCTGATCGGTCACCCGACCGATCAGGAGCCAAGCAGTGGGTGAAACGTATACTCCCTGATCGGTCACCAGATCGATCAGTCATCGCTAGATTGATCACCAGACCGATCCACGAAGGAGCACCGTGCCAACTTCCCTGATCGGTCACCAGACCAATCCAGGCAAGCCCAAATGCACTCTAAGTCACGAGAACAAGCCTCCAACCCTTCTCTGACTCGTGCCATGCCCAACTTCACTCACTGGGACTTCAACCTAGCCCTCCAAGCTAGGACCTAGCTTCACTCACCAGGGTTTCGGTCACTCGACTTCACTCACCGGGACCCGGCTTCACTCACCGGGATTTCAACCTAGCTTCACTCACAAGGATTTCCCTCACCTGCTTCACTCACCAGGACCCGACTTCACTCACCGGGATTTCCATCACCTGGATTCACTCACCAGGACCCGGCTTCACTCACCAGGACCCGGCTTCACTCACCGGGATTTCCAACACCTGGCTTCACTCACCAGGACCCAGCTTCACTCACCGGGATTTCCAACAACTGGCTTCACTCACCAGGACCCGGCTTCACTCACTGGGATTTCCATCACCTGGCTTCACTCACCAGGACCCGGCTTCACTCACCGAGATTTCCATCAACCAGCTCCACTCACCAGGACCCGGCTTCACTCACCAGGATTTCATCCAACCTAGCCCTCCAGACTAGGACTTTTCACCTAACCCTCCAAGTTAGGACTTTTTCCATGCCAGCGTGCGATCTCCCAGATCCACCTGGACTTAACCCGAATTTCATTCAACCAAACTTAAATCATTGTCAAACACCAAAACAATAGCCGGGCTAGACTGCATCAACAGAGACGTCCGAACCTCGACCCGTCTCTACTTCTGTCCTTAGTCATCGCTCAGCTAAGTTGCTCAATCCCTCGGATCAAGACTTCGTGCTCAAACCCTAGGTCCAGGACTTAGGTGCCCAACCCTCGGCCATTACTTAGTGCCCAATTCCATGAACCAGGACTCAGGTGCCCAACCCTCGGCTAGGACTTAGTGCCCAATTCCACGAACTAGAACTTATTGCCCAATTCCACGAACCAGGACTTATTGTCCAACCCTGGGCCAGGTCTTAGGTTCCCAGCCCTCGGCCAGGACTTAGTGCCCAGCTTCACTCACCATGTCTTAGTGCCCAGCTTCACTCTCCAGGACTTAGTGCCCAATTCCTAGAACCAGGACTTAGTGCCTAGGTTAACTAGGACTTTTCTTCACTTTGTTACTCCTCTCTTGACTCACCCTTCCCTTGTTCAATGTATCACTGACTTAAGCATATTGTCAAACATTAAAACACTCAAAGGAGGACATAATTGAAACATTAAAATACTCAGAGGAGGAAATCATAGCAGAGAGCTAGTTATCAAGAACAATTGCACCAGAAATTTATACTTTGAAAAGTACTGAGCAATTTGGAAAAATATTTTGTATTTGTAGGAAAATGTTTGAACTTTGAAAAATTCTTGCCTTAGAAAAACTTTCATTTAGAAAAGATTTTTCAAAAGATTGCACTCCTAAAATGATTTTTTTTTACTTAACACGTAGTGCATTTCGAAGAATACTATGAAAAATGTTTAAAAAAAACTTGAAAAGATATTTTACACTTATCCCATTTTTTTAAAACATGTTAGTATTTGAAAAGTAGTTGTACTTTTGAACAATATATTGAACCTTTTTGAAAATATGCAAGTACTTTTTGAATAGTATAGGTACTTTTGAGAAAGATTATGCAAATTCTTGAAACATATAAGTACTTTTGAAAGATGTTATCCAGCTTTTGAAAAATATAAGTATTTTTGAAAGATGTTAAGCATTTTTGAAAAATATAAGTATTTTTGAGCTATATTATGCATTTTTGAAAAGATATAAGTACCTTTTTAAAAAAAATCATGCATTTTTGAAAAGATATAAGTAACTTTGAAAAAAATATCATGTATTTTTGAAAGATATAAGAAAACATAGTATTTTACTTGACTTAGTTTCCTTTCCAGTCTGGCACAATCATAGGAGACCTTGTTAACCACAAGGACATTTCCCTATGTGTCCTGGAAATTCTTCAAACTCAAGTAAATAGTTTTTTTCAATGGAATTTTATTAACAAAAAAATTTGAAAGTGATAGTATAAAAATGGTAGTATTTTTAAAACAATTATGATTTCAAAAAGGATTTAAAAATATAGTACATGCAAACAGATTATTTTGTTATTAAATGATTCTTTTAATTTTACCTCCCCCTAAACTTGACCCAGTCCTAGAAAGCTTGTTGACTACAAGTACTCTTCCTCTGAGTCTTAAGGTTTGATTCAAATTATAATAACTATCTAATAATTTTAAAAAACTATTTGTTCGAAATAACTACCTTTTGATTTAGACTCCCCCTAAATTTGACATATCCTAAGAGTCCTTGTGGATCATGAAGTACACCTCCTCTGTGTCTTTAGGGTTTATCAAAGTCAAAAGAATGAATGACATTTTGAGTGTAGTAATTCTCAAGAAGACAGTTTTTAAAGCATAAGCCTTTTCGAAAACAAAAGTGATAGTAATTAAAGCACAGTTTTCGAAAAAATATTTTAAAAGATAGTGAAGTTTAAAGTACAGTTTTTGAAAAACAAGATAGTGACGTTTAAGATACAGTTTTCAAAAAACAAGATAGTGGCGTTTAAGGTACAGTTTTCAAAAACCAAGATAGTGACGTTCAAGGTACAATTTTCGAAAAATATTTTAGAAAGATTAAAAAAGACTAACACATTCCCCCTGTATCCAACACCGTATGACTCTATCTAAGTGCCTTAACGGACTTTAGTGTTGACCTAAGAGGCTTGTTTCTAATTGTGTAGGTCAAATAATTTTCAAAAAGATATAATTTTAAAAATGTATTTAAGCACTCAAACAAGCATGAATTCCATAAAAATATTATTATGTTAAAACACTATTTTAAAAATATATTTTAGAAAAATATACTAAGAATTTTGAAAAATATCTCTAATTTATTAGTCCTTAACATCTCACCCATTCTAGATGTCTCAACACAAGCAAACATGGTTGTCTTATGGGTGCATTGTGAGATGCTTGAATCATTTTTCTTAATTTATTGTTAAATCTAAGATTTATCGAAACTTGTGTTAGATTCAAATTTATCAAATAGTAAAGTGAATTTGATTTTCGATAATCGGCTTCCAGGTCTTGGCGAGACACAGAGGCCTTATTTGGCCGTAGCCTTATTGGAGCAACAACTCTTTCCTTGACAAAGCCTTTTATCGAAAATTCATTTTTAAATTACTTCTTGAAAAATTTTGGTCTAGCTAACTTAGGTTTTGGATTGGTAGCTTCGGCTAGTTCTACCAAATAGCTTCCCTAACGTACTATCATCTCACCTCCACCTAATACTAGGTTGTTCAAGTTTCAACTAGTCTTTTTTCTATAACCGTTCTAAGTCATGCATAAATTTGAATATGAATAACATGACATATATTTTAAAAAAACAGCAGATGCATGGCATGGTAGATATGCATGAGTCAAATAATTCAAATCATTTTACTTAAGTTTCTAATGATGTATCAAATTCCCGATTTGATACATGTCGTGTGAACCCGCGAATATGCCAACCCATTTTGACATATTTAATGTTATTAATTTTAATTGTTGTAGTTTGGCTAAGATTTTATTTAATTTGAATTCAAGTTATTTAAGAGTTAATTGGGTTTAAGTTAATTGCAATTAAATTAATTAATTGAAGTTGAATTAATTAAAATTACGTTGATTAAGGATTAATTATAATTTACTCCATTGAGCTTATCCTTCTCAAGGAAAGATCGCAAAAAGAGAATATTTGACGTATTTGATGACATGATGATCTACAACATTAAAAATACATAAATGAATATCATATCTAAATCATTTAATTATACCTTTAATTAAATGATGCTCTTACTGAATTATAAAGCTTTTGGATGTACGCAAATGTAATTTGCCCAAATTATTAGCTCCAACCCAATAGCGACAACATTCATGTGGGACTAGATCCACATCATATCTTACTTTATGTTAGCTTTGACTAATCGCCCAAGATTTAGTATGATTAGGTAGGTAATGTTTACAATTACATCTTATACAACTCTTATGAACAAAATGTCAAGATTTATATTATACATCATCTTGAGTTAGCTTTGGCTAATTGCCCAAGACTTAATATAATTGTTCTTCAATCCAACTTTCCCAACTTTTGAGATATGCCTCTAAGTTCTCAATTCAATTGAGATAACTTAGTTAAGTCTAACCGAAAGTTCAATAGTGGGATATTACAATTGTCCACTCGTACTCTACCAAGATAAAATGTATTACTTTACTTTAGCAAACCCAACAATAAATGATCGAGGTAGTAGTGAGTATCAAACTTTGGTAGGCATATCGATTTGTCTTAATTAAGATAAACTTATCATCTATCTAAACATGCATCACATACAAGTAATAATATAAACAATAATCATGACATGGTTATGGCCCGCATACTACGACCCTCTCAAGCCAATGAGAAGATCGAATGGTCAACATAGGAATAACATCTCCTCCAAGTGTTTTCTTAGGTCATCATGTGTTGTCGGCATCTTTCTTGTAACTTTATCCTTCAATAGACTTTCCACTTCTCGTTTTGAACATTACAAAATAAAGAAAACACGAGTTACATTCGATTCTAAATCTATTTTACTTTGAAAAATAGAGATAAAAGCACGATACACATGTAGTATTATGACTTACAACATGCACACACACACAACTACAATCATATTTGAGCTAATCTATGAAATTTTGTCATGGCGGGTTAATCAGTACACATTCTCTAATGTATACCTATATGCCAACTTGATATCCCATTTTCATGACTTATGAGATCAAGTCATCAATTGACCTATATACTAGTTATAACGTATTAATATTCTCTTTGAATATTAATACTTCACTAGGAATAGTTAAGAGTAGTGTTCTCTACATCATCTTACTATCAATTCAACTAATTGATATAATGTAGATCAGAACCTACTAGCCAAGGACATGATTATACTTATTCATCGGGCACAATCATGAAATAAATATAATAATCAAACCGTGCCTTTATTATATAGAATATGATACAAAATATTCTTTAGACAATCATCTTATAATTGGCTATAGGGCTAACACTAACAACCTGAACTGACTCGGGCGCCCGTGTGTCTAAACCTTATCGAGAACTAGCAGTTTAATGACAATTGCGACGTGGATAAGCCTTGGCCACATGTTAGGTGCTCATGTGCACTCGGGCGCCCGAGAAGCGTCACATCAACACTTCAATAAACTTTCACAGGGGTATAAATAGACTCGTAAACTCAATTCATTTCAACATCCAATTGTAAACGAAATCCTCTACTATTCTTTCATTTCTTTCTCTGAGTTCTTAATTGAGTAAGAGGCTTCTCCGCCTACAGGGAGAATTCTAGACATTGTGCTATATTTGCCTTGGATTAGCAACTACCTAGGTTGCAACTAAGTACTTTGTTTGTGTCTCTGGCTTTTACTTATTGATTCATTTATGTTATTATTCTTATTTAAACTAACGTCTATCTTTGTTTAAGAAAGAATAAAGGATTAATTTTTATTTTTCAGGGGGAATTCACCCCCTGTTGCTAGCCGAACGATCCCAACAAAGTGTGTTATATTGCGATACAGAAGCTATCTCATCATATCTACCAGTATCATATATGTTAAGATACGAGTATGATCCTCTATGTGCCCTGACAACCTCTATGTTATAAGCGCAGGTGTCATCATCCATGATGAGCCCCTGAGGTCCTTGGGTGGGTCGTGAGATGAGTGGGCAGGAAATTTAGGGCATGTAGGTTGGAGATGCATGCCCCACCCTCTATAATGAGCCCATGAGGTCCTTGGGCCATGAGATGAGTGGGTCAGAAGTTGAGCGCTTGAAGGCTGGAGATGCAGGACCCGTTAAACAGAAGAGCATTGAATTCCAAATTCTGAGCAATGATGAGCAAGGTGGGCCTGAATGGGATGAGTAGTGCATGTTGGAGCAATCGACCCTAAGATGGTCCGGTGTGACCATGGGTTTTGATGTTTGGGCAAAGGGTTTAAGTTAGGTTTTCTCTTGTATTCTTATATGCGTATGTTGAGTGTGCAGGTTGTACAGGTTACGCATATGGACCTGACTGGACGGCCTCAGTACGGTGAAGGATGGCATGGAGGCCAGTTGGAGGCTGGCGTGCGCATCTGAGGGACCATGGAGTGCAGGGACGATGAGCTGATGGGCGTGGACTTCGAGGCGTACGTGAAGGGTGGCATGAGGCAAACTGGAGGTTTGCGTGCGCATCCGAGGGACGAGGGCCGAAGATGAAGATGGCGTGAAGGCAACAGTCGAGGCTGCGTAGGAGGAGTCAGTCGAGTCGTGAGGGTACGAGTGCAGTGTGATTGTACTCGGGAAATCCTAGGGTTTGAGTGCGGAGTGGAATGTACTCAGAATGGGTAATCTTAGGTGGGTGAGTTGACCAGTCGACTGGCCTGGGGGCAGTCGACTGATGGAACTCACAGAAAGGTCTCAGCCCTGGGACCAGTCGACTGCCCTTGGGGCAGTCAACTGGTAGGTGGCTGGTGAGTTGGCTAAAATTCGAACTTTGGGGTGTAACAGTCGAATTTGGCTGGCACCAGTCGACTGCCCTGGGGGCAGTCGACTGGTAGCGAGAAATCAGCCCCGAGTCCTATTTAAAGAGGACATCGTGGTGGCTGAGTTTCTTGACGAAACTTGCTTGGATAGGGCAAGTTAGTAGTCTTGTATACTCAGGAAGTGTCCTTGGTATTGTGGCGAGGTTTCTCCACCCACAAGGAGCGACGAGTTCTAGCCGGAGGTTATCCGGGGTTTGATCCGCCGAAGAATTGTTGGATTAGTCACCCGGCCGGGGTGGATACCAACTAAATACGGTTTGTTAGCATTGTATTTATTGTTTTAATTGTATTTCCGCTGCGCTAACAATCGTGTAGGAACAAGAGTTTTGAAAAATGCTATTCACCCCCCCCTCTAGCGTACCGGTATCGATCCTTACAGCGCACGCCCTGTACCAAAGGGATAGTTTAGCTATTTTATACAAGTAATTAAAATAGATAACTAATTTGAATACATAATTAGTTTAACTCAATTTAATTAAATCCTAATCCATGAACCAACTCACCGTTACAAACCCAAATTAATCACTGTAACCTAATTTCCCAATATAGCCTAAAAAATAAATTTCAAATTTGACTTAACCTAAACTATTAAGCTAATCCTTAAATAAACTAGGATTAGCTTTAATTATCTTTTTCCCCATTAATGTTCCAAGACATAACAAAACAATAAACCTAAATCAAATGGGCAGCTCATGGCTATATTTTGAAATTTCGAAGGATTCCTCACATGAAGTCCCAACTATCCACCATAGGGGAAAACACACTCACGGTTTCATCCATTGAACTCAAGCAAACACCAAAACACAACTCTCGGCAATAACAATAGTGCTCACAAAAAAAATCCAAATTTGAACAGAAACAAAACTATAGCATTCCATATCAATTTGAGGCTATTCATTCTACTTTCTACCAATCTAAGAATAGACCCAAAATAGAATCGATTCCAGCCCCATAGATCAAATTTGATCTAGAATTCAGAATTAACAAATAAGGCTCACGGTGGAGAAGCAAGAACACCCAAAGATCTAAACGAAATCATCCAAAAACCTAGCAGAAAAACCTAATGGAAGAAATCACTTACCTAGGATGAGTCGCCGGCGTCGGCTAGGGTTTCTCGCGAGGACGACGACGCCCTGCTCGTGCGCACCGGAGAAGAAGAAGGAGGTGGCGGCGGCAAGCGGCTATGGCGTCGGGTCTCGACGGCGACGAGCGACTGTGGCGTTGGGCGAGCAACTGCTCTCGTGCGGCGTTGGGGAATAGAAACGGGCAGAAGGGAAATCGGTAGGGAAAACTGAAAGGGGAGAAGGCTTTAGGGATTTTAATATTTGTTTTGGTATTTTGCAAATAAACCCAATAGATTTGGAAAATTACAACTAGGCCCCTAATTTTCGAAATTCACTTTTTCAACCCTTTCAAAAATTCGGTATTTAACATTCTCTCCCACTAACAAAAATTTGGTCCCCAAATTTAGCTAGTAGACCGCAACAGGTACTAATCAACCGCAACATGTACTAACAACTCATAAGCAACAGATATACTGAACGAAACTAACTATACACACCTCAAGTAAACAAATGAGGATAGCGAGCTGTGATTGTATCCTCGAGCTCCCATGTAGCTTTCTTATCAGAGTGGTGCTGTCAACCAACCTTAACCCTGATTTCGAGTCAAATGCATTATCTATCATATTGGGAAATGTTCAACATCTCTCTAACGGTAGCCACCCAGTTACTAGCACTAACCTACACGTAGATACCCTATAGCTCTTTAATATCTCAGAAAAATTGATTCATCGACTTGTTGTGCCTTCTCTTTGGTGAGCGTGTAAACCCGGTCCATCTCTGGAACTGATGGTGGCATCGTTTGAATAGAGAGTGGCTGAATCATCTGAATTGTTGTTGGTTGCATAGTCTGAGGTGCTGGAGCTCCCACCGTCTGCTAAGTCTGATAACTTGTAGTTTCGACCATCTGCTGAGGCTAGTAAACTGAAGACTAATATGTTAGGCACAGCTGATCTACACATAACTAATAACTAAAATAAATCCTAATCATACCACCTACTATGTTTTCCCCTTTTCCACTTTAGAAAATTAATAATAATAAATCTTCCAAATAAGCCTGGTAGTCTTTAATGTTATCTGTGAGTTATGGGTTTACTATGCTTTCGTTGCATCATTTTGATCTTCTGTCTTCACTAAGTATCGAGCTCTAATTCACAGACATGCAATATTGGGTGCAATTGTATGAACAGAGAAGCTTGGCTTTTTTTTCAGAATAGTGGCACGCTACAGTATCTGTCGATCTATTAGATTGACATTTCCCAGACTGTATCCATCTTGGCCAACACAATACGACCAACTGGTAATAAAGGAATTGAGCACATGGATGGAACAACTGCACAGGAATCACCTAACAGGGCAAAATCAATGGTTTCACAAAGCAATCTACATCAACCAGCAATAGATCTGACCTCCCATTCGGTGAGTCAACCGGATTCAGTTTTAATTTTTTTTTTTTGTTTGGCATGCAGCACATGCAGTGGGGACAAATCCAAGTTCCAGTCACCAGGCTATCCACGAGAATTCCTTAAGGCAAGTAAGTGTTTTTAATTAATGACACTAAAATCCTACAAGGTCAAGAAACAGGATGCACAAATTCCACCAAACAGAGGTTAGAAAATCAAACGCTGCATATGACATCAAATAATCCACAGACTATTGAAAAATACCAATTGGACTTACCATAACTATATGAGGCACACCCCTACACTAACAAATCAAAGAGACCAGATAGAATTATAAACACTGAAGGAGGGAAAACCATAGATGAATTATAAACTGATAGAAGCCACAATACAAGCAAAAGAATTAGTAAGGTTGCACAACTGGCACCCTACACTTACCACATGATACTGATCATGATCAAAAGACTAATGCACGCCATAACAAAGGAAAATGGTCCTCTAATCAGGATAATCAAATGCAGCCCTCTCCCAATGTAGCAACCTTAAATCAAATCAGGTGGGGTTATCTAAGCCCCTTATAACAACTCTGCTAGCAAAGGATGGGTACCAAGGCAAGGGAGGAGAAAATAAGGAGCCAAAGGCCATAGCAAGGAGGTATGCAAAGTCCCACATAAAGACCCACTTCAAGAATAGAAGTAAGAATAATAATTGGAAAGAATGCAGATAGGCACTGCTAAAGCGGTGGAGACAACCAGAAGAAACGTGAGAGCATGGAATATAAGAGGCCTAAACAAGAATTGCAAACCAAATGGAGGTGACTACAACCCCTTTTGGCACAAAGATTGAGCATGTTAAGTATAATATGTTGGATCGAGAGAACCGATAGAGGGGGGGTGAATATCGAAAAGCGTTCGGATTTTAAGATAGAGAAATTGCACAGCGGAAGATTAAAAAACAAAACACTCAAACACAGTGATTTTTACTTGGTTCGGAGCCTAGGTCGACTCCTACTCCAAGGCCCACGATCGTTGATCGTTTACTTTGGACAATTCTATATGAGGCGCAAAAGCAGTTTACAAAGATTGATTACAGAATAAGTGCAGTAAATTAAAATTCAACTCTTCTTTACCGACGTCCGGAATAGATGGTATTTTCAGAGCGGGAGGACGTCGTCGGCGCTTGAGTCTCGTGTCGGGAGGTTTTCGGAGCAAAGCGTGGGAGCAGAAGAGAGTAGAAGCGTTGAATGAAATTGTTGTTTTGAAGCCTGGGTTCGAGGGTATTTTTATAGGGCCTGGGGCGCCCGGAACGTCGGGGGTGCCCCCCACGTGTCGGTCGATCCCCCTTTCGCTCGGTCAACGTCTGATCCCTTCAAACTCGGGATCACATCTTGACCGGGGTGCCCGGGTTGACTGGGGCGCCCAGGTTGACCGAGTCAAACCTTATCCCTTGGCTTCGTTGGCTTGTGCTTCGATGGCTTGCTATTGGGGGCGCCCGGAGCGCTGGGGGCGCCCGGGAGCACGGGGGCGCCCGAGAGAGTAGCTGTCGAAGCTTGCTTTACTTTCTTGTGTTTTGTGTTTACCTTGGGGGCGTCCGGAACACTCTGGGCGCCCTGGTCAGCTGTTGCCTCATTCCTTTGAGGCTCTCTGAGCTGCAGACACTCGTTCCTCCGGTCCTGCATCCAGGGTTAGTCCAAAACACAATAAAACAATAAAATATTAGTTTGTACAGCCTTAGCTATCTTGGTTCTGACTTTGGGTCTCCAAAATGGAACCCTAGGTCGAACCGACGCCTACTGTTCCCTCGACGGGGAACGCATCCTCACCTACTCCTCTCAGGAGAATTTAACTGATGCCAACCGTTCCTCTGGTTGGACTTTTGTCTGGCGGTCCTTTGCCAGGTCTTGAATGTCGTGCTGTCCTTCGCCCGGAGCCTAGCATTCCTTCGCTAGGGCTTCAGTCCCAAGCTGTCCTTCTCCTGGCGCCTAGCAGTCCTTCGCTAGGGCTTCAGTCCCAAGCTGTCCTTCGCCTGGCGACTAGCAGTCCTTCTCTAGGGCTTTTTACCCTGGCATTCCTTCGCCAGTGCCTAGCAATCCTTCGCTAGGGCTTTTTACCCTGCACACTAGAGTAACATATTAGATAACAAGTAAGACTTAACTTTTGAACCCTATTGCCATTATCAAAACACAGGTTTGACTTTGGTGCTTTCTGCACCAACAATCTCCCCCTTTTTGATTTATGGCAATCCTAGTTCAAAAAGTTAAGTTTAATCAAAGCATGCCAAAAATTACCTTTTGTTCCCTCCCCATGGAAGGAATCTCCCCCTAGATTTTTCAAAATTTCGTGGGGTTTTTGTCACTAAGTTCCAAGTTTAAAGTTTGGATTTTTACCAAAAAAATGATACTTGTAGAGAATTTTTGAGTTCAAATGTTTAGTAAATTTTGAAAGCTTAAGTTTATTTAGACAACTTTGAAAACTTAAGTTTAAGAAGGGTTTTTTAAAACTTTAGTTTGAGTACCAACAAATTGAAAGTTTTAAGTTTATGGTAAAATTTTTTTTGAAAAACTCTAAGTTTTTGAGTACTTCGTGAAGTTGACACACACCTAAGTATTTTTGAAAAGCTTGAAAAACTTAAGTACTTTTGAAAAGCTTAAGTACTTTGAAAAGCTTAAGTTAATTACTTTTTGAATAAAGGATAGATTTTGAAATTTTGAGAGAAAAAAAAAATTAAATTTTAAATTCTCTCCTTTCTTATCTCTCCCCCTTTGCCATATATCAAAAACAGATAAATATAGCAGGAATTAAGATTGCATAAAGGGAATAATTTTCATAAAGGAAAAATATTTGCATGATTTTGCTGTACTGAACCAATTCATGATAAGACTTAAACCAAATCAGTTGATTTTCTCTTGTAGGGACCTGTCTAACCCAATTAGCTACTCAGTAACTGTTATCAGCAGTAGTTTTTGCTAGGGTTAGTCAAGTTAAGTGTTTCTTTTCAAGTTAGATTTTCTAAACTTGACACTTAACTTGATTGTTGTGTTAGTTGTATTTAGTGCCCCAATTACTGCAGATGCACTGCCTTAAAACATCTTGAATTAAGGCAAAGATCTAAGCATCTCAACCCTTTCTAGGTTATCAAACAAAAGTACCCTAAGGTGCTTGTTAGATGCTGGCTTCTAAGTCTATAGGTGCATGCAGTTCTAGGGTTAGGGCCTAGGCTAAGTCCATTTGCGAAAAAGCCCTAGTTTTGAAAAGAGGGTAGTTTTTGAAATAAAACTAAGTCGAAAAAGATTTAAAACAAACTGATTTTGAAATTAAGTAAAACAGTTTTTCAAAATTCTATTTTTAGAAACTGATTTTTAAATCAAGTAAAGCAGTAAGAAAATCAAAAGTAGAGTTAATCTATTCTACAGAGCATAATCCTAACTGCCTTCTTAGTGAGCTGAACTCAGACTCAGGTAAGGGTTTTGTGAATATATCAGCTAAGTTGGATTTTGAGTCTATATACTTAAGTACTATCTCACCCCTGGCTACATGGTCTCTTACAAAGTGATGTTTAACTTCTATGTGTTTTGTTCTGGAATGTTGGATTGGGTTCTTAGTTAGATTAATTGAACTTATATTATCAATAAATACTTGAGTTTGGGTGTAGTTGAGCTGGAAGTCCTTAAGAGTGTGCATCATCCATAAAAGTTGTGCTACACACTCTCCTAAGGCTACATACTCAGCTTCAGTTGTGGACAGAGCTACACAGTATTGTTTTCTGCTGCACCAACTTACTAGACTATTTCCTAACAGCTGGCAGCTTCCACTTGTGCTCTTTCTATCTAATTTACAACCAGCATAGTCAGAATCCGAGTATCCTGACAAATTGAAGGTTGAGGTTCTAGGATATCAAATCCCTACATTTAGGGTGCCCTTTACATATCTTAGTATTCTTTTTAGGGCTGCTAAGTGCATTTCCTTAGCATAGGTTTGGTATCTAGCACACATCCCTACAGCAAAAAGAATATTAGGTCTGCTGGCTGTAAGGTACAGTAGACTACCTATCATACTTCTATATAGTTTGAGGTCTACTGCCTTACCATCAGGGTCACTATCTATTTTTACATTAGTGGCCATGGGAGTACTTATGCTTTTAGAGTTATCCATTTTAAATTTCTTTATTAACTCTTTAGCATATTTGAATTGATGGACGTAGTTTCCATCTCTAGTTTCTTTGATTTGTAGTCCTAGGAAGAAGGTAAGCTCACCAACTAAGCTCATTTCAAATTCATTTTCCATTATCTTGACAAACTCTTTTAGGAAGTTTGTGTTGGTGGATCCAAAGATTATGTCATCTACGTAAATTTGGGCAATAAATATATCTTTTCCTAGGATTTTAATAAATAAGGTTGAGTCAATTTGTCCTTTTTAAATTCTTTAAAAGTTAAGTAAGTTGATAAACGTTCATACCAAGCCCTAGGTGCTTGTTTTAACCCATATAGTGCTTTAGTTAATTTGTAAACGTGGTCAGGTCTGTCTAAGTCCTCAAACCCAGGGGGTTGTCCTACATAAACTTCTTCTTTAATGAATCCATTTAGGAAAGCTGACTTTACATCCATTTGGTATAGCTTAAATCCTTTATGGGATGCAAAGGCTAACAACATTCTAATGGACTCAAGTCTAGCTACTGGGGCATATGTTTCATCGTAATCTAATCCCTCTACTTGCTGAATCCCTTAGCTACTAAGCGGGCTTTATTTCTAACTATTTCTCCTTGATCATTTAGCTTATTCCTAAAGACCCACTTAGTGTCAATGATGGATTTGCCTTCAGTTTAGGCACTAGTTCCCAGACTTGGTTCCTCTCAAATTGGGCTAATTCTTCTTGCATAGCTATGATCCAATCAGGGTCAGGTAGAGCTTCCTCTATAGTTTTGGGTTCAATTTTTGATATCATAGCTATTTGACTAAGGTTTCTGTAGGAGGATCTAATCCTGACTCCTAGAGTTGGATCACCCACAATTTGATCGGTTGGGTGACTAAGTCTGGGTTTCTTGGTTCCTCTAGAACTTGGTTCAGCCTCAGGTCCGGCTGGTCGGTTTGGTTCAGTATTGGATTCGACTCTTTGGGCTGGTTGATTTGTTGGTTCAATAATTGGTTCAGTTGACTCATTAATTGGTTCAATAGTTAGTTCGTTTAAGGGTTCAATCAAAGATTCACTTGTTTGTTCATTATTTTCTTGATCAAAATTTGATGAAGTTAGGTCTGGATTATTAGATGTTGAGTTGATTTCTTCATCAAATATTAAGTTTGTTGTTTCTTTAATTTTCTTAGTTTGTTTGTTGTAAACTCTATATGCTCTACTTGTGGTTGAGTATCCTAGGAAGATACCTGGGTTTGACTTGGACTGAAATTTTCCTAAATAGTCTTTGGTGTTTAGGATATGGACTTTGCATCCAAAGACCCTTAGGTAGTGTAAATTTAGGAGTCTATGGTAGTACAGTTCATAGGGTGTTTTGTTGTGTCGCTTGTTAATCAGAACCCTATTTTGGATGTAACAAGCCGTACTAATTGCTTCTGCCCAATATTGGTTTGCTAGGCTAAATTCGTTGAGCATAGCCCTAGCGGCTTCCTGTAATGTTCTATTCCTTCTTTCGACTATTCCATTTTGTTGGGGGGTTCTAGGACATGAAAATTCATGTAAATACTCATTTACCTTACAGAATTCCTCAAACCGCTGATTTTCAAATTCTCCCTCGTGATCACTCCTAAGTCTTTTAATTTTAGTATCGTTTTGATTTTCAATTAATTTGTAGAATTCATTAAATAGGTTTAGGGTTTCATCTTTGGTTTTTAGAAACCTAACCCAGGTGAACCTAGAGTAATCATCAACTATTACTAAGCAGTATCGGTTCCCGCTTAGTAACTTGGCTCCATGTGAATCAAATAGGTCAAGATGCAGGAGCTTAAGTGTGGTTTGAGTTGAATCAGATTGGATTAATTTGTGATTAGATTTGGTTTGTTTGCCTTGATTGCATGATTCACATATTAGGTTTTCATTATTTTTAATTTTGGGGATACCTTTGATTAATCCAAGTTGGGTGATTTTTGAGATAGTTCTCGGATTGGTATGACCTAATTTCCTATGTCAGAGGTTTGATTGTTCTAACTGAGTTAACATACATTTGGGTACTAGGGGTAGGTTTATAGTGTATACATTATTTTTCCTAGTGCCCTTAAGCATGATTTCTGAGTCTTGTATATTTCTAATCAGGCAGTTAGAATTATTGAAGGTGACTATATAACCAGAATCACATAACTGACTTATGCTAAGTAAGTTAAAATTAAAGTTTTCAACCAAAAGAACTTTCTTAATAACAAAGTCAGATTTGAGTTCAATATTACCTAACCCAATTACCTTGAGTGTAGCATTGTTGCCAAATGCCACTGAGCCTAGGTTCTTGAACTTGAGTTTGGTGAACTTCAATTTATCTCCAGTCATGTGTCTGGAGCAACCGCTATCCAACATCCATTGGTCCAAATCTTTATGTTCCTACACATAAAGAGTTTTATTGATTTGGATCCAATTAGAGTCAGGAATAGCTTAAATTGAGTTTCACTGCCTAGTCTGTCTCACCCAAATCTAGGGTTTTCAATCACGTTAGCCTTATAGGTTTTGTGAGACAGGTTTTGACAAGTAAAATTATTTTGAAAAAGTTAATTTTTATTTAGAAGGTCTTAAATTAATTTTGAAGACAGTTAAGTTTATTTTGAAAAGAAATGTTTGAATCTATACTTAACTGAAAATTTGTGTTAGATTTGAATTTGACAAAAAGTAATTTGAATTTGAAATTCAAAAATTGGCTTCCAGGTCTTGGCGAGGCACTAGGCCTTCTTTGGCCGTAGCCTTATTGGATCATCAACCCTTTCCTTGACAAAGCCGTTTAATGAAGTTTCATTTTCAAAATTAATCTTTGAAAAATTCTGGTCTAACTAGTTTGAGTTTTGGATCGGTAGCTTCGGCTAGTTTCACCAGTCTAAAGAGAGCAAGTAAACTTGATCTTATTAGAATTGGTTTCCATAACGTACTATCATCTCACCTCCACCCAATACTATGTTGTCAAATTTCAGTTAAGTTTGTTCAGTCCTTATACTAACTATTTCTAAGCATGGTAAATTCCATAAATTTAAATAAGCAATCAAACATACAATTTGCAATCAAGAATTTTATCTAATAATAAATATAGTTTTCAGTTTGGCTCCCCCTGGACTAAAGCCACGATGATGGTTAGGCAAGATGTGAATTTTGTCCTTGGGGATCCAATACTGATTTGATCCAGTCGGTTTGTTCAGGCACAGTTTTGGTACCCATGCCTGAACTTTTGGTCTGGACTGGTTCAGTACAGCAAAGTAAGATCTTTGTCGGGATTTGGTTCTATATCCAAGTCCGGATCGATTTAGAACGAATTTCTGTTTTCCAAGAATCATGTCAAGACCCTTGGAATCAGATGTGAATCGTTCTAAAGTTGATCTAAGATCCTTAACTTGAGTTTTCAGGGAGGAGTTCTCTTTCTCAAGTTTTTCAACTTAAGTAGGAGTTCCTTCTTGAACTTTCTCGGTTAAGGATTTAGAGTCAGCTCCCTCTTTCAGGAGTTTTACTTCCTGTCGAAGGGATTTGACTCGGAGATTGGCTTTCGCCAAATCTCGAGAAAGATATGAAATAAGTTTGTTTAATTGACTTTTATTGAAACCACTTACCTTGATTTCGCCGTCTTCTGAAAAGGTTAGTCTGCCGTTGTCCTGTTTTGATTCTGACTCGGTCCCGACTTCTTTTGAGGCGGTCAGGGCTAGTAGGTTTGACTGGGGTGCTTCTTCTTCTTCTTCTGAGGAAGATTCGTCCCAGGTTACTTGAAGTGCTTTCTTTCTTCTTGTCTTTTTGGACTCCTTTAGGTTTGGACACTCCATCTTGTAGTGGCCCTTCTTCTTGCACTCGTAGCAAGTCACGTTGGGCTTGTTTTTGTCATTTGTGGGTTCAGCTGGTTCGTCCTTTCTTCGGTTGGCCTTCTTTCTGTTCGTTTGGTTCTTCAATTCCTTATAGTAGCTTCGGGCCAATCGGACCAGCTTAGGTCGATCTCCTTATTCGTCTTCTGAGTCTGAGTCTGAGTTAGACTCGGGTTCAGGTTGAGGTTTCTTCTTTGTTGACCTTCCAGTTTTTCCTGCAACAAAGGCAATACCTTTCTCGGCCAAATTGCAGTTAGTCTGTTCTTGAAGTTCTAATTCGGAAAATAATTCATCTAGTTTAATTTTTGAAAATCCCTTGAGACCTTGTATGCATCTACCATAGATGCCCACAAGGTGTTTCTAGGAAAAGCGTTTAAGGCATACCTTATTAGGTCACGGTTTTCTACCTTGTGACCAATAGTGTGAAGACCGTTCATTAGTTCTTGAATCCGGGCGTGAAGCTGAGCAGCTGTTTCGTTGTCGGCCATTTTGATGGTGTACAACTTGTTCAGAAGCAGGTCTCTTTTGCTGATCCGAGTGTCTGATGTTCCTTCGTGCAGCTCGATCAATTTTGCCCACAGCTCCTTGGCACTGTTGAAGGGGCCCACCCGGTTCAGCTCTTCTTTTGTTAAGCCGCATTGGAGGGTCTGAGTCGCCTTTGCATCTGCTTCGATTCTTCGTTTCAGAGCGGTGTCCCACTCTGTGTAGTTTTGAGGTAGTCCTTCAGCATTTGTGGGAATCTCCAGTCCGGACTGGATGATAATCCACATGTCCACCTGAGTTTTCAGGTGGACCTCCATTCGACTTTTCCAGTAGGAAAAGTCTTCTCCACTGAAAAGTGGAGGTCTGGCGGTGCTGAATCCTTCTTGCATGGCCATTTAATCTGAAAAAGATAACTAACAAGAAAAAAAATCTCCCAAGACTTGGTCTTGGATTAGTAGTGTGGGATAAGGAAAATAAAATATCGAGGGGTGTTGCACCAACCTCGATTAACGAGAAAAGATTCGAAAAAAATATGTTGAATAAATTCGAATGAGAAAAAAAATATTAGAATAAATCCGAAAAATTTTCAAACTGGTGGTTGCACCAAATTTGAACTTCCCCGCTCTGATACCACTTGTTGGATCGAGAGAACCGATAGAGGGGGGTGAATATCGGAAAGCGTTCGGATTTTAAGATAGAGAAATTGCACAGCGGAAGATTAAAAAACAAAACACTCAAACACAGTGATTTTTACTTGGTTCGGAGCCTAGGTCGACTCCTACTCCAAGGCCCACGATCGTTGATCGTTTACTTTGGGCAATTTTATATGAGGCGCAAAAGCAGTTTACAAAGATTGATTACAGAATAAGTGCAGTAAATTAAAATTCAACTCTTCTTTACCGACGTCCGGAGTAGATGGTATTTTCAGAGCGGGAGGACGTCGTCGGCGCTTGAGTCTCGTGTCGGGAGGTTTCCGGAGTAGAGCGTGGGAGCAGAAGAGCGTAGAAGCGTTGAATGAAATTGTTGTTCTGAAGCCTTGGTTCGAGGGTCTTTTTATAGGGCCTGGGGGCTCCCGGAACGTCGGGGGCGCCCCCCCCCCCCCCCACGTGTCGGTCGATCCCCCTTTCGCTCGGTCAACGTCTGATCTCTTCAAACTCGGGATCACATCTTGATCGAGGTGCCCGGGACGCTGGGGGCGCCCGGGTTGACCGGGTCAAACCTTATCCCTTGGCTTCGCTGGCTTGTGCTTCGATGGCTTGCTATTGGGGGCGCCCGGGAGCAGCGGGGGCGCCCGGGAGAGTAGCTGTCGAAGCTTGCTTTGCTTTCTTGTGTTTTGTGTTTACCTTGGGGGCGCCCGGAACACTCCGGGCGCCCTGGTCAGCTATTGCCTCATTCCTTTGAGGCTCTCTGAGCTGCAGACACTCGTTCCTTCGGTCCTGCATCCAGGGTTAGTCCAAAACACAAAAAAACAATAAAATATTAGTTTGTACAGCCTTAGCTGTCTTGGTTCTGACTTTGGGTCTCCAAAATGGAACCCTAGGTCAAACCGACGCCTACTGTTCCCTCGACGGGGAACGCGTCCTCACCTACTCCTCTCGGGAGAATTTACCTGATGCCAACCGTTCCTCTAGTTGGACTTTTGCCTGGCGGTCCTTTGCCAGGTCTTGGATGTCGTGCTGTCCTTCGCCCGGAGTCTAGCATTCCTTCGCTAGGGCTTCAGTCCCAAGCTGTCCTTCGCCTGGCGCATAGCAGTCCTTCGCTAGGGCTTCAGTCCCAAGCTGTCCTTCGCCTGGCGCCTAGCAGTCCTTCGCTAGGGCTTTTTACCCTGCACACTAGAGTAACATATTAGATAACAAGTAAGACTTAACTTTTGAACCCTGTTGCCATTATCAAAACACAGGTTTGACTTTGGTGCTTTCTGCACCAACATAATAAAAGTCAAGCTCATCATGCAGGTTTTCAAAGATTGAAGACAACCACATTTCCAAATTGGCAACTAGAGCAACAAGTGGGTGGACTTAGCAGAAGACGTATGCTACTATTTTGGGACCCTCAAATCATCACCTAGACCTACAAAAATGAAATTAATTTATGTATTTTAGCAATTTAGAAATCTGGTTCAATCCATACAAATTCTGAAGCAGCAATTGTTCAGAAATCAATTTTAAAGAATGTAAATTTAAGAAAGTTTCAGGCTTGAGTCACAAAGAGTTTTTTTTTTGGAGTAGTGGATGCTGGTCACCATTTAGCATTGAAATGATCAGAGCTCAATTGAAGTAGTTAGTGGTCAGAAATAGCAATCAGATTTGGCATGCTGTAATCCCTTATTGATACATCTTTTCCCGTTTCATTTGCTGAAATCTGAAACTTGTGCAAATGGTGTGAGTCTATTATTTCTTTTAACTTCAGTGTCAAAGAGTTTACCTCCTTGTATCAGAAAGCCTGATCTTTAAGAATATAATTAGGGCCTCAAAGGTTCTCCATACTCTAAGAAATATTTCCAAATTCTAAGCAGCTAAAAGGTTGCACATGATACCCATTTCATGAATAACTTGAGGGACGCATACCCATCGTATAGGTGAAGAACCAAACATGATTGGTGCTACACTAATAGCAACAATTGAAGACCAAATCACCTATCAAAGAAACAACCAATCAACCACCAACAACAGCATCTTAAAATATTCACCAAGTTTTGCTTTGTTTTTCGAAAGTTGTCTTCTACCACGTGGCACCCTGGTCTTGTAACCGATAAGTGTCTAATTCCCTCTTTTCCATATCATATAAGTCATATATATCTGAATGTACTTCTTAAGTGATCCAACCAAACCACAGGTGATTTATGGTCATAATTCCCACGGAAATAAGATATGTTGGTCCTTCATCAACCAAAATGGTATGTAATTAACTTTACCTCTTCTATAACAATCCAAGTCGTATACACTAATGTTCCTTCCTAACAAGCAAGAACAAGAACTTGAACTGAGCTTTGAGAAATCATTTAAACTTGTACTTTATGTGGGCAGTTAGGGGCACACAATGGACTTAACATCAATTGAACAATATGTAAGCTCCTAAGAGTGTTTCAAGAACTCTAATGGATGCGGATAATCATCAAGTAAAACACACTTAGGTTAAGAAAGTAACTGTCACTGCACAGCAAACAGATCATAATGACATCAGGAATTGTCAGAGTCAGCTCATGGGAATAGCACACATGATCAAGAACAATAGTGGAAGGAGGCACGGACAGGGAGGAACCACCAACGCTCCAAACAAAAAGGTAAGACTGTAAGCACAGGTGCTGATAATACAATTTGCACTGCAGATGGAAATAAGCAAACTGCAGTACAAGGCCTGCAATCCAAGCAGTTGTCAATTGAGGAATCAAAAGCTCAACACATGAGCAAGATAGCAAAGCTAGACTCACATAGGTTTACTGTGACTAATCAGAATGCCAGCTTGTGTCACAACACCAAGCCCTCACTGCAAACAATTTCTGAAACTGGCACACTACAGTGCCAGTTTCATATACAACGGCTGCGACTTCAAAAGTGAATTCGAAAGCCAGGTCAGCTTTATCCCACTATACCAACTGCATCCTTACAAGATGCTTTGAGGAACCAGGGGAAAACCATTTATCAAAACAAATAGGTTATTAGTACTGAATCTTGCAAGCAACAGGGCCAGACTCAACTTAAACAGCAGACACATGTTCAGAAACAATTTCAGGATGTATGTTAGCTTCAATACTCATCTACATCAATGAAAGTATCTTTGAGGAAACAGGGACAAACCACGTTTCAAAGAAAACAGCTTGCTACCCCAACAGAACCATACAATGCCAAACAGGTACTAAACCATAGCAAGGATGTTGAAAATTAAATTTGATTTTGGGCTATTAGGCTAAAAGAATTGGATCAAACAAGTTATAAGTCGATGATCTAAATAACTACAGTAGCTTATGCTAGAATGTTAGAATTATCTATACTAGTGGATTATAGTAGAATAATTTAGAAAGTTCTAGATAGGCTTTAAGCCATTAGATTGAACATGAGTTTGGCACAATATTAACCATTGGTTAAGAGGTACAACTAATATTAATAGAGATGCACTCTTATTTAGAAAGTTCCCTCCTCCATTCACCATTTCTCTTAAGTAGAAACCAAACGTCGGGAGAGATATATATTTATCCAAATTTAATACCAACTTACTTCTTATTTACCGGGAGAGATCTCGTCGCTGCCAAATCCCATCACAATCATAACCAGAAAATGACTCCGAAAAATAAATCCGTAAAATACAGATAGACCTCGTAAAACAAAACAACTTCGTCAACCCTCAAGAAAAAAAACTCCGCAAAAATAAACAAATCTGTAACATACAGATTGGCCTCATAAAACAAATCCATAAACCCACAAACACCAAAACCTCAACAAACTGACGCTCCAAAAACAACATCATAAAAATCCACAGATCCCAAAGGAACTCGCAAAACCTCGCTCTGATACCAAAAATTGTCACGCCCCCAGAGACACATGCTTGCTCGAAAATCGGGCAACATCTCCCCTGTACGGCGGACAATATGGGGCAATTATATAAAATATCTCACCAATATAGCTCAGCCACAAGCGGCTAATATCACAATAATAAGAAGTGAACACATCCACGCAGTTTATATCGAAACAAAATAAAAATGGGTGGCTCAGCCACCTTAAACATAACAGAAAATCACAACCAATGAGAACTCAAAAGTCTCTGTCATAATAATAACAAAATTAGTCCGATAACTGATAAACAAATGAAATGCGGAAAACTAACACAATACCGAAATAGAACCGCTAAACCAAACCAACAAGGTGGGACTGAGGGACTGGCAACTGGATCATCTCCTAGCTCCAAGCAAAACATCTACTTGCTACCTGAAATAAAAATAGGTGGTAGCGGTGGTGAGTCCGGGCGGGCTCTGCGGGTATATGAGTAGACAATAAGCATGACATAACAATAAGGTATAATATGTAGAGAATCCAACAGGGTATAGTCCATAAGGAATATAGGAACCTAAACATGCATAACATATATCGAACAACAGGTTATAAAACTGAATAACAACTAAACAGGCGTAAAATAATGCAACAACAATAAAACCAAGATATAGATGCATGTCAATCATGTGCAACAACCATAGCTCATATAAGTGCATCAAACACAAACAAATGCATAAAAGAAATACGTATGTATATGATGCAATGGCATGTGTCACCCTTGACGCCAGTCAAGCCGTCAACACATCCCATCTGTGTGACCGAGTGGGTAGGGCTGTGACAACTGTACCACTCCAACAACAAATACCACATAAGGTGTGATTGAGTGGATAGGATGTTGGGGAGCCTACACTCCAAACCCCTGTACATAGGGGGAGCTACTACAGATACAATATCCCTCGAAAAATAACGGTGAGGGTGAGCCACCAACAGCTCTAATATCCCTCTAAAAACAACGATGAGGGTGTCACTGTTTGGCATAACAGGACAGATGCTCGCACTCTAATAACTACCACGACAACAAGTAGTTGAGTAAATCGAGCAACAATATGACTAACGATGATTTAACCAAATGTAAGCCCAACAGTCGTTAGTATGCAGCGTGCAAGTATGGCGCATGCAATACGAAGCACGAACAACTGGAGAAACAACGATGCAACCAAAATCCAATAAGTAAACGATGCATCAATACATCCAATCGTAAATCGAAACCAACGGTTATGCACCTACACTACTAGGTAGAATATTTCTAATATCAAATAAACCTATCTGTGTTTAATGGACTTCTAAGTACTCGCGTACAAGCGGTACTTTATAGAACAGAAAACCAACAGAGACTGTACGGATACGAATTTGGGAATACTCGAAGATCAACGAAGAATAAGTATCAACGGCGATGTTAAAATAACAAACGACAAAGAACAAGGTCAAGCAACCTACTAGACATAAGATAGTCATGCTTTAAGGTAAACGAAACTACTCGAGTACAAAGGAGAAATACCCGCCTTTTATTTTTGAAGTCCGTAAACGAGAACCTTCCACGATTAACTGAACGAGTCCGAATCAAAGCCCTGTACCAAAGGGATAGTTTAGCTATTTTATACAAGTAATTAAAATAGCTAACTAATTTTAATACATAATTAGTTTAACTCAATTTAATTAAATCCTAATCCAAGAACCAACTCACCGTTACAAACCCAAATTAATCACTACAACCTAATTTCCCAATATAGCCTAAAAAATAAATTTCAAATTTGACTTAACCTAAACTATTAAGCTAATCCTTAAATAAACTAAGATTAGCTTTAATTATCCTTTTCCCCATTAAGTTCCAAGACATAACAAAACAATAAACCTAAATCAAATGGGCAGCTCATGACAATATTTTGAAATTTCGAAAGATTCCTCACATGAAGTCCCTGTTGGGAACGAGATGGCTAGAGAGGGGGGTGAATATAGCCACTCACTTCTTCTTTGAAGAGTTATCAAATTTCTGCACTTGAAGTTATTAATAGCACAGCGGAAACAAAACTTGCAGAAACTACAAATCAAAACCTAACTAGCAAGATTAGCAAGATCGCTAACAAGGAAATTTTACAAGGGTCGGGGATAACTTGCCCCTACTCCTTGGCGTGCCCTTAAGGTGGGCGATCCCTTGATCGTCGGCAGATCAAGCCCCGGTGATCACCGGATATGAAGCAACCTCCTTCTCGGTGGAGAAACCTCCCCACAGTGTGTTTCAAATAATGATATAGAATGAGCACAAAGAAACAACAACAAGAAGGATCTTACTCAACCACTTAGCAAGGACAAAACACAGCAAGCTTCCCTGAGCTCCACCCAGTGGCGATCTCACGCAGACCCCTTCTCCGTGTCTTCCCACTGTCGGACTCCAAGCCTCTTGTTTTCTCCTTCAAGCGCTCAAGTATGATGATTGCTTCTCAATAGCTTGCTTAGAATGATTGAAGAACTCAAGAACAGCAAGCTTGTAACGCAGGAACTCAGAAGCACAAAAACTGAAGAAGCAATAATATCGAACTCTCCATCTCTCATTCCTTTTTGTTTCTCCGCCAAGCGACAGATGACCTCATCTCCTGCAGCCTACAGCTGCCTCACTGCCAACGCGCCAGCTACACTGAACCCTAACTGAACTTCCTGAGCTCCCTTAGCCAAGCTTCAGTCAGCAGCTTCAGTCCTGCATCCAGCCGTTGCAACCTGTGTGGAGAAAGGGACAAACCTGCTCTAAGGAAAGCTCTCTTTGACTTCTCCTTGAGTGTTTGAATCCTCCCCTGTCACCTGAAACTTAATCAGAGCATTAGAGCAGCAAATCAAGCAGCATATCAAATATTAGAAACATACATCAGCAAATCAGATACGATCAGACGCTCTAACCACGTCTGACAGTGAAATTTGAATTAAAGTGATCGGTCACCGGACCGATCCAGGGTGTGTGGATCGGTCACCAGACCGATCCACTGCTTCGCTGGGATTCCCAGCTCTCACAGCTATACACGCCTGATCGGTCACCAGACCGATCAGGGTGAAGCCTGATCGGTCACCAGACCGATCAGAATGGATCCTGATCGGTCACCCAGATCGATCAGGGCAGATGAACAGTTATTTTTTAATCAGATCCAAGATCCCTGATCGGTCACCGGACCGATCCAAGACTTTGATTAGCAAGGGAACTCACTCACCGTTTGCTCCCTGATCGGTCACCAGACCGATCAGGAGCAAGACAGCAAGGAAGCAGCCTGCTCCCTGATCGGTCACCGGTCCGATCAGGAGCCACACAGTAGATTCCCAATCTCACTGTGCGCTCCCTGATCGGTCACCAGTCCGATCAGACATAGCTGGATCGGTCACCAGACCGATCCACTAAGGAGCAGCGTGCCAATGTCCCTGATCGGTCACCAGATCAATCCAATGACTCAACCCTAGCCCTCCAAGCTAGGAATTCATCCACCTTAGCCCTCCAAGCTAAGGATTTTTCCATCTAACTCTCCAAGTTGGGAATTTGCACCTAACCCTCCAAGTTAGGACTTTTCACCTAGCCCTCCAAGCTAGGACTTTTCACCTAGCCCTCCAAGCTAGGACTTTTCACCCAACTCTTCCGAGTTAGAACATCATCCAACCTAGCCCTCCAAGCTAGGCACCTGACCCTCCAAGCCAGGACTTTTTCACCTAATTCTCCAGGATGGGAATTTGCACCTAACCCTCCAAGTTAGGACTTTTCACCTAGCCCTCCAAGCTAGGACTTTTCACCCAACCCTTCCGAATTAGGACTTTTCCAACACCTAGCCCTCCAAGCTAGGATTTTCCACACCTAACCCTCCAGGTTAGGATTTTCCAACACCTAGCCCTCCAAGCTAGGATTTTCCACACCTAACCTCCCAGGTTAGGATTTTCCATATCATGCCTAATCCTCGATCAGGACTTAATCATAATCATCATAATCATCCTCCTAAACTAAAATCGTTGTCAACACCAAAACAACAATCAGGGCCAGACTGCATCAACAATCTCCCCCTTTTTGTTGTTTGACAACCCGATTTTAAGTTTAGGGATTCTCAATCAATATTCCAACTTTAGAATCATAGGGGAATCCAGATCCTCCCCCTACAACATGATCATCCTAAACTTAACCAACCACACTCTCCCCCTTTGTCGAACACGAAAAGGGTCTAGACGGGATGTTAAGTTCAACCTTACTCCCCCTCAATCCTAGAGGTATCTCAACTCAACAAAAATGTGATAGTTTGTGGAATGATCATTCGAACACATGTGAAAAGATATAGCAAGACATAACAATCACATGCATCATATGAGTATGAAATATAGACCCATGCTGTAATAATCATAAGTATCAAGTAGACATGGCATTGTAAGCATGAACATGGCAATTGAACAATCATGCAGATAAGAGGCAGATAAGCAACATGGCATCAACAATAGTAGATAAGCATGGCAGGTAAAAGTATATAGGTCAAAGCATGAAAACATCCGAACAAGTAGCAAAATATGTGTGACTCGAGGTCACAACAACAAAGTCAGAGGGCATACAGCCCAAAAGTCATACAACACAGTCAAATAAGACAGCAGACATCCTAGCTCAAGTGTCAGTGGAAGGGTCGTCATCGCGCATGAGGTCATCCATCGTGGCATCAATAGGAGCTAGAGACCCTGGTGCAGTACTCGAAGAAGCTGCACCTCCAAGACATGTGTGGCTGCGCCACTCATCATAATCTGCAGCAACAGCTGGTGCACCCTCGGCATGAACCGCTAGCGGCAGCTCCCCCACTCGGTTGCGATCCTTCCACCGTAGCCCCTCGGTCCCGAGAATAATGCCGGACTGAGCAAGCATATGATGATCCAGGCGGCAGTCCTGTCGCACCATAGGTTCAATACGACCCCGTGAGACATTGATTCCAGCGGACTGCAGCCAGGCAGTGATGATATGACCGAATGGCATATAGATCGTCTGACCAGACCTCAGACCATGAACAATGATGGAGGAATAGATGGACGGTGCTATGTCAAAATCTAACTGCAGATGCATCCCGTAAAGCATCAGGCAGTGAAATGGATGGATTGCATCAAGATGCTTTGACGTGGTTGGAAGAAGACAATTTGCGATAATTTGAAACAGAATATAATCAATGGGAGATAGATGACCAGCAGGAAATGTGGGAAATGTACAGATGTGCGCACCAGAACCCCGTGGCCTGGGATGGCCTAGAAAATGCTCATATATGGAGTCAGGAGTGACTCTAGTAAAGGGGGCCGGAAGAGGATCAGGAAGATATGGATAAAGTGAAAAATCATTCTTGGAGCGACGACAACCCAGAAATACTATGAAGGATGACAGGGTAAAGTCAAGATCGACACCGGTGACACGGGTCTGCCACCCCGTGCCCTCCCCATTGGCCAGATTATTGTAGAATTCAGAGACCAAATCAACATTGATCGGCCTCTCTAAGAAAAGGATGTTTTGAAGCTCATAGTACTCAATGATTCCTCTCACCGTAGGACAATGTTCATAAACAAAAGTTTGGTCCACCGATCGACATTGTATTAGTTCGAAGTTGTGCCAATGAAAGTCTAGGGCATAGAGAATGTTCTGAAATCTAGGATGCGGGGGAGATAGAGGCCTCGGAGGAGGTGTAGATGACAAAGGAGTTTTCCCCCTTGAACTGTCCTCTAAAACCGCTTTTCCTTTGGAAGGCTTTCTAAAGGGTTTGAATTGACCATACACATAGGTTGAATCACAAGAATTGATCGTATAGGATGAGACCCAATCAAAAGATAGATTCGATAAAAAAAATGAATAGTGAAGAGGTGAAAGATTGATCATTTGGTTGGAATGGGAGTCCATGGCAACAATAGCAAAAATAGGAACAAAAACATGGTTAGCTTCACAAACATACATTCCAAGAACTGTTGTGAAAATAAAACTGAGATCAAAGCTTACTTAGGCGCCATTGAAGTTTGTTGGATCGGAAGAACTCGTAGGAAGGAGCTCGGCGCAAGAGAAAATCGCAGACTGTCTCTGCGAAAGAGGAACGCGCGCGAGGCTGGAGAAAAACTTCACACTCACGCTCACGCGAGGAAGAGGTGCACGCAGGACGTCTTCTCGCACACGCAAGTCACGCAGATGAGAAGTTTCGGCACTAGGGTTCGAGAAAACGAAGGTTTGGAGAGAGTTAATCGGTTGGTGGATCGGTCCACCAACCAAAATTTAATGCGTTTGATCGGATCACCGTTCGATCTGATCTCATCCAGACCGATCAGGATACAGCCTGATCGGACTGATATGGTCCTGATCGGTCGGATGACCGATCAGACGCGCTCCTGATCGGTCTGGTGACCGATCAGGATTCGATCAGTAGAGTCCGGAGAGAAACCTCTGAGCTCCCTGATCGGTCTGTGGACCGATCCCCACAGGGTGCCAGATCGGTCCGGAGACCGATCCAGGCTAGCTCAGAACACTTAGTCAGATTTTGGGAGATCACGGCTTGCCTCGCAGATCGATCTGTGGACCGAACACCACAGGAAGAAGCCAGATCGGTCCAGGGACCGATCAGCCCGATGCCTGATCGGTCCGGTGACCGATCAGCCCGATGCCTGATCGGTCCGGTGACCGATCAGGGTTCCTGATACGAACTGAAATGTTCAGTTTCAGAATTTCTGAATTTTCCAGACGAGATTTGATGGACTTTGTCGAACTTGTGCATGATTTTATGACTAAGATTGATTCCTGAACAAGAATCAAAAGTCCTTATAGGTTCATCAAACACTTTGACCCATCTAAATGGAATCAAACTCAAGCAATAATCAATCAAGCAAATTCAACCAAGTTTTTACTCCAACTTCAAGTTTCCAATCAAGTTGCCTTGATTGGAATGTCCAAGTATGATCATGGAGCCATATACACATATGTTATGCAATGGTTTCCCCATACTTGGTCACCACCATGATTATTATCTCGTCAACTTAATTTCTCAAGTGATGCAATGACATTTTGAGAAATTGAGTTGAACCTAACATCTCACCCCATATCTAGCAAACAAAAATATTTTGGTAACCCTTATAGTTTGTGTGAGATGTTCCCAAAAGTTACCCAATTGCTC
>JAGFNQ010000204.1:0-27703 GCA_024364735.1 Boesenbergia rotunda
TGGTTGGACTTTTTGCCTGACGGTCCTTTGTCAGGGCTTGGATGCCTAGCTGTCCTTCGCCCGGTGCCTAGCAGTCCTTCGCTAGGTCTTTTGACTCTAGCATTCCTTCGCCAGTGCCTAGCAGTTCTTCGCTAGGGCTTTTGACTCTGGCACTCCTTCGCCAGTGCCTAGCAGTCCTTTGCTAGGGCTTTCACTGCACACTAGATTAACTTGTTAGAAAACAAGAAAGACTTAACTTTTGACCTATGTTGCCATTATCAAAACACAGGTTTGACTTGGGTGCATTCTGCACCAACAATCTCCCCCTTTTTGATTTATGGCAACCCTAGTTCAAAAAGTTAAGTTTAAGCAAAAACATGAAAAAGTTTTAACTTTTGTTGCCTCCCCCTGGAAGGAATCTCCCCCTAGATTTTTCAAAAATTCGTGGGGTTAAAAAAAACTTATTTGTACTTGAAAACCTTTTTGAAAATGCTTAAGTAAATGGTAGGTTATAACAAGCTTGAAACACTTTAGTACTTACCAATTTTGAAAAACTTTAATCTTTAGAGTAAAAATAATTTTGACAAGCTTAAGTAAGAATCTTTTGAAAAGCTAGAGTACTTTGCAAAATTTGAAAGCTTGAAGTAATGAATTTTTAAGCTAGAGTACTTAGCAAAATTTTAAAGCTTTTAAGAACTTAAGTACTTCTTCAAAAAGTTTAAGCTTTTGAATAAAGGATAAGTATGTTTTTGAACCTTTTTGAATAAAGGAAAAAATTAAAAAAATAATTTTTCTCTTTCCTATCTCTATCTCCCCCTTTGCCATATATCAAAGCAGATAAATATAGCAGAAAAATAAGTAACAATTTGCTGTATTGAACCAGTTTGATTTACACTAAATCAATCAATTTTTGTCTATAGGGACCTGTCTAACTCAATTAGCTACTTACTAACTGTTATATACAGTAGTTTTTGCTAGGGTTAGTCAAGTTAAGTGTTTCTGTTCAAGTTAGATTTTCTAAGCTTGACACTTAACTTGATTGTTGTATAAGTTGTATTTAGTGCCCCAATTACTGCAGATGCACTGACTTAAAGCATCTTGAATTAAGGTAAAGACCTAAGCATCTCAACCCTTTCTAGGTTATCAATCATAAGTACCCTAAGGTGCTTGTGAGATGCTGGCTTCTAAGTCTATAGGTGCATGCAGTTCTAGGGTTAGAGCCTAGCCTAAGTCCATTTTTGAAAAATCCCTAGTTTTGAAAGAGGGTAGTTTTTAAATAAAACTAAGTCGAAAGTGAAAAAAAACTGATTTTAAAATTAAGTAAAGCAATTTTTCAAATTCTATCTTTAGAAACAATTTAAAAAAATAGAGCAAAAAAAATTGAGTTTCTCTATTCTACAGAGCACAATCCTAACTAATTGACAAGAAACCAATAATCATAAACTAGTCATCATAAAATAAAAGCAGGTACTCTAGTTTCAACATAGTCAACAGTCAATCACAAGTCAACCCTACTGAGTAGGGGTAGTCAAATAGGTACAATGCTAAGTGAATCTAAGATGAAGGACCGGGGTGATCAGATGGACCCGACTGCCACGCATCGAATCGTGCCATCATCTGTAAGAATCGTGCATCAGCTACTTCTCTATCAGCTCGGCGAGCGTCCATCTGCTCTATGTGAGAGGCCTCAACCTCCTCTTGGAGACTCTGTATCTGTGTCTCCATCCGGGTCACTCTCTCGTAGAGTGTCGGTGGAGCGGGCTCGTCTATATGGGCTCGGGCGTCTGCTGCTACATCTGTGACGTCGTACTCGACCTCCTCGTCTGAATCGATCTGGGGAGCTGCTCTCCGACGTCTCCAGGACAGGACCCCGGTACCGGACACCTCTATACCTGCTAGGGCGAAGTTTCTATAACCTATTTCATCGTAGTCGATCAGATCGGCCATTTCTCCCTCGGTAATGTTCCTACCATGGTAATGTAATAGGGATGTGACAATGTGGCAGTAGGGTGTGCGTACCCGCCCTTGCGTGGTCACACTGGGTGCGTGTAGGATAGTGTGAAACATATGAAGCCCTATATCAATATCTAGCTGGTGAATCAGGGCGTACAGGAGAAAGGTATGGAATGGTCGCATAGTGATAATGTCCCTGGTGGATAATGGCAGAATGCATCGGACTAAGACCCTGTATAGGGCGTAGTCCTGAACCTCTAAGTCGACTGACTGGAATCGTCTGGCCATTGGTTGCCTAAAGAAGTATGAGTGTAATGTATCTAAGGTGATGTGAGAATAGGGAGCATCAAAGGGAGGTTCCCTAGGAGGATAACAACAAAAGATGGACTGTGAGGGTCGTAGTCCTAGAAATCGGTTCAGTAGTGTTGGTGTGATGGTTAAGGGAATACCTTGAACCATGGTGGAGAACATGAGATTATCCTGTCTAATTATATTATTGTAAAATTCTGCACATAAGGAAGTATTGATTGGGTGAGTGCAGAATACGAGATTGTCCAGTTGGTAGTGGTTTATGACGTTCATAGCTAGGGGACAGGATTGGGTGAAGAATAGTCTATTCAAGTAGCTCGTTTTGATAGGTTTATAGGTGGTACGAGCGAACTTGTTACACAATTCTAAATTGGGAAACCTAGGATCAGGACTAGGTTGAGTACCGGGTTCTGCCTGATTAGGTCGGCGTCTTCTAAGAGAAAGAGTATACACTTAAAGAAGGTATGCATTTAATAAAAAATTAACAACAAAATAAATTATACCGGTTTGCTCGGGGAGGCATTGTTGAAGATGAGGGCTTGAGAGGGTTGCAAGATCTCTTGGTAGGTAGAGAGTTTAGGAGGAGAAGTGTATTGGGTGTGAAGAGAACAAGGGGAAGGGAGCCCCTTTTATAGGCAGTCTCGGGCGCCCTGCCTCGGGAGGGCGCCCTAACTGGCGAGGGCGCCCTGTCTGACCAGGGCGCCTTGACCAGGCTGCAGCTGCCTTTTTAGCAGCTTTTGACCACTGAAGTACACTGGCAAGGGCGCCTTTCCGGACGAGGGCGCCTTTAACAGGTCTGTACTTCCGTTTGTGCAGCTTTCTGTCGTTGAATGACTGTGGGAGGGCACCCTGCATGACAAGGGCGCCCTAAACAGGGCTGCAGCTGCGTTTTGGCAGCTTTTGACCATACTAGGTGTATAGGTAGGCGCCCTTAGGCTACAGGGCGCCCTGGTCAGCGTGCAGTGGAAGAGGAGCTTTTTGACAGCCTTGGGGCGCCCACACGGATTTGGCCGCCCTAAGAACTAGTTTTTGACTCAAAGGAAGTGCTTTTGACCAGATTTGACCTACTTTCACTATATTGACCGTGGTTTGACTATGTTGACCGAAGTTTGACTCTCTTGACCATGGTTTGAGATATAAAATTTAACTACAACACAGGTATTAAAGGACTCATAATTGAGTTTTAATTTTACTGTCTCACCCAAATCTAGGGTTTTCAATCACGTTAAACTTATAGGTTTTGTGAGACAGGTTTTGCTAGTTTTGAAAATTTTGAAAATTTTGATTAATTTTGAAGGATAATTAAATTTTGAAAACTTAATTAATTAATTTTGAAATTTTTTGAAGAGATGTTTAAATCTATACTTAGCTGAAATTTTGTGTTAGATTCGAATTTGACAAAAATTAATTTGAATTTGAATTTCAAAAATTGGCTTCCAGGTCTTGGCGAGGCACTAGGCCTTCTTTGGCCGAAGCCTTATGGGATCATCCACCCTTTCCTTGACAAAGCCTTTTAATGAAGTTTCATTTTCAAAATCAATTTCTGAAAAATTTCTGGTCTAACTAGTTTGGGTTTTGGATTGGTAGCTTCGGCTAGTTCCGCCAGTCTAAAGAGACCAAGTGAACTTGATCTTATTAGAATTGGTTTCCCCAACGTACTATCATCTCACCTCTACCCAATACTATGTTGTCAAATTTCAGCTAAGTTTGTTCAGTCCTTAACTAACCTAAGTCTAAGCATGGTATATTGCAGAAATTAAATAAACAATCAAACAATCAATTTAAATCAATAATAACAAATTCATCTAATAATGAAAATGGTTTTTAGTTTGGCTCCCCCTGGACTAAAGCCACGGTGATGGTTGGGCAAGATGTGAATCTTGTCCTTGGGGATCCAATACTGATTTGATCCAGTTGGTTTGTTCAGGCATAGTTTAGGTACCCATGCCTGAATTTTGCCTCTGGACTGATTCAGTACAGTCAAATATGATCTTTGTCGGGATTTGGTTTGGTAGCCAAGTCCGGATCGATTTAGAACTGATTTCTGTTTTCCAAGGATCATGTCAAGACCCTTGGAACCAGATGTAAATCGTTCTAAAGCTGTTCTAAAATCCTTAACCTGAGTTTTCAGGGAGGAGTTCTCCTTTTCAAGTTTTTCAACTTGAGTAGGAGTTCCTTCCTGAACCTTCTCGGTTAAGGGTTTAGAGTCAGCTCCCTCTTTCAGGAGTTTTACTTCCTGTCGGAGGGTTTCGACCCGGAGTTTGGCTTTTGCCAAATCTCGAGAAAGAAAGGAAATCAATTCAGTTAACTGTAATATATTAAAACCAGTTACCTTAATTTCTCCGTCTTCTGTGAAGGTCAGCTCGCCGTCCTCTTGTTCTGATTCTGATTCTGTCTCGACTTTATCTGAGGCGGTCAGAGCTAGGAGGTTGGACTGGGGTGCCTCTTCTTCTTCTTCTGAGGAAGACTCGTCCCAGGTTGCTTGCAGTGCCTTCTTTCTTCTCGGCTTTTTAGTCTCCTTTAGGTTAGGGCACTCTGACTTGTAGTAGCTTCGAGCGAGCCGGACCAGCTTAGTTTGATCTTTATCTTCTTCTTCTGAATCTGAGTCTGAGTTAGATTCAGTTTCAGGTTCAGGCTTCTTCTTCGTTGTTCTTCCAGTCTTGCCTGCAAGAAAAGCAATACCTTTCTCAACCATATTGGTGTTAGTTTGTTCGTGCAGTTCTAGTTCAGAAAATAATTCGTCTAATTTTATTTTAGAAAGATCCCTAGAGACCTTGTATGCATCTACCATAGATGCCCACAAGGTGTTTCTAGGGAAGGCGTTTAGAGCATACCTTATTAGGTCACGGTTTTCAACCTTGTGACCTATTGTGTGAAGACCGTTCATTACCTCTTGGATCCGTGCGTGGAGTTGGGCTGCTGATTCGTTGTCGGTCATCTTGATGGTGTAGAGTTTATTTAGTAGCAGATCCCGCTTGCTGATCCGAGTATCTGAAGTCCCTTCGTGCAGCTCGATCAATTTTGTCCATAGCTCCTTTGCACTATTGAAGGGGCCCACGTGGTTCAGCTCTTCCTTTGTCAGCCCACATTGTAGGGTTTGTGTCGCTTTTGCGTCGGCTTCTATCTTGCGTTTAAGGGAGTTGTCCCATTCGGAATAGCTTTGTGGTTGTCCTTCAGCGTTTCGGGGGATCTCCAGACCGAACTGGATAATGATCCACATGTCCACCTGAGTTTTCAGGTGGACCTCCATGCGGCTTTTCCAGTAGGAAAAGTCTTCTCCACTGAAGAGTGGAGGTCTTGCGTTGCTGAATCCCTCTTGCATGGCCATTTAGACTGAAAAAGAAAAGCTAAAAGAGATTTGCCAAGACTTGGTCTTGGATTAGCAGTGCTGGACAAATTAAAGACAAGGGGTGTTGCACCAACCTTGCCAAAAAAAAACGAATGAATTTTTTTTTTCGAAAAATTCGTAAGATAAAGAAAATAGAATGATAAAATTAAAAAGAAATCCGAAAAAATTTCAAACTGGTGGTTGCACCGGGTTTGAACTTCCCCGCTCTGATACCACTTGTTGGATCGAGAAGCCCGATAGAGGGGGGGGGGTGAATATCGGAAAACTTTCGGATTTGTATAAGAATAGGTACGCAGCGGAAATTAACGAAAAGACACAGAGACGCAATCGATTTACTTGGTTCGGAGCCTGTGTCGACTCCTACTCTAAGGCCCACGATCGTTGACCGTTTACTTTGGGCAATTCTATATTTGGCGCAAATAAGTTACACAATTTGATTTACAAAATTAAGTGCAATAAAATATTAAATAAAAAATACGCTCTTCTTTTTACCGACGTCCGGAGTAGGTCGATTCTTTCGGGGCAGCAGGACGTTGTCAGCTCGAGGTGAAGGGTTTCCGGAGCAAGGCGTGAGCACAGAAGAGCGTGGAAGCTTTGGAACGAAGTTGATGTGAAGCATGGGGTCGAGGGGTGCTATTTATAGCACCTAGGGCGCCCTGGACGTCGGGGGCGCCCTGCCACGTGTCAGCCGATCCATACTTCGCTCGGTCAACTTCTATCCCGCTCGAACAGGGATTAAGTTTGACCTCTGGGGCGCCCTGGTCGCTGAGGGCGCCTTGGTTGACGCGGTCTTCTCGGCTGGATAGGCTGAGGGCGCCTTCGCTGACCAGGGCGCCTTCGCTGCTGAGGGCGCCTTGCCCAGTAAGCAGCTGAAGCCCTTTTTGTTTCGCTTGGTTTTGGTTCACCTTGAGGGCGCCCTGGACACTCAGGGCGCCTTACTCAGCTGCTGCCTCACTCCTTTGAGGCTCTCTGAGTTGCAGACACACGTTCCTTCGGTCCTGCATCCAGGGTTAGTCCAAAACACAATAACACAATTAATTATTTATTTTATATAGCCTTAGCTGTCTTGGTTCTGACTTTGGTCTCCAAAATGGAGTCCTAGGTCGAACCGACGCCTACTGTTCCCTCGACGGGGAACGCGTCCTCACCTACTCCTCTCGGGAGAATTTACCTGATGCCAACCGCTCCATTGGTTGGACTTTTGCCTGACGGTCCTTTGTCAGTGCTTGGATGCCGAGCTGTCTTTCGCCCGGTGCCCAGCAGTTCTTTGCTAGGTCTTTTGACTCTGGCATTCCTTCGCCAGTGCCTATCAGTCCTTCGCTAGGGCTTTTGACTCTGGCACTCCTTCGCTAGTGCCTAGCAGTCCTTTGCTAGGGCTTTCACTGCACACTAGATTAACTTGTTAGAAAACAAGAAAGACTTAACTTTTGACCTATGTTGTCATTATCAAAACACAGGTTTGACTTGGGTGCATTCTGCACCAACAATAGAGACATTAGTAGAGCAACAGCAAACTATTGCCACCATGATGGCTAACCAGTAGGCCACTCCTGTTACCCCGCCAGTGGCGAATGTAGTGGCACCAGTGGTGACCGAAGACCCATCGGTTACCTCTGTAGTCCCGACAAGGGGGGTAAGGCAAGAAGCATACCTCATCTAGTGGCAGAAACTAAAGCTAGGGAACTTCTCAGGCACAAGTGAACCATGGGATTCTCAAGCATGGTTCAAAACGTTGGAAAGCAAAGTAGAGCAACTGGACTGACCTGAGGTAGAGAAGATAAAGTGCGCCTCCTTCTGCCTTACCGGAGATACTAGATTGTGATGGGAGAGAGTCTAGGCCAAGAGAAATATCAGCTAGATGACATGGGCCAACTTCGAGACTGAGTTCTTCGAAGAATAGTCTCACATGCGAGTAACCAACAAGCATTACGACGAATTCATGGAGTTCAGACAAGGAGACTTATCCGTGGATGAAGTAGTGAAGAAGTTTAATCGGTTAGCTCGTCTAGGCCCAGAGCTAGTTAGCACAGAAAAAGAGATAGTCAGGCTAATGCTCAAGATATTAAGGCCTGAGATAGCATTAAATGGGGCTAGCGGTATTAAGAGGCCGCAGACCTTGGAAGGACTGATAACAGTATAAAGGCCACCAGAAATGTTAAACGATGAAGTTCTTAATGACCTTACCTTCGAGAGAGGTCATGGCATCTACTCAGTGGCTAAGAGCTGTATTAATTCGGATTTCCAACCGAGAGCTCTATAGTGACTTGGTAGTCCTGGAGATGAAGGATTACGATGTCATTTTAGGGATGGACTTCTTGAGCAAGTATAGTGCTTCTATAGACTGCCGCAAGAGGAAAGTCAAGTTCACACCAGAAGCAGAACCTCCATTTGAGTTTATTGCAGACCCAAAGAGAAAGACAAAAAGGTTCTTATCTACCTTACAAGCTCAGAGAATGTTAGAGAAGGGGTGCTCTGGTTTTCTAGCTCAGATAGTGGATGCAAGTCAAGGAGAAGGGTTGAAGAGAGAAGAAGTGAGGGTAATCTGTGACTATCCTGAGGTGTTTCCTGAAGAGTTACCAGGACTCCCTCCCAATCGGGAAATTGAGTTTGAAATCGAGTTGGCCCCAGGAACCAACCCAATTTCGAAGGCACCTTATCGCATGGCGCCAGCAGAACTGAAAGAATTGCAAGAACAATTGCAAGAGCTGCTTGACAAGGGTTTCATCCCCCCTAGTCATTCACCTTGGGGAGCTCCTGTATTGTTCGTCAAGAAGAAAGATGGATCTATGCGAATGTGCATAGATTATCGAGCTTTGAATAAGGTAATAATCAAGAACAGATATCCTTTGCCAAGGATAGATGATTTATTTGATCAGCTGAAGGGAGCGACAGTGTTCTCCAAGATAGATCTGCGATCAGGTTACCATCAGCTCAGAGTGAAGGAGAGTGATGTGCCAAGGACTGCTTTCAGTACAAGATATGGGCAATATGAGTTTGTGGTCATGCCCTTTGGAGTGACAAACGCCCCTGCGACGTTTATGGATCTAATGAATAGAGTGTTCAAGGATTTTCTAGACAAGTTCGTCATTGTCTTTATTGATGATATCCTAGTGTATTCAAAGACTCAGGAAGAACATGACGAACACCTGAAGATGGTGTTGCAGACCTTACATCAGAGGGAGTTGTACGCCAAATTCTCAAAGTGTGAGTTTTGGCTTGATCAGGTGGCCTTTCTAGGCCACATCATTTCCAAAGAAGGCATTATGGTAGACCCAGCTAAGATTGAAGCAGTTAGTAACTGGAGTCGACCAACGAATTCTAGTGAGATCAGAAGTTTCCTGGGTTTAGTAGGGTACTACAGAAGGTTTGTAGAGGACTTTTCAAAGATAGCTTCTCCACTTACATCCCTTACCAGAAAGAATAAGAAGTATGAGTGGACTGAAGACTGTGAGCGGAGTTTCCTTGAGTTGAAGAAGAGACTGACAAGCGCTCCTATTCTTACAGTACCCGAAGGTGATAAGAGCTTTGATATATACAGTGATGCATCAAAGCTAGGACTTGGAGCCATACTTATGCAAGAAGGCAAGGTCATAGCTTATGCTTCCAGGCAACTCAAGGATTATGAAAAGAATTATCTCACTCATGATCTGGAGTTGGCAGCTGTAGTCTTCGCTCTAAAAATATGGAGACATTATCTGTATGGAGTGCAGTGCAAGATTTATACAGATCACCAGAGTCTGAAATATTTCTTCACTCAGAAAGACCTCAATATGAGACAGCGAAGGTGGCTTGAGTTAGTGAAGGATTATGACTGTGAGATCCTTTACCACCCTGGTAAGGCAAATAAAGTAGCAGATGCACTAAGTAGAAAGACTTGTGCCACCTTGATGTCCTTGTCAGCATTATCACCACCCTTATAGAAGGAGATAGTAGATTATGGAGTGGAGATTATTGATGGGCAGCTAGCTCTATTGACACTAGAGTCAACTTTGCTTGAAGAAATACAGAAAGAGCAAGTTGAAGATTCTGATATCCAAAGGATCAAGCAAGAGATGCAAGAAGGAGAGAGTAAAGAGTTTAGAGTATCTGACAGTGGGATACTCTACTATGGTGACCGTTTATGTGTCCCCAATCATGAAGAGCTGAGAAAGAAGATTCTTGAAGAAGCCCATGGAACTCCCTACTCAATGCATCCTGGTTCCACTAAGATGTACCAGGATTTGAAAAGAAGATTTTGGTGGTCAGGGATGAAGAGAGACATAGCTAAGTATGTCAGCACCTGCCTGACATGTCAAAGAGTTAAAGCAGAACACCAGAGATCAGGAGGTGTCCTACAACCCATTCAGATTCCAGAGTGGAAATGGGAAGACATAGCCATGGATTTCATAGTTGGTCTACCAAAGACAACTAATGGCTATGACGCTATTTGGGTGATAGTAGACAGATTGACCAAGTCTGCCCACTTCTTGGCAATCAAAGTGTCTTATTCAATTGAAAAGTTAGCCCAGTTATATGTGCAGGAAGTGATCCGACTACACGGAGTCCCGAAGACCATTATCTCTGATAGGGATGGTCGTTTCACTTCACACTTTTGGGAGTGTGTACAGACAGCGCTAGGCACCAAACTAAAGTTTAGCACAGCTTTCCATCCCCAGACTGATGGACAGACAGAGAGAGTGAATCAAATTCTAGAAGATATGCTTAGAGCTTGTGCATTAGATTTCAAAGGCAGTTGGTGCAAATATTTATATTTAGCTGAGTTTGCCTACAACAACAGTTACCAAGCCACTATTGGTATGGCACCCTATGAAGCTCTTTATGGTAGGAAGTATAGATCTCCCCTCTGTTGGTATGAAGGTAGTGAGAAGAAAGAAATGAGGTCTCAGACTGACCTTATAGATGATACCACAGAAGCTATAAAGAGCATCAGCCAGAGAATAGAAGCTGCTCAGAGTAGGCAGAAGAGTTATGCCGATGTACGCCGTAGACCGTTAGAGTTTGAAGTTGGGGATACAATTTTCCTCAAGGTAGCGCCTATGAAGAGTGTAATGAGATTCGGTAAGAAAGGCAAGCTAAGTCCTCGATACATAGGACCCTACCTAGTGACGAAAAGAGTTGGCAAAGTAGCTTATGAGTTGGAGCTACCTCCAGAGATGTCAGTAATACACAATGTGTTCCATGTCTCAATGCTAAAGAAGCATATCCCAGATGCCAACCAAGTGATTGAGCCACAGATGGTACAAGTTCAAGAAGATCTCAGTTATGAAAGTCGACCTATTCAGATAATAGATCGAGCAGATAAGAAGTTGAGGAACAAAGTGGTACCACTAGTAAAAGTCTTATGGCTGAATCAGAAGTATGAAGAGGCAACTTGGGAATCAAAAGATAGCATGAGGCAAAGGTATCCAGAGCTGTTCTAAGTTCAAGAACGAACTTTTTATAAGGTAGAGAGGATTGTAACACCCAATAATTTTCGTGAATTATTAGGAATTTTTCTGAATTTTATAGCATTTTTTCGGATTAAAATATAAAGAAAAAAAAATAAAGAGTTGGGCGGGGTTTGATCCCGCGACCAGAGGGCAAAGCAAGGCCTTAAGTGAGTTGGGGTAACCAGCAAGGCAAGGGTATCAAACACAGAAAAGGATGAAGCGAATTAATGTTATAGTTGAGTAAGGTTTTTTCATGAAGAGGTATTTAAACTTCCGCTTAAGTCATGTTAAGTCCCCGATTAGGTTTTGTGGCTGCGCGAAAACAGAGGTCGAGGGAGGCTGCGAAAACAAGGAGAAAGCCATAGTTTTCTCCCTTCTTCTTCTTCTTCCTCTTGAGTAAAGAACCTAGGGTTCCTCCCCTAGGGCCAAGGAGTGGAAGTTCTCACAAGGAAGAGGAAAGGAGTCCTACGCTAGGGTTTTTACCTCTATTTAGTGAGTTTTTATCAAGAAAAGGGTAAGTAAATCACTCACCTGCAATAGAAGTAGTTTCGCCATGTATTTCTCGTTGTAGAACCATGTTTGTGATCTAAGTGCATGCTTTAAGATTGTGTTTTTTTTATTGTGTGTTTTAAGTTCCTAAAGAATACATGTTTTATCATAGAATATGAATTGGAGTAAGTTTTTGTGTATGTGACCTAAGTATGACAAGAGTAAGTTCATGAAAAGTCCCAAAAAGGAGTTTTGGGGTTAAGGGCACGCAAGGTGCTCGATGAAAGTTCCAAGTAAGAAAAGGTAAAGGTTTATAGTGCAAGATTTATGAAAAAGAAAGTTAGCTTGATAAATACAAGCATTATGAGTAAGAAAGTATTTTACTTTTGTAAAGTGACATGTACCAGGCAAATGAGAGGCCCACAGAAAGTAAGAAAGAAGCTCTAATAGGGTGCGGTGGCTAGCTACCCCGAAACCTATTAGAGATGCGCGCATTGGTACACTGATACCAGGTACAGTGTCAAGGCCTGAGAAAGTTAATTATTATTTTGAAGTATATGAGTATATGTAAGTGTTTTCAGTTTAAGCATATGTTTTGCTATGTATGTTAACATTGATATGTTACAAGCATGTTAAAGAGCAAGAGCAAGGAAGTTAGTGGTTTAAAGTATGGAAATGCATAAGTAGCAAGTCTCAAAAGAAATTATGAGCATGTTAGATTTGTCAATGTTTTAATGCTAGTAAATGTTTTCAAGCATGATTGAGCATGATAAGTATGTGAAAGTTTCCATGTGTAAGTATTTCAAAGTGCATGTGTTTTGAAGCAAGCATTATTTGAAAAGAGCATGTTTATCATTGATCGCATGGATTTGTGAGTTAAGATTTACTTACTAAGCAATTCGCTTATTAGTTGCATTTCCTTCTATTGCAGATAAAGGTAAAGAAAAAGCATAAGCTATGGAGGCGAACGGGACTTGCATTAATGTTCAGTGGCGGCGGAGCCGTGGAAGAGATCTTTAGGATAAGTCTTAGAGGCATTTTGATTATAGAAACTCATGGTTGATGTTTTGGATTGGTAGGATGTGATCACCTTATTTAAATTTTACATGGAGTCAAAGTTGGGTACAAAGTTAGTAGAGATTGCATGTGTTTTGATAAGTTTGTTAAATTTCGTAGAAATCCTAATTTCAAGTTATTGGATTCGTTTTGAGTTGTTAAGATGCTTATAAAACTAGTATGGAGTTTAGATTTGGAGTTGTTTCATTGTATGTCTTGAAAGTATATGATTTGTGGATCTTTGGAAATGGTTTTCAGATCTGAAATGCAAGTTTTTCAGGCGTGCCAGTCGACTGGTTCAGAACCAGTCGACTGCGATATCGAACAGAACCTTCTGTTCGATGCACCAGTCGACTGGCTATCTATCAGTCGACTGATACCATTGAAAAGAAAGTGTTGTAGGGCAGATTGTTAGTGCTTTAGTTTTACAACTAAGAGGTCTAGTGGTCAAATCCTTGCAAAGCAAATAAAATGAAAGTTTTTTTTAAAAGAAAAAAAAATCAGAGCAAGTTAAGGGAAGTCAAGTAGTTGTAACCTAAGGCTAAGAATAAGGTAAAGTTAAGGTTAAGTAAAAGTGACGTCCGCTTTAGTGGGAGAGAAGTTAAGGTGGGTCGTCACAAAACCAATTAAACCATGGTCAAATGATGACAAAAGAACAAAAATGCCAATCAATACTCCATCCGGGCGCCCGTGACTCCTTGGGCGCCCCCCCTATAACTTTATCTTCTCTCAAGGCAAAAAGCTGCCTTTAAACCTTGATCAGGGCGCCCGGAACCACGCGGGCGCCCCCATATCAGTCAAAGCAGCAAAAGTTGCAAAATCAACCTGACCGGGGCGCCCGGGCCACTGTAGGCGCCCCCAACCAGCCCTAGTCACTGCCAAAGGCAAAGTCCACTGTCCCGGGCGCCCCCAATGACCTGCCTATAAAAGGGCATCCGAACCCCTCCTTCTTCCCACACCAAAAACCATCCTCCTTCCTCACTTCCTTCCTTCCAAGGAGATCAAGTGACACGTGTGCTTCCTCAATCTCAACCATGCCTCCCCGGTATGATTTCTTTTACATTTTGAATTATTTTCTTAATTCATTTCTTATAAACGCATGTTTCTTAGAAATCGCCGAGCAAACCAAGCAAATCCCGGTACCGAAGCGAGTCCTGACCCTAGGTTCCTGACTCTAGAACTGTGTAATAAGTTTGCTCGAACGACTTACAAGCCTATCAAAACTAGCTATCTCAATAGACATTTCTTTATCCAATCTTGTCCTTTAGCCATGAATGTCATAAACTTTTATCAACTAGATAATCTAGTATTCTGCACTCATTCAATTAACACATCTTTATGTGCAGAATTCTATAATAACATAGTTCGACAGAACGATCTTATGTTTGTCACTACTGTTCAAGGAATACCCTTGTCAATCACTCCTGTTTTACTAAATTGATTTCTTGGACTACGACCCTCCCAGTCCACCTTTTGTTGCTACCCACCTAGGGATCCTCCATTTGATGCTCCCTTCTCCCACATTACTCTAGACACTCTCCACTCCTATTTCTATAGGGATGCTAGACTCCCCGTAGCTAGACGATTTCAGTCCGTTGACCTTCAGGTCCAGGACTACGCCCTGTACAGAGTCCTGGTCCGCTGCATATTACCACTATCCACTAGGGATGTCGCGACTATGCGACCTTTTCATGCCTTCCTTCTGTATGCCCTGATCCATCATTTAGACATTGACATCGGCCTTCACATGTTCCACGCTATTTTACATGCCTCTAGTGTCACGACTCAGGGTCGGGTACGCACCCCCTTCTGCCACATCATCACCTCCATCCTTCATCACCACGGTCGTGACATTACCGTAGGTGAAATATCCGCGATGACCAATTTTGATGAGATAGAGTTTAGGAACTTCTCTTTAGCTGGTATAGATGTATCGGCCACCAGGGTTTTGACTTGGAGACGACAGCGCGCCGGAGCTCAGATCGACTCAGACGAGGAGGTAGACGTTGATGTTGCAGATCTGGCAGCAGAGGCCCGAGCACACATAGACGAGCCCCCTCCACCGACACTCTACGAGAGAGTGACACGGCTGGAGACACAGGTCCAGAGCCTCCGAGAGGAAGTGGAGGCAAACCATGCTGAAGATATGGAGACAAATCTAGGCTATTACACTGACTATATGAGTGCCCTTAGAGCTGAGAGGGAGGCCAGAGACGCACAGTATCACGAGATGATGACACTATTTCGATCCTGGCAGCCAGGGTCTTCTGATCATCCCGGTCCCTCGTCCTAGATTTGATTAGCATTGTATTAGTGACTATTTGACTGCCCCTACTCAGTAGGGTTGACTCATGTGTGACTTGTATGACTGTGTTAGTTTTTCTCTGTTGACTAGCTGACTTATGGAAATGAGTACTTGTTTACTTTCTATTTGATCAGCAGTTAGGACTATACTTGGTAGAATAGGTTTACTCTATGTTTTGGTTTTCTTACTACTTTGTCCATTTAAAAATCAGTTTTTAAAGTAGTTTTTAAATGCTTTCAAAATCAGCTTTTACTTAGTTTTGAAAAGGTTTGAAAAATAAATTTTTCGACTTAGTTTTATTTTAAAAACTACCCCCTTCAAAACTAGGGCTTTTTCGCAAATGGACTTAGCCTAGGCTCTAACCCTAGAAATGCATGCACCTATAGATTTAGAAGCCAGCATCTCACAAGCACCTTAGGGTACTTTTGATTGATAACCTAGAATGGGTTGAGATGCTTAGGTCTTTGCCTTAATTCAAGATGCTTTAAGTCAGTGCATATGCAGTAATTGGGGAACTAAATACAACTTACATAGTAATCAAGTTAAGTGTCAAGTTTAGAAAATCTAACTTGAACAGAACACTTAACTTGACTAACCCTAGCGAAAACTACTGTTTATAACAGTTAGTAAGTAGCTAATTGGATTAGACAGGACCCTAAAAGAGAAAATTGAAACTGATATGGTTTAGTTCATATCCTGAATTGGCTCAGTACAACAAATTATGCAATTTATTATTTCTTATGCAATTTATTTATCCTGTTTTTGCTATATTTATTTGTTTTTGATATATAGCAAAGGGGGAGAGATAGGAAAGGAAAAGAGTTTAAATTTTTTTAAAATAAATCCAAAACTTCAAACTCTATCCTTTATTCAAAAAGCACTAAGTTTTTTAAGTATTAAAATTTTTTTTTTCAAAATTTTCTCTAAGTACTTTGAACTGAAATTTTCAAATTTTTCTAAGTACTTCGAACTGAAATTTTCAAAAAATTTTCTAAGTATTTGAACTGAAGTTTTCATTCAAAAATTTTCCTAAGTACTTTGAACTAAAATTTTCAAATTTTTCTAAGTACTCGAACTTAAATTTTCAAAATTTTTCTAAGCACTCAAACTTAAGTTTTCAAAAACCCTCTAAGTATTTTAAACTTAAGTTTTCAAAAACTTTCTGAGTACTTAAACTTAAATTTTTGAAATTTTCCTTAGTACTCAAACCTAAGCTTTCAAAATCCTTCATGATATTTAAACTTAAGTCTTCAATGTGTCTAAGTATTTAAAACTTAAATTTTCTACAAAGTGCATAACCAAAATTATTTTGGAAAATACAAAGTCTATGTTGAAAATTACTCTAAGCAAAATTAAAACATCTTTAGACTTAGAATTTATTTTCAAAAACCCACGAACATTTGAAAAATCTAGGGGGAGATTCCTTCCAGGGGGAGGAAACGAAATCTCATCATTATATGCTCTGATTAACTTAACTTTTTGAACCAGGGTTGCCATAAATCAAAAAGGGAGAGATTGTTGGTGCAGAAAGCACCCAAGTCAAACTTGTGTTTTGATAATGGCAACAGGGTTCAAATGTTAAGGTATAATGTTTATCTAAGATCTTACTCAAGTGTGCAGGAAAAGTCCTAGCGAAGGACTGCTAGGCACCTGGCGAAGGAATGCCAGGATACAAAGCCCTAGTGAAGGACTGCTAGGCACCTGGCGAAGGAATGCCAGGAGACAAAGACCTAGCGAAAGACTGCTAGGCACCAGGTGAAGGACGGCTTGGTACTGAAGACCTGGCGAAGGACAGCTAGGCACCTGGCGAAGGACTGCTGGGCAAAAGTCCAACCGGAGGAGCCGGTTGGCATCAGGTACATTCTCCCAAGAGGAGTAGGTGAGGACGCGTTCCCCGTCGAGGGAACAGTAGGCGTCGGTTCGACCTAGGGCTCCATTTTGGAGGCCCAAAGTCAGAACCAAGATAGCTAAGGCTGTATAAACTAACATCTTATTGCTTTATGTTGTTTTGGACTAACCCTGGATGCAGGACCGAAGGAACGAGTGTCTGCAGCTCAGAGAGCCTCAAAGGAGTGTGGCAGCAGCTGACCAGGGCGCCCCCAAGGTGAACACAAAAACACATGAAGCAAAGGCAGGCTTCGACAGCTCATGGGCGGGGCGCCCCCGTGCTCCCGGGCGCCCCCCCATGCTCCCAGGCGCCCCCAGCGTCCCGGGCGACCCCAGTGCAATCCAACGAAGCAAAAGCCAGCGAAGCCAAGGGATAAGAGTTGACCCGGTCAACCCGGGCGCCCCCAGCGTCCCGGGCGCCCTCGTCAAGATCTGATCCCGAGTTTGAAGGGATCAGAGCTGACCGAGTGGAACTTGGATCGGCCGACACGTGGGGGGGCACCCCGACGTTCCGGGCGCCCCCAGGGGCTATAAATAGGCCCTCGACCCCAAGGCTTCGGACAACAATTCTTTCAACGCTTCTATGCTCTTCTACTCCCGCGCTCTACTTTGGAAACCTCCCAACTCGAGATACAAGCGCCGCCGACGTCCCTCCGCTCCGAAAATTCAATCTACACCGAACGTCGATAACGAAGAGTTGTTTTTAAGTTTACTATACTGCTTTTGTAATATCTCTCTGTAAACGGTTTTGCGCAAATATAGAATTGCCCATAGTAAACGGTCAACGACCATGAGCCTTGGAGTAGGAGCCGACCGCGACTCCGAACCAAGTAAAAAACTTGGTGTTTGCGTGTGCTTGATTTGAATTTCCGCTGCGTAATTGCTCTAACTTTAATCCGAACGTTTTACGATATTCACCCCCCCTCTATCGTTTCTCTCGATCCAACACAAACCTCCTCCCTAACTCTTCTCCTCCCAAGGCGCCTGAACGACCCTCTCGTGCCCTCGAACGCTCCACTTCAACCATGCCTACCCGGATGGCTACCCGGTATCAATTTTTCATGCATTTATAATGAATTCTTTTTAGTTATTTCGCTAAATGCATGTTCCTTGTTATGACTTTTAGAAAACGTCGTGCTAATCAACCCAACCCCGGGACCGAGACTAGCCCTGACCCTAGGTTTCCGACCTTAGAACTATGCAATAAGTTCGCTAGGACGACTTATGAACCCATCAAAACGAGTTTCTTAAATAGGCAATTTTTTACTCAGTCCTGTCCATTAGCTATGAACGTCATCAATTTCTATCAACTTGACAACCTTGTCTTCTGCACCCATCCTGTGAACACAACCCTATGTGCAGAATTTTACAACAACCTAATTAGACAAGATGACCTTACCTATGTCACCACAATACAAGGGATGCCCTTGACAATCACACCCTCGTTGTTTAACAGATTCCTTGGACTACGACCTTCCCAGTCCACATTTTACTGTTACCCTCCTAAGGATCCTCCCTTTGCTCCTCCCTACTCACATATTGACCTGGACACCATTTATTCATATTTCTATAGAGATGCCTGAAACCCTTTGGTTAGACGGTTTCAGTCGGTAGATCTTCAGGTCCAAGACTACGCTCTTTATAGAGCCCTAGTCCGTTACATCCTACCCTTGACCACTAGGGACGTCGCGACCATGCGACCATTCCATACCTTCTTGTTGTACGCACTGATCCATCACTTAGACATAAATATTGGACTTCACATATTCCACACCATTCTTTATGCGTCCAGTGTTACGACTCAGGGTCGGGTACGCACCCCTTACTACCACATCATCACTTCTCTTCTTCATCATTACGGTCGCGATATTACCGATGGAGAGATGACCACAATGACCGAATTTGACGAAATTGGGTATAGAAATTTTTCCCTAGCTGGCATAGAGGTCTCAGTTACCGGGGGTCTATCATGGAGACGATAGAGAGCCAGAGCCCCGATCGATTCCGATGAGGACGTAGAGGTCGACGTCGCAGATCTTGCTGCCGAGATTCAGGAGCACATGGACGAGCCCCCACCTCCGACGACTGACGAGAGACTAGCACTACTTCAGACAGAGGTCCACAGCCTCAGGGAGGAAATAGAGGCCAATCACGCAGAGTATATGGAGGCAAATGAGGCCTGTTACATTGAGTATATGAATACCCTCAGAGCCGATCGAGAGACTAACGATGCACGATATAATGAAATGATGTCGTTATTCCGATCTTGGCAGCCCAACTCATCTGATCATCCTGGCCCTTCCTCTTAGTTTAGATTGATATTTTCAGTTGTACTGTTGACTATTTGACTACCCCTACTCAGTAGGGTTGACATGTATTTAACTATGGTTTGACCTTACTGGTCCTACTGACCAGGTGACTCTTATGCATCTATCAGCTTTACTTTCTAATTACTTGTTTGATAAGCTGCAGTACTATCTCACTAAGAAGGCAACTAGGGCTATGCTTGGTAGAATAGGACTGCTTTAATTATGGTTCTATCCAAAAACCGTTTTAGTTCTTATTTAATTTGAAAAATCAGTTCTTACTTAACTTGAAAAATCATTTTCTTTATGCATTTAAAATAATTTTCCAACTTAGTTTTTTTTTTCAAAACTTACCCTCTTCAAAACTAGGGCTTTTTCGTAAATGGACTTAGCCTAGGCCCTAACCTTAGAACTTCATACACCTATAGATCTAGAAGCCAGCATCTCACAAGCACCTTAGGGTACTTTTGATTAATAACCTAGACTGGGTTGAGATGCTTAGGTCTATGTCTTGATTCAAGATGCTTTAAGTCAGTGCATCTGCAGTAATTGGGGCACTAAATACCAATTAAACAGTAATCAGGTTAAGTGTCAGACTTAAAAAATCTAACTTGAACAGATCACTTCAGTTGACTAACCCTAGCGAAAGCTACTATTTATACCAGTTAGTAAGTAGCTAACTGGGTTAGACAGAACCCGAAAGAGAAAATGTAAATTGATTTAGTCCAGTTTACACTTAAAATTGGTTCAATACAACACCTTACTTCTATTACTCAGCATTTTTTTTGCTATATTATTTTTTTTGATATATGGCAAAGGAGGAGAGATTGGAAAGGAGAGAAAAGAAGATTTTAAAATTTTTCAATTTTTCTCTAAAATTCAAGTCTTTCAAAATTTTATCTCCTTTTTCAAAAAGTAAAAGTCTTTAAAGTACTTAAGTGTTTTTTCAAAAACAAACTAAGTACTTAACTCAAAATTATCTCCAAAATTCTTCAAAGTACTTAAGTTTTTCTCAAAAACAAGGTAAGTACTTAACTCAAAAATTATCTTCGAAATTCTTCAAAGTACTTAAGTTTTTTTTAAAAACAAGCTAAGTACCTTTTTTTTTCAAAGAAAGGATCTTATTTCAAGAAGAAGGAAAGTCCATATTAGAAGGGGGGTCAAACCTGACCTTCTAATATAGAATTACAGAAAAGAAAAAACAATCTGATTTATAGTTTGGGAATCAAAACGAAAGATTGGCTAGAAATATTTTGATATAAAGCAACCATCTTATATTAATTACATCACCAGAAGTACTGTTCCACCTTGATATATTCATAACCTTTTGAAGATAACCCATAAAGCTCTGATTGCTTGAAGAATTGTATCACCAAGGATCACCTACCAAGGGGTATCTCAAAAAGCATATCAATATTTGGCGCGTAGACAGTTTTTTGGAATCCAAAATCATAACATTGTGGCACTCGGTTCATCACCGCAGATCATTCAGCCAAGCATATTAGAAATCAGCCAAGCTTTCAGAAGTCAACCAAGCTTTCAGTGTAAGGCTCAGTTTCTGAGTGCAGATTACTACGTGTCAGAGCAAGATTCTTGACAATACTTACATTTTAATTTTTCAGGAATAAGAATACCAGTCATTCAACCAAACATATCATAAGACCACTATCAGTATAGACATATCCTCATCTTCTCCAAACTTTTGTTAGACAAACTTGCTGCATATCAGTTTACAGGAGTAAGAACACCAATCATTCAGCCAAACATTTCAAATTCAGCCAAGCATTCAGAAGTCAACCAAGTCAATTTCTGTGCGCAGATATTACTACGCATCAGAATTTGGCACAAGATTCTTCACAACGTTAACATTGCAGTTTTTCAGTTTCAGCTTTCCAGGAATAAGAATATCAGTCATTCAACCAAACACATCATAACGTGTTTTGCCTGTCAGACAGCCCCTGTTCTGAATATTGTCTGATCTTCCCCCAGCTAGTATGCTATAAATCTGTTTTGCAGAAACAGTTCTGTAATTCTATAGTTCTGTAATCATCCCTGGACCCTCATTCAATTTATTAACTCAGTATAGGACTCAGTATCAGCTGGCGCCTTTTAGTCCCTTCAATTTGCAAGTGTTTTGCCTATCAGGCAGCCCTGTCAGATTAAACCAAGCATCTAAAAGCCCTCCATCCTTCAAGACTCCAAAACATCACTAAAACCCACTTCTGTAAACTGAACAGTTTATAAATCTAACACTGCATTATAGACCAATAATCCGACTCACAAAACCAACAGAATTCCATAAGAATAAACAGTTTAAACCAAGTGCCGAACAGTTCTGCAATTCTGTAACGCAGAAGGTCACAAAACATCTCTATGGAGATCTTCTCGGACCTCTTCAAGAAACGAATACTATTGCTTCTTCAGATTAATTCCAATACCTTCGATTTTTACTCTGCAATTTTTAGAGAAGAAATCCACAGATGTTAGTCTCAAAGCTCCGCAGTCAAGCACCACCCAATCTCAAGGCATTTTGAAACCTGAAACAAATAGATTGTTGCTTTAAGCAATGTGATAGATAACATTTTTTACAGCACTTGACACCAGAATTAGAGGTATTAATTTCTGATAAACCAGAGATCAGGATAATAATAAAACTTTGCCCGTAACAGTAAAATCCTTTCCATAGAATAGAACTTCTGAGATGATACAAATATATATAGTAGCTTGATTCAAGTTCCACTGGAAATCAGTAAAAGCACATTTGTAACTTGGCACTTTTAAATCTTGAGAAACCAGAAATCAAGAGAAACCAAAAATCAAGAAAACCAATAAGATTTCTTTCCATAGATTAAAGACTTCTGGAATAAAGCTGTGAGGTATCTGGCCGTATTGAGAAAACTGCTAGCTGGCCTTCCCTTTGAATCAATTACAAAACCAGCTTCCCATAACAGGGCTCCTAAAGCAAAGTCACACAATGCCCTGGAAAATCACAAATCACACTAGGGAAAAGAATGCGTCTAAAAATTAAAACTAAAGGCAAAGATCAGATTAAACATATCTGTGAGAGGGAGGTAACTCCAGGGAATCAGCCAAAGAGAATAATTCACTGAAACTCTATGATCTTGTACTGATATCTATTAGTTCCATGTGAAGACCTTATGCAAAAATTAGACATAAACTGTTGCACTTTCCCTCTGTCAAGTATTTTATCATATCTTTAATAGACTACCTTATCTTCCTGGAAATTCTAACATACGGCAAACCAACTCTGTCCAATTTACAGATGCCAAATAAGGTTTTATCTATCTCTGTAGGTGCCAGTATCCTGTCCACAGGGAAGGTGAAATCTAGATTAGCGAGATGATCCGCAGCTGCATTGGCTTCTCTATACACATGAGAGAACTGCACCCGATACTGCCTCAGAATACATCTGATTTTCAAAATCACATTGCGATGCTCCCATGGAACGGAAGAGGATTGTAAGATCTTTAAGGCAACTATCGAATCCGACTCAAGCCAAACTGGAAAGCAAAGATTACTTACACATAATTCTAAACCCATCTGAATTGCAGTTAATTCTGCCCCTACATTTGATCCAATGCCAATCACTCCAGCCTTTGCTAGGATAATTTAGCCTTCATGATTCCGGATGATAGCTCCAAATGAAGCAAGCCCTGGATTCCCTCTGGAGCAGCCATCTGTGTTCAACTTAAAGCAACCAAGTTTTGGCTTTCTCCACAGCACCATAGAGATAGTAGTTCTGACAGTGCTTTTAATTTGGAAACCCAAAATCTGCGCTATATCCTTGCATCCTTTCCAGTGCCTCTGTTTAATCAGCCCTGCTGTCATACCTAATTGTATGTAATAGTTAATCTTCCAAATAATTTTGCTTGCAATCGGTTTGACACCTCCATGTTTTGAATCATTCCTAGCACTCCATAGATTCCAAATAATTAGGAAAGCAATGACCTCCTTAATATGACCATCGTTCGTCCAGAGTTGATTTCTTTTCCAACTTTCTAGAATTTGATACCTATCCAGACCAAACAGCTGTGCAAAATGTCTCCAAGTCTCTCTAGCAACCACTCCATAAAAGAACAAATGATCCCAAGTCTCCATGGAAGCACAACATTGGCATTTAGAAGCTAGGTGCAACCCTCGTTGTTGTAGAATCTCCTCTACTGGCAATCTCTTTCGCAGAAACCTCCAAATGAAAATCAAAATGCTTGGATAGAGCAGCTTACTCCAACAGGCTTTCCATATCACCTTGGGTTCTTGAACATTTCTTATGCTATTCCAAGCAGATTTAAGTGAGAATTTGTCATTTACAGTGGGTATCCAAACAATATTATCTTGACTGCACAAAGAGCCCAGCGTATGGCATGTATCTTCCTCCAAAGAGGACACTACAGTCCTCTTAATCTCGTCTATAACTCCAGTTGGTAAGATGCTCTGCAGTTTATAGGTATCCCATCCCTGGCTACTAAGAAAATCCAAAACCTTGCAATTAGGATTGCCAACTATCTCACATGTTTTATATAATGGGCCTTAACTAAGCCAAGTATCAAACCAAAATTTTAAATCCCCTTTACCAATAATCCATCCAATATTTTTCTCAGCTGTGTTACGGATTTTTATCATCCGGCGTCAACATGGAGAACATTTCCGATTTGCTGCTACAACACTTGGTGCTGCTGTTCCGCAATACATTTTCGACAAAAATAATGCCCACAGAGTTTTTTGCTCTCTAAATCTGAACCAAAGCTTTATTGCAGTAGCTATGGTAACATCTGTCAGTTTCCTGACACCTAAACCACCCTCCAACTTCAGTTGACATACTTCCACCCATGCTATCCAATGTGTCTTCTTTTTAGAATTTGCCATTCCCCAGAAAAAATTAGCAAACAACATTTCAATTTGATGCAGCACTGATAATGGAGGAAGGAGTACCTGTAAAGTATAAAAAGGAATCAAGGATAAAACACTTTGTATAAGAAGTAATCTACCCCATGCGTGAGTCGCTTGATATTCCATCCAAGGAACTTCTTCCTTATTTTCTCAATTAAGGGATGAAAATAACTTCTCTTTCAGTTCCCAGCAACAATTGGAACACCTAGATATAAGATAGGAGGACTCCCTTCTGAAAACCCAGTAACAGAAGCAATTACATTCTTTCTAACGCTAGTAATATTTTTAGCAGGATAGAACATACTCTTCCCCGCATTGATGGTCTGACCTGAAGATACTTCATATTCATCTAAGAATTTCTTGACCCGCTTCACATTGTTAATTGAACCATTCATTAAAATCATTATATCATCAGCATAGGCTAAATGTGAAAGCCTGATATCACATCCTGAAGAAAAATAGAGTTGCGGGAATTTGCTAAATAAATTGTCTAAACCTCTGGATAGAAATTCTGTAACAATAATAAAGAGTAAGGGGGATACTGTTGGTGAAGGAAGCACCATATCGAACCTTGTTTTGATATTGACAAAGGATTCAAAGTTAAGTACCATTTGTGATCTAACGTTGTTCACTGAGTGTGCAGAAAAAGTCCTAGCGAAGGGCTGCTAGGCACCTGGCGAAGGACTGCCAGGAAACAAAGTCCTAGCGAAGGACTACTAGGCACTGGCGAAGGAATGCCAGGTCACAAAGCCCTAGCGAAGGACTGCTAGGCACTGGCGAAGGAATGCCAAGGTCAAAAGCCCAAGCAAAGGACTGCTAGGTGCCAGGCGAAGGACAGCTTGGGACTGAAGCCCTAGCGAAGGAATGCTAGGCACCGGGCGAAGGACAGCTCGGTATCCAAGACCTGGCAAAGGACCGCCAGGCAAAAGTCCAACCAAAGGAGCGGTTGGCATCAGGTACATTCTCCCGAGAGGAGTAGGTGAGGACGCGTTCCCCGTCGAGGGAACAGTAGGCGTCGGTTCGACCTAGGGTTCCATTTTGGAGGCCCAAAGTCAGAACCAAGACAGCTAAGGCTGTATAAACTAATATTTTATTATTTTATTATGTTTTGGACTAACCCTGGATGCAGGACCGAAGGAACGAGTGTCTGCAGCTCAGAGAGCCTCAAAGGAACGAGGCAACAGCTGACCAGGGCGCCCGGAGTGTCCCGGGCGCCCCCAAGGTAAACACAAAACACAAGAAAGCAAAGCAAGCTTCAACAGCTCAACTCCCGGGCGCCCCCGCTGCTCCCGGGCGCCCCCAGCGCTCCGGGCGCCCCCAATAGCAAGTCATCGAAGCTCAAGCCAGTGAAGCCAGCAGATGAAACTTTGACCCGGTCAATCCGGGCGCCCCGAGCGCTCCGGGCGCCCCGGTCAAAACTGATCCCGAAGGTAAAGAGATCAGAAGCTGACCGAGAAGTTGACGGATCAACCGACACGTGGGGGGGGCACCCCCGACGTTCCGAGCGCCCCCAGGCCCTATATAAAGGGCCCTCGACCCCAGGCTTCAAATCATCACTTGATTCAACGCTTCAACGCTCTTCTGCTCTCGCTCCTTGCTCCGGAAACCTCCCAACTCGAGCCGACGACGTCCTGCTGCTCCGGAAAAAGTCAATCTATTCCGGACGTCGGTAAAGAAGAGTGATTTTTAATTTACTGCACTTATTCCTGTAATCAATCTTTGTAAACTGCTTTTGCGCCTCATATAGAATTGCCCAAAGTAAACGATCAACGATCGTGGGCCTTGGAGTAGGAGTCGACCTATGCTCCGAACCAAGTAAAAAATTACTGTGTTCGTGTGTTTTTGTTTTTATCTTCTGCTATGCAAATTCTCTATCTTAAATCCGAACGCTTTTCGATATTCACCCCCCTCTATCGGTTCTCTCGATCCAACAAGTGGTATCAGAGCGGGGAAGCTCAAATTTGGTGCAACCACCAGTTTGAGAGTTTTTCGGATTTACGAAATTTATTATTTTATTTCTTTTCTTTTTGTTAATCAACACTACTCGATCAGTCTCGCTTTTTATTTTCAAATAAATAATATCTGTAGGTGTATTTAAAATATTCTTACGCCTTTTTCAATTTTGAATTCTCATTTTTTCACTATAAGTCAAAATTGATAAAACGAACAATTTTGAAAATTTATCATAAATTTTTTTTATTTTATTATTTTAATATTTTCCTCGAAATTCGTGCTACCTTAATTCGAGCAAATTTTTCTTAACATTAAATTTTTAACTTTTCATCATTAATCAGAATTGACAAAATTAATATTTTCAAAAATTTGTCATAAATTGTTTTTATTATTTTATTATTATTCCACCTCGAAATTCGTGCAATATTTATTTTGAGCTATTTTTTCTCTTCTCCCGCACTACTAATCCAAGACCAAGTCTTGGTATATTTTTGTTACTTCTTTTCTGTACGAGGTTAAACTAAATGGCCAACCAAGAATGGAACAGTGCCCGTCCACCGTTATTCTCCGGCGAGAACTTCAATTCCTGGAGAAGTCTAATGGAGTTCCATCTGAAGGCCCATATGGACATATGGATGATCATTCAAACAGGGTTCTCCCTCCCCACAGAAGATGGAACATCGATCGCCTGGGACAAATTGGACGAACCAACTCTGAGGAAGATCGAGACTGATGCCAGGGCAACAGCAATCTTACAATGCGGCCTGACCAAAGAAGAACTGAAGCGGGTCGGATCCTTCAACTGCGCCAAGGAGATGTGGGAAAAGATAATCAATCTACACGAAGAGAGCTCCGATGTTGAGATCTTAGAAGCTCAAGAACAAGTAGCTGAGACAAACTCGACACCCAACGTCGAAATCAAACCAGGGTCAAATGACGAGTTTACTAAGACAAAATCGGTAATTAATTTTGAATCATTTTCTGAATTAAGATTAAATAATCTAGCTGATATTGCAATGGTCGAGGAAGGTATAGTTTTTATTGAAGGAAAAACTCCAAGAGAACTGCAAAAGAGGCCTCAACCAATGCCTGAGTCCAACTCAGACTCAGAATTTGACGACGAAGAAGGGGATGATCGGAAGCTGGTCTGGATGGCTCGCGACCACTACAAGATGCTAAAGACGGCAAGTATCAAGGGGGAGATTTCCAACCGGGTATCAAAAGGTAAATTTACGATATTTGAAAATATATTATTTACCTCAAAGAACGTAATTAATTCATACAAAATAGTTAAGGTTAATATGTCAGAAAATTTAATTCCCAACCTTGTTGATTTTAAAAAACCTGAGTATTATTTCAATTATGATGTGACTTAGATAACTTTTTCTTTGGTTGCTTGTTTATTTTCTTTTGCAATCTTAACTTTTTTTAGGATTGGTTAGATTAAGGACAAATGATTAAATTGAAACTTGAACAACCTAGTATTAGGACAAGGTTTGATGATAGTACGTTAGGGAAGCCTGACTAAGGAATCAAGTAGGGTAAGGAGTACCTTATTTGGTCTTTTTAGTCCGGTGGAACTAGCCGAAGCTACCTCTCTGAATCCTAAGCTAGTTAGACCAAAGTTTCTCAGAAAGCAATTTGAAAATAAAATTTCTTTAAAAGGCTTTGTCTAGGAAAGGGTTGTTGATCCAATAAGGCTACGGCCAAAGAAGGCCTCTGTGCCTCGCCAAGACCTGGAAGCCAATTATCGAAACTTACTTTCAAATTGTCGTTTGTT
>JAGFNQ010000204.1:28246-50186 GCA_024364735.1 Boesenbergia rotunda
ACTCACTATCATCTCAAAATAAGGTTTTCAAAAATTTGATTCAAAAACCCTCATATATTACTATCTCTTTGAAAAATTATCATCATTTCAAAATGATTTTCGAAAACTATGCTATCATTCCAAGTTGTGTTTTCAAAAATTATCTTCTTAAAAATTATCACACTTCAAAGTTATTCTTTTGATTTTGGTAAACCCTAAAGACACAGAGGAAGGTCCACTACATAATCTACTAGGACTCCTAGGATGTGTCAATTTTAGGAGGAGGCTGAATCAAAAAAAGAATTTCTGAAAAGTTTTTATTAATAATTATCTGTTTTGAAATTATTTAATAACATATTTTCATGAACTATATCTTCAAAATCCTTGCTGAAAATATAAGTCTTTCAAAATGCTATTATTGTTGTGGCTTATGAAATTATTTTTGAAATAATATTTACTTGGGTTGGAGAATTTTCATGACACTTAGGAAAATGTCCTTGTAGTCAACAAGGCTTCCTAGGATTGTGTCAGACTGGAAAAGAAACCTAGTCAAGTAAAATATTATATTTTTCAAAGTCTAATACGTTTCAAAAATTACTTATATTTTTTCTAAGTCTAATACGTTTCTAAAATTACTCATATTTTTCAAAGTCTAACACTTTTCTAAAAGTACTTATGTGTCTCAAATCATAATTTATCTCAAAAGTACTTGAAAAATCTTTTCTAAATTTTTTAAAGAAATTTTTTTTCTTACAAAATATCATTCAGAACCTCACAATACTCTTTAAAATGGATTTAATCTAGAAATTTAAGCTTTTTGCTATGCTTTCGAGAATTATACTAAGTATGTTTTCAAAACTCATAGCCTCTGATACACAAACTTTCTCCTTAAACTTTTTCCTTTTTAAAGAAACTTTATTGAAAACTTCGAGTTGCTCTTAACTAAGAATTTCCTTTGTGATACTCAGAAGTTTTTCAAAATATCTTTTTCAAAACTGAACTTAGAAATGGTCTAAAACAGAAGGAGAAGAATTTCACATTAAGGGGGAGAGAAAGGAAATTTTGCTTAATTTTTTTTAAAAGTGCTTCAAAAATTTCTAAGCATTTCTAAGTATTTCAAAATTTCTTAAGTACATGTTTTTTTTCTTAAGTAAAATTCTTCTTCTTAGTAAACAAAATTTGTCTGAGCAAAAACTAGTTGAACACTTTGGCAAATGTTTCTACGTAGAGTTTTTTTGGCAAAAAACTTGTCTAGAAATTTCTTAAAAATTGTTATTTTTAAAAATGCACATAGTGTTTCCAAGCAAATTTTAAGTGTGCAATTTTTTTAAAACAAATTTTTCCTAATTCTCAAAGTTAAATTTTTTTAAGGAAATTTGGCTTCAAAATTTTTCATAAAAATTCTTGTTGCAAAGCCTTGTAAGTAAAAGTTGTTTAACAAAATTTAGGCTTGCAAAACTTTTCAAAATGGAAAATTTTCCAAGTATAATAATTTTTTTTCAAAGACTTTTACTCTATTTTTTGAAAAACATTTTGTCAAAAACTTAGAAGTCTTTCAAAATACTTTTCAAACCATCTATTACGTTGAACATCATTTTTTTTAAATTATGAAATCCATTACTTAAAGTTTTTCTTAAAAACTATGTTTTTAAACTCCTTTACTTAAATCTATTTTGGTAAAACTCAAAACTCCCTATTAGATACCTTGCTCACCCATGTTTGTTTTTGATATATGTCAAAGGGGGAGGAAAGGTCAAAGTTAAGTGTTAAGCTAAGTAGTTTATAACATAATTATTCAGGGGGAGTATGAGAAAAAAAATTTTGTTAAAATTACATTGGTTTTAGACTTTTAAGAATTGCTATGTTTCATTGGTCTTAAACATTCGTGCTTAAACCGTTATAATTTTTACTTAACTTTGAATTGTGTTGCCATAAATCAAAAAGGAGGAGATTGTTGGTGCAGGAAGCACCATATCGAACCTTGTTTTGATATTGGCAAAGCATTCAAAGTTAAGTTTATTTGTGATCTAACAATGTTCACTAAGTGTGCAGGAAAAGTCGTAGCGAAGGGCTGCTAGGCACCTGGCGAAGGGCTGCCAGGAAACCAAGTCCTAGCGAAGGGCTGCTAGGCACCTGGCGAAAGGCTGCCAGGAAACCAAGTCCTAGCGAAGGGCTGCTAGGCACCTGGCGAAGGGCTGCCAGGAATCAAAGCCCTAACGAAGGAATGCTAGGCACCGGGCGAAGGACAGCTCGGCATCCAAGACCTGGTAAAGGACCGCCAGGCAAAAGTCCAACCAGAGGAACGGTTGGCATCAGGTAAATTCTCCCGAGAGGAGTAGGTGAGGACGCGTTCCCCGTCGAGGGAACAGTAGGTGTCAGTTCGACCTAGGGTTCCATTTTGGAGGCCCAAAGTCAGAACCAAGACAGCTAAGGCTGTATAAAATAATAATTTATTGTTTTATTGTGTTTTGGACTAACCCTGGATGCAGGACCGAAGGAACGTGCGTCTGCAGCTCAGAGAGCCTCAAAGGAATGAGGCAATAGTTGACCAGGGCGCCCGGAGTGTCCCGGGCGCCCCCAAGGTGAACACAAAACACAAAACCCGAAGAATTGCTTTTGCAGCTGCTATCCCGGGCGCCCCCGTGCTCCCGGGCGCCCCCGCTGCTCCCGGGCGCCCCCAGTGACAGCTACTGAAGCAGCTCCCCTCGAACCCAAGAAGATAGAAGGTTGACCCGGTCAATCCGGGCGCCCCGAGTGCTCCGGGCGCCCCGGTCAAACCTGATCCCGAAGGTAAAGGGATCAGACGCTGACCGAGACATTGACGGATCAAATGCCACGTGGGGGGCCCCCCGGACGTTCCGGGCACCCCGAGGCCCTATATAAAGGGCCCTCGACCCCAAGCTTCGAACATCACTTCGAATCAACGCTTCTACGCTCTTCTGCTCTCGCGCCTCGCTCCGAAAACTGCCCAACTCGAGCCGACGATGTCCCGCTGCTCCGGATAAAGTCAACCTACAATCGGACGTCGGTAAAAGAAGAGTCTTTTTAATTATTAAAGTTTACTGTGCAATATTTGTAAATCAATATTTGTAAACTGTTTTTGCGCCTCATATAGAATTGCCCAAAGTAAACGATCAACGATCGTGGGCCTTGGAGTAGGAGTCGACCTAGGCTCCGAACCAAGTAAAATTACTGTGTTTGCATTTGATTGTTTTATTCCACTGCGTAACTGCTCTAATCCTAAAATCCGAACAATTTCCGATATTCACCCCCCCCCCTCTATCGGTTTTCTCGATCCAACAACCAGTTCCTTCACTTAATGGATGACCATGTACTACTCATGGGAAAGTTTTTTTTCAAATTTAGGTGATTAGATTTAAATCAATGGAAAAACTTGAATTCCCTACACAATGTAGATACATTGAATTTTTTTCTGGAAGTTTGTTTTCATTTGTATTTGTGAGCAATGTAAAAAATTATGAAACAAACTGATCAAAATTGAAAATTTGATCAAAATTAGAACATACTGATCATACTTGGGACGAACCTGATACAAACTGATCAAAATTAGAACATACTGATCATACTTTGATACAAACCTGATAGACAAATTTAGGGATTATGGACTTGATATATATTTTGAACACACTTGAAACATGCTGATACAAATCAGTTTTGAAATATTATTAATTCCATAAGGATTCTTGACTCTTAGTGAGGGATAAATTTCAATTAAATGAACACCTCTAGGATCAAAGAAGATAGATCTGATTGTATCAAGTTGAAATTTGAAAGTTTGTATCTTAAGTTCTGAAATCTGAACATATCAGATTTTCTCCTGTATCAAACTGAAGGGTCCCTGATCGGTCTGCAGACCGATCAGGATACTTCCTGATCGGTCAACCAGACCGATCAGAGCTGTTGCTGATCGATCCATAGACCTTATCAGGAAGTTTCTGTATAGACAAGGCTATGTATCGGATCTGATCGGTTCACAGACTGATCAGGCCTCATCCTGAATGGTCAAGGTGACCGATCAGATATTGTCTGAGGTTGATGACAGTATACCTATTTGTTTTGGTGTTACTCATCAGCCTATTTGATTCCTTACTTGGCATATGATGCATATACATTGTTGCCCTGACACATTTATGGTATATGCCTCTCATATGCAATTCAAAAATTATCCTTCGTATTTATTTTGGGTTTAGGGAGAGACCCTTGTTTAAGGGGGAGTTAGGTTGAAACTTAATAACCATACCCTTTTCGGTGTTTGACAAAGGGGGAGAGAATGGTTAATTAAGTTTAGGTTTTATTGGGTTTGTTACAAATTTAATTATTGTATGGGGAGGACCTTGATTCCCTTGTGATAATGGAAATTTGACTTCAATTGATTGCTAATACTTAAACTTAGAATCGGGTTGTCAAACAACAAAAAGGGGGAGATTGTTGATGCAGTCTTACCTGATTATTATTTTGGTGTTGACACCGATTTAAGTTTAGGTGAGTGAGTAAATTTGGCTTAAGTCCTGGTCGGGGACTGGGCATGAAATCTCGGTGAGTGAAGTTGGGTCCTGGTGAGTGAAGCCGGGTCCCGGTGAGTGAAGCTGAGTCCCGGTGAGTGAAGCCGGGTGACGGAAATCCCGGTGAGTGAAGTCGGGTCCTAGCGAGTGAAGCTAGGTGACTGAAACCCTAGTGAGTGAAGCCGGGTCCTAGTGAGTGAAGCTAGGTTGAATGAAGTCCTGGTGAGTGAAGCCAGGTGATGGAAACCCCGGTGAGTGAAGGTGGGTCCTGGTGAGTGAAGCCTGGTGACGGAAATCCCGGTGAGTGAAGCTGGGTCCCGGTGAGTGAAGCTGGGTCCCGGTGAGTGAAGTCGGGTCCCGGTGAGTGAAGCCGGGTGATGAAAATCCCGGTGAGTGAAACCGGGTCCTAGCGAGTGAAGCTAAGTGACCGAAACCCTGGTGAGTGAAGCCAGGTCCTAGTGAGTGAAGCTAGGTTGAATGAAGTCCCGGTGAGTAAAGCTGGGCATGAAGTCTTGGTCCGGGGGACTGAGCATTGAGTGTACTGGTCGGAGAAGGGCGTGTGAGCTCTTTCTCCGGGATCAGAATGAGTCAGAGAAGGCTAGGGAGCATGTTCTCTGGACTTAGGGTTGAATTGGTCGGAGCTGGATCGGTCTGGAGTCCGATCAGGGAGTTGGAACTGATTGTGGATCGGTCTGGTGACCGATCCAGGGTGTTTGATCATTCTGGTGAATGATCAGGGAGAGAACAGAAACATTCTGTGTGGTTTCTGTTTGGCTTCTGATCGTTCTGGTGAACGATCAGAAAAGAAATCGTAGGCTTCTGGAGAGAACCTTGATCGGTCAGTGTGACCGATCAAGGGCCTCCTGGACCGATCAGGCTATGTCCTGATCGGTCCAGAGGTGACCTGATCGGTCACTGTGACCGATCAGGGCACAACCTGATCTGTCAAGTGACCGATCAGGTGCTTCTGGCAGTGGACCTGCGGGTTGTGGCCAGTAAGCTGATGGATCGGTCAGTGTGACCGATCCCCGATCCCTGATCGGTCAATGTGACCGATCACAGAGTGACTGGATCGATCAGGAGGTAGCCTGATCGATCAGGGTCATCACTGATCGGTCTGGTGACCAATCAGTGTCTGATAACTTTAATTTGAAATCATTGTCAGACGTCTGATTTCGCTCTGACTCTTCTGTTACTCTGTTGATTTCTTTGTGATTTGCTGTGCTAAGCTTCTGATGAGTGCACAGGTGAGACAGGGATGATACAAACCAAGGAGAAGAGTCAATGGCAACTTTTACCGTGGCAAGTTTGTTTATTTTCTGTTTCCAGGTTTCAACGGCTTCTGGCGCGGCTGACGACTGACCGAGGCTCAGCTGAATAGGTCTTCAGTGGACTGGGTGCTCTGTGAAGCCCAGTGGGTCAGACTGTGGTTCAGTGGGTGCTGACGAAGCCTGGCGATGATCAGAAGCGAGGCTTAAGAGGTGGCTGGCGAAGCAAAGAACCAAGGGAGCAACTGATCGGAAAGCAAGCAGACACCGTGAGAAGGAAGAGCTGAGTGAAGGCTCTTGCCAAGGTTGCGCTGTGTTGTGAGTTGTGCTCTGTAAACGTTCTTGTTCGCTTGCTTGTGCTCTGTAAGATTTTCTAGAGTCTCTGTGCTTATCTTCATATCATCTTGAGACTATTGTGGAGAGGTTTCTCCGCCGAGAAGGAGGCTGTGATATCTAGATTTTCGGGGCTTAATCTGCCGACGATCAAGGGATCGCCCACCTCACGGGCACGCCAAGGAGTAGGGGCAAGTTATCCCCGAACCTTGTAAATTCCTGAGTTAGCATCTTTGGTTTTCTGTTTGTGTTCTTGTTTCTGTTTCTGTCTTCCGCTGCTAACCCTAATCGCAGAAACAAGAAAAGTTCAAAGAAGCCAAAAGTTTTCTGTGTCTGGCTATTCACACCCCCCCCCCTCTCTAGCCAGCCAAGGTCCAACTGGCCACTCCAAGATGGTATCTATCATTATTTGATCTATGTGTACACCATTAGAAGACACAATAAAGTCGAGGAAGGATACCGATGTAGTAAAGAAATAATACTTCTTCTTGTTTACAAATAAGCACTTTGTTTTTAGGTTTTTAAAGACAACACGGGGATGATTGTAGTGTGATATCCATGTCAAATTTTAAATGAGAATATCATCAAAGTATACCATTATAAACTTTCTATAAAGGACCGCAAGATTTGATGCATAAGCTTCATAAAGGTGTTGGCCACATTGGACTCCAAAAGGCATGGCTATACACTCATATAGCCTATGGTGCTTCTTGAACACTGTCTTCCATTTATCACCAGACCTTATTCTGATCTAGTGGTAGCTTCTTCTATGGTCAATTTTTGAGAAGACCTTAGAATCAGATAGCTGATCCAACATGTCATTCAAGCAGGGAATTGAAAACCTATACTTTATTATAATCTTGTTGATGGCTCTGCTATCAATACTCATATGCCATAAGCCATCATTCTTTGGCACTAGTAGGGCAGGAACTGCATAGGGGCTCATGCTCTCTCGGATGTGTCCTTTTTCCGGCAACTCAACCACCTAATGCTGAAATTCTTCAACTTCCTTAAGGCTAAAGCGATAAGCAGTCTAGTTAGGCAAACTCGACCCCGAAACAAGGTCAATTTGATATTGGATATCTAGCATAGGCAGTAGCCCAAAAGGAAGGTCCTCTCAAAATCTATGAGCAGCTATTGTACTTCAGTTGGTAACTTGGCGTCTATGCCAGGAGCAACACTCTAACACGATAGTAAAGCATATACAACTCTGTGCTTCACTTCATCTAAAAACCTAGATATAGAAAGCTAGTGTCTACGGGATAAACGGATGACTAGCTCATGAGGCATTGCCATTTTGAAATCTGGGGGTCAAATCCTGATGAAGCCAAGTGTCTATCCTCCCTTATGCGCTAGTCATTGTCCAAGCTAGTAGCCTCATGATTTATCTCCTCCGTATTGGTCTTGGGACGGGTTGGCGGTGCCTTTGTGAGTGAGCGAATCACCTTTTTGTCACCTGGATATAAAAAACATATTAGTATTTTTAGCTATCGGAATTTGGGTAGTTGCTTCCCACACATGGCGTAAACACAATCTTTTTTCTCTTGATGTGAAGGGTATATGTATTCTTCTGCCATCATGAACAACATTGCGATCATACTGCCAAGGTCACCCAAACAATACATGACACACATCCATGACCACACATCACACCAAGCACTATCAAAATATATTCTAATTGAAAAGGAAAGGAGGCATCACCGGTCTACTATTACCTCATTTTCTTTATTCAGCTAGGACAAGTTGTAGTATTTAGGATAACGGTCTATCTTCAGTTGTAATTTCTAAACGGCCTTAGTGGATATTACATGCTCACAATTGTTGCTATCGATGATCACCTTGCAAACTTTATCCGCGATGGTGTAGGTAATTCGAAAACTATTGGCTCTCAACCAATCATCACCCGAATTGCCCTTGGGAGTTAGCAGACTCATTCAAATGACTAAAGTCTCATGGCCATCACCATAAACCACTTCGTCAAATGCATCATGCATCAAATCGCCAATTGTTGTTATATCTTCTATCACATCTTCCTCGATCAACATGTTTTTGCCCTTCGGATCAATAGAAGAAGGCTTCCTGCCTTGGTACATCATATGTCTCTATTTACCACATTGATAACATTTAATAGTGGCCTTAGAGTAAACTTATGGCGACTGCTACGGTAACCACTACGATGGCTATTGTTGTGAAGGACGAGAATTTTGAGAGTGAGTTGGGCGACTAGTCTTGTTGTTTTCCCCCCATTGGTTTCCGATTTTGTTGCTTTTCAACTGCCAGTGCATACTAAAAGGCCTCTGACACCGTCAAAAATGAATGAGGACATCTTGCAAGGTCAAGCGCAGACCCCCTAACTATTCTACCACCTTTTGCTCCTCTAGGTCGAATAGATCATTTCAATCCACTAGCTGGAAAAACTCATTTGTGTATTCGTCGACTGATCTTGCACCTTGTCTCAATGAGTGAAGTCGTTGGAACAGAATTTAGGTGTAGGCAAAGGGAAGGAAGTGCTCCTTCATTTTTTTTCCTTCATATTCTCCCAGTCAGTTATTTGGGATTACCTTGTTTGTCTCGAGAGCGCTGCATCTATTCCCACCATGGTGATGCTTACCCTTTTAGACTAATGGTAATTAACTTCACCTTCCTCCAATCTGAAACTTAGTTGTAGTCAAAGATCTGCTCTACATCGTGTTGGTGTAAGCCCTAAAAAACAATTATGAGTTGATTGACTTAGGTTTATTTATGAATAAAAGATAATGATTTGGTTATTATATTTACTTCATACTTATTCCAGCTGAATAAATATAATAACGCCCTAGAATAGTAGGTTCTAATCTATAACACATCAATTGGTTGAATGATTATGAGAGACTGTCGAGAACATTACTCTTATATATTCCTAGTCAAACATTAATATACAAGGGCAATATTAATGCGTTGAGACTAGCATTTAGGTCAATGAATAACTTGATCTCACAAGTCATGGATATGAGATATCAAGTTGACACATAAATATATATTAGAGAATATGTACTGAATTGACCTGCCATGAGAAAGAGTCATGGATCATTATATGAGTGTCGTAAACATTCTTATAGTCACTATTTATATGAATAGTCCTCAGACCTAAAGTCACTATGGTTCCCAACATAAAGAGTTGTATACTTTTGTATCGTCAAACGTCACCCGTAACAGGGTGGACTATAAAGTCAATCACTGGGTATGCAATAAATTATGTAGAAGAATGTGAGTGATGTAGATGTGAACTATCCCTTCCATATAACAGGAGTGATATATGTGCACCCCTTGATTAAGTATAACTATTAAAATGCATGGTTATGCTCAAATGAGTCAATATGAGATATTGAGCTCATTTGGTTGAGTGAGTCTACTTAGGGATCAAGAAACATAAAGATTGATAAGAGGATAACACGGTCTATGCCTCATTGATCAATCTAGATATCGAAGATAGAAGGACAAAGTCATACAAGATAATAGACATGGAAAGGTTAGGTCGAATCTCGACATTCTTGTCACTTGGGTAACAATGATGCATTGCTAGATGTCGCTCGTTGCTTATATATCTATAAGTGGTTTAGATACATTGCCAACGTTATGGAAGCCTATTGGATCACACACAAAGAGCATGTTGTTTCGGAAATACGTTTATTTTAGTTTAACTAAAATGTGATGAAGTTTAATCCAAAATTGGATTAATTGAGTTAGACTCAAATAAATCCGATTGGACTATGAGATTAAATCTAATCTGATTTAGACACATTTGAGGTTAGACTCAACTACTTAAGAAGGGTTAATGCTCATTAAAAGAGTTTAATGAAACATTATTAAAGAGGAATACCAAAAGGTAAAATCCTCTTGTATTCATTCAAGATTAATGAAACATTAATCTTAGCATTCATTCAAGATTAACAGAGCATTAATCAAAGGAAGACAAATAGGCAAAACCCTTTACATTCATTGGATGAATACAAAAGGTTAAGAGTATTCATTGAGATTAATAAACATTAACCCAAGGAGACTAAGAGGTAAGGATACCAAGAGATAGGACCTTTAGTATTCATTAGGATGAGTATAAAAAGAGCATTGTGTGAATGACATTGTTGTTGCTTCCTTCTTCCTTCTATTGACCGAAAGTTAGCCTCTCCCTCTTCTTCCTCGTTGTGATCGAACCACCTTTGGTGGCTAGCACCACAAAGGTGGTTCCTCTCCGAGATCGAGTTTGTGCGACGAACGAGACGTGTTCATGTGGATGCTTCTAAAAGCACGACCACTCTAATCATGTGGAGATCCGGCGAACCATAGATGCTGTCGGGATTACTAAGGGCACGCAATGAAGGTAACTACTTTATAAATGATGTATGATTAATTTCATATGGATCTTTGGAAGGGATCATTTTTCTGCTTCGTAATTTTGATTGTTTTTACCATAAGATCCCTATACTTCGTTGATCCAATTAATGAATTCGTCTACTCACAACGAACTAGAAAATATTGTGATAGATCTAGAAATTCGAAGATTCGAGCAGGCTGCTCTCGCCTACAATGTCCCTGAGGTGCGTCCCGCCAGCGATATGATTTCTCGAAAGATGACTTAGTTCCATGATCAAAATTCATACGATCTTCGTGATCCCACGTCGCTAGACGCTAGGTTAACTCTACAACTTGCCTTCGTAAATCTTTAATCGTCATTATATCTTAGACATTACAACCACGATACTTGGCTTCCTCTATCAAAGCCTATTGGTTGTTGCGACCGCGACTACGACCACGACGACTTACCATTGGATCTGATGATCTACTTCACGTGACTTTGATACCAACTAACGCCGAATAGGATAGCGATTATCTTGCAAGTTGCTGAGAAGGAGAGATGGAAGAGAAAACAAGTAAAGGATCCTCCTAAAATGAAGAAAAATACGTCGTTCTTTGAGTTTTACCATAATAAGAAATTAATTTTTATTATCAATGAACGATCATCCCTCAACATTAAATAGGACTCTTATATAGATCACAACCTAAAACTTAAATAATAAAAAAAAGAAATTACAATTAACATATCTTAATCGGTAATTTACCAAAGGGCGTACCTAAATATCGGAAATTACCAAAGGGCGCACCATGGTTTCTATTTTACCAAAGGGCGCAGGCCTTTATGTAAACTTCCTCTTATACCCCTCCTTCTAACTGTTGTCTTTCTCTTTCTCTCTCTCAGTAATAAATTTTGAGACATCTGCACGTGCTTTTTCAGACTTTTATTTTAAAATAATATATTATGAAATCGGCGCTAAAAACGTAAGATAAAAATTAAAAAAATATTTCAGTTAAAAATAACTCATCCAACGTGATATAAAAATATAAATAAATAAATTTTATATTTGATTAATAAAAATTAATATATTAAATAATATTTAATAAATATATTAATATATAAAAACTTTCAAAAAAAACGTATGCAGAAATTAAAAAAAAAAGCGTAAAAAAATTTCATAATATATTAAAAAGTATGCCGAAACAAAAAAAAACGTAAAAATTTCAAAAAAAAACGTATGCGTGGGCCTGAAATCAATAGATTTCAGGCCCACGCTGGGCCTGAAATCTATTGATTTCAGGCCCAGCGTGGGCCTGAAATTTTTATTTCGGGTCCACGTTGGGCCTGAAATCTTTTGATTCAGGCCCGACGTGGACTCAAATTTTTTTTCTATTTTAAAAATATATTAATATATAAAAAAACCTATCAAAACACTTAATTTCAAATTAAAATGTAGGGTCTGAAGTTATGCTAGGAGGGACTGAACATAGATGTGATGTCCATCAGTGGATTTTGGTCAAAACCCACTGATATTTCTAAACTACTCCTATTTGATTGGTGATATCTAATATATAGATGTTTGGACACTTAAAACATCATCTCCTACCTCTACCCTCTCTATTCATATGGAGTTTTCAGAAATCCAGATATGGGAGGTCCATTAGTGGGTTTTGGTCAAAACCCACTGATATTTCTAAACTACTCCTATTTGATTGGTGATATCTAATATATAGATGTTTGGACACCTAAAACATCATCTCCTACCTCTAACCTCTCTATTCATATGGAGTTTTCAGAAATCCAGATGTTTTAGGTGTCCAAACATCTATATATTAAATATCACCAATCAAATAGGAGTAGTTTAGAAATATCAGTGGGTTTTAACCAAAACCCACTGATGGACCTCCCATATCTGGATTTCTGAAAACTCCATATGAATAGAGAGGTTAGACGTAGGAGATGATATTTTAGGTGTTCAAACATCTATATATTAGATATCACCAATCAAATAGGAGTAATTTAGAAATATCAGTGAGTTTTGACTAAAACCCACTGATGGACCTCCCATATCTGGATTTCTGAAAACTCCATATGAATAGAGGGGTTAGAGGTAGGAGATGATGTTTTAGGTGTCCAAACATCTATATATTAGATATCACCAATCAAATAGGAGTAGTTTAGAAATATCAGTGGGTTTTGACCAAAACCCACTGATGGACCTCCTATATTTGGATTTCTGAAAACTCCATATGAATAGAGAGGGTAGAGGTAGGAGATGATATTTTAAGTGTCCAAACATCTATATATTAGATATCACCAATCAAATAGGAGTAGTTTAGAAATATCAGTGGGTTTTGACCAAAACCTACTGATGGACATCACATCTATGTTCAGGTCCTGCTAGCATAACTTCAGACCCTGCGTTTTAATTTGAAATTAAGTGTTTTGATAGGTTTTTTTATATATTAATATATTTTTAAAATAGAAAAAAATTTGAGTCCACGTCGGGCCTGAATCAAAAGATTTCAAGCCCAACGTGGACCCGAAATAAAAATTTCAGGCCCACGCTGGGCCTGAAATATTTTTATTTCAGGCCCACACTGGGCCTGAAATATTTTTATTTCAGGCCCACGCATACTTTTTTTTTGAAATTTTTTTACGTTTTTTTTTTGTTTCTGCATACGTTTTAATATATTATGAAATTTTTTTACGCTTTTTTTTTAAATTTCTGCATACGTTTTTTTTTAAATTTTTTATATATTAATATATTTATTAAATATTATTTAATATATTAATTTTTATTAATCAAATATAAAATTTATTTATTTATATTTTTAAATCACGTTGGATGAGCTATTTTTAACTGAAATATTTTTTTAATTTTTACCTTACGTTTTTAGCGCCGATTTCATAATATATTATTTTAAAATAAAAGTCTGAAAAAACACGTGCAGATGTCTCGAAATTTGTTACTGAGAGAAAGAAAGAGAAAGACAGCAGTTAGAAGGAGGGGTATAAGAGGAAGTTCACATAAAGGCTTGCGCCCTTTGGTAAAATAGAAACCATGGTACGCCCTTTGGTAATTTCCGATATTTAGGTACGCCCTTTGGTAAATTGTCGTATCTTAATTCCAATCTGGTAGATAAAGAAAATTAATCTTTTATCCGAAAAAATATATAACTGAATAATCTTAACTCAAAATAAGATATGGATCAAGACAAATCCTCCTTTACAAATATCAAGAATATCAAAAATACCCTAATACCCTAAAAATGAAAATTATCAAAAATAATAATAAAAAGTCTCTTAAAAAGATTTAAATGGTATAATTTGAGGCTAAAATTTAATGATTATACTTTCATCAGTAATAATATAGGTTTTCAAATTTTTACGTGTGAAAACCTATTGGGCCGCATCAATCATACCCGATTAATTGGGAAGTGGGTAAAACCAATCGCAACACGTTGTCTGCGTTGACGTACCAAAATTGCGACTCTCTTTCTCGCGTCCTACAATTTGATAAAAATCGTTGCAGTTCCTTCTCAATTAGTCGAGATATAGGATAGCAAGTGTCGCTCCTATCTCCATGGCTGCTGCTGAGGACGAGGAGGTGTCTAATAGCCATGGCATGCCTCCTGCTTCTACCGCTCAAAAGCAGAAGCTCGACGCAGGAGCGCTCTTTGTTCTCAAGTCCAAAGGTCTTCCTCTTTCTCTCTCTCTCTCTCTCTATTTTTTCCCCCCTGAAATCAATTGATCGATTTGCAGGTTCATGGCTGCACTGCGGGTACCATTTGACGACGTCGATCGTTGCGCCGGCGCTGCTGAGTCTGCCGTTCGCATTCGCGGCCCTGGGTTGGGTGGCCGGCGTGGTGTGCCTTGTGATGGGAGCCGCCGTCACCTTCTACTCCTACAACCTCCTCTCCCTCGTCCTCGAGCACCACGCGCAGCTCGGCCGCCGCCAGATCCGCTTCCGCGACATGGCCCGGGACATCCTCGGTAACTCGCTCCATAATAATTTCCTCATGTATTTTTTAGTATCCACAAATTATTGTCGACGATAACACTAGATCGAGAAGCAAAGTCAAAACCAAAAATGAATTAACAGTTTGTTTCTTTGTTTGGTTGGAACAGGGCCACGTTGGGCTCGTTACTACATTGGGCCCGTCCAATTTGCTGTCTGCTTCGGTGCGGTCGTTGGCCAAGTTCTCCTGGGTGGACAGAGCATGAAGGTACTTTGTTAGTCAACTAAACACATGTTGCCACCTAGTAACTGATCAATATCCTGACTTGTATCAGACCATTTACGTGATCGCGAGACCAGATGGAACGATGAAGCTCTACGAATTCGTGATCATTTTTGGAGCGTTCTTGTTGATCCTGGCGATGATCCCCTCCTTCCACTCTCTCCGGCACATCAATCTCATCTCTCTCATGTTGTGCTTGGCTTACAGTGCCTGTGCCACTGCAGGCTCTATTCATGCAGGTATGCACTATATAAAAGAAAATAATTATTTAATATATTTTTAATTGAGTCAAAATAAATTTATATATATTAATTATTATATTAGATATTTTTCTTTATTAATATGTTAATTGACAATTTCTTATATATTTGTTAATTAATATTTTTTATTAATTTTTTATTTGACTAAGCGTTCTAAAATCTCTATAAATTGTATATCACATGGACAAATTATTCAATCAGCAAATTTATTTTTTGTTACCTCTTCTCTTTTCTCTATTTCTATTCTCTTATCATGGTATCAGAGCGATAGCTCTTCTTACTTTACGAGCCGCTTTTTCTTATGCGACATCTTTCTTCTTCTCCATGTGACGCTTGCTATCACTATTATTTTTTTTTAAGATAATTTTTTAAAGTATCTTGTCTCTTCCTCCTCGATTTATTGCTCGCGCCCTCCTTTCTCATTTCCATCATCCATCAACTCATGACATGATAGTAGAGGAGAAGAGAATAGCCTCTGTGCCTTTGGCCTTGGACTCAATCATCATTCGACTAATGTTTTACCTTTTTCTTTTCTACTCTTGCAACATTTTCTCAGCAAGAAGCCAAGATGTAGCAACAACAACTTATGTTCTTTTGGTTGTTTTTATTTTTGATGTTGGATTTTCGAAAATGTCAAATTTGTCACCAATTTGGATATATTGGTATTCAATATCCTAAAGATTCGACAGAACCTTCATTGGTCGTCATTCAGTTCTAAGAAAATATCAAATTTATCTCTAAATTGGACATACTGGTATTCAATATCCTAAAAGACTCGATAGAACCTTTATTGGTGGTCCTGGAACTTTAAAATAACCAACTACTTCACAAGTCTATTCTAAAGTCCTCTCATCTGTGTCTACTCAGGACAAACCTTCTAAATTTTTATCTATTAAATGGTATATTGACACTGGAGCAACTCATCATGTCACTTCAAACTACAATATCTTTACAGAAGTACTACCATACGCTGGCTCGGATACGGTACAAGTAGGTGATGACTTAGGTTTGCAAATTGTTAATCTTGGAAACTCATACATTTATTTGTCCAATCGTACTTTTCACATGTGCAACATTTTTCATGTTCCATCTATTACTAAAAATTTACTCTCTGCACGTCAATTTTACCTTGATAACAATGTCTTTTTTGAATTTTATCATAATTATTATCTTATAAAAGATGGAGGAGCACATACTACTGTGTTTCATGGGGGAATAAAAAATTGTCTTTGTTATCTTCAAAATTCCTCAATCAAAGCTTTTATTGGTGAACACACAAATAAACTAGCTTGGCATGCTTGACTTAGTCATCCTTCCCTTTATATTGTTCAGTCGATCATAAATAGGTATAATTTACCTACTTCCTTTAGTTCCTCTCCATCTCATTCATGTCAATCATGCATGGAATCTAAAAGTCATAAGTTATCTTTCTCTTCATCCAATCGTGTTTCTAATTTTTCACTTGAAATAATTCATTCTGATATTTGAGGTCCTGCACCTATCTTATCTAACTAAGACTGTTACTTTCATTGATCATTTTAGTAAATATATTTGGCTTTATCCTATGAAAAGAAAATCTGATTTATTAGACATATTCTATCATTTTCAAAACCAAGTTGAACGATATTTTAGTCGTAAAATACTCTCTCTTCATTCTGATTGCGGAGGGGAATATCAAGCTCTTCATCGTCATCTTGTCTCTTGTGAAATTATTCATAGAGTCTTTTGCCCTCACACTCTAGAGCAAAATGACTCTGCTGAGAAAAACATAGACATATAGTTGAAACTGCCTTAGCTCTTCTTCATCATGCATCGGTTTCGCGTAAATTTTGGGATGAAGTTGTTTCTACTGTAATATATCTCATAAATCGACTTCCTACCCCATTGCTCAATAATAAGTGTCATTTGGAAAAACTTTATAATCAAACTCCTGACTATATCTTTTTTCGAATCTTTGGTTGCGTATGTTATCCATGGTTACGCCTCTACTCTAAACACAAACGTGACTCTCGTTCCCTACAATGTATTTTCCTTGGTTATAGAAATTTGCACCATGGGTATCAATGCTTGTACATACCAATAGGACAGATATATATTTTATGACATGTTACTTTTTATGAGTCTATATTCCCTTTTTCAGCAGCTTCTTCAATCTCTCCTCTAGATACAAGTAGCACATTCTTGATGTCACCTAACATTGTCAGAAGTGATGGCATACTAGGTCCTGCTCCGAAGGTCTCTAATAACTCCATTGTACCATCAGAATCACCTCAAGTTGCTCTCCAATCTCAGAAGTCTCACCAGTCGAAGATAATATGCTTTCTAGTTCTGAATCCTCAAATAATACAAGTCCATCATCAAAATCACCATGTCAGTCTACTTTCTCGTCACCATCAACAAGTGATTCAGATGATAATGCTCCTCGTCGCATATTTCCCTTAAGCGACATTTATGCATGTTGTCCACCAATGACAACTCAATATCCTCTTCCAGAAGCTCTAGTGGTCTCTTCAAAATTTGTTGAACCAACTTATTTTTCTCAAGCAAACAAGGATCCGAATTATAATAGTGCAATGACTACAAAATTTGATGCACTTCTTCATAATGGAACATGGAGTCTAGTCTCACAGATTTCCTCTATGAATGTTGTGAGATCTAAATGGGTATTTCGCCTTAAACATCAAGCTGATGGTTTTCTTGAACGGTATAAAGTTTGACTTGTAGCCAAAGGATTTAATCAAGAACCAGGTATTGACTTCAATGACACCTTTAGCCCAGTCATTAAAATTACATCTATCCGACTATTAATATCAGTAGTTGTTAGTTCTAATTGGTTTGTACGACAATTAGACGTTTCTAATGCATTTTTACATGGCAATCTTGAGAAAATAATATTTATGGAGCAACCACCTGGATTTATCCATCTATAATTTCCAACTCATATTTGTTAGCTAAAGAAATTCATTTATGATCTTCGGCAAGCTCCTCGTGCATGGTTTCATAGATTATCAAACTGGTTGCAAACTCAAGGATTTTCTAAATCAAAGACTAACTCTTCTCTATTATATCAATATAATGACGGATCCATGATATTTTTTCCACATCTACGTGGATGACATTTTAATAACTGGCAATAATTAAAAGGGCATTACAACTCTATTAAGTCATCTCAATCAAGAATTTCCTATTCGAGATATGAGTAATGCTCATTTTTTCCTTGGTATTAAACTTGTTCCACATGAAGAAGGTTGTCTCCTCTCTCAAAGTAAATATATTACTAAACTTTTTCAAAGAGCTAAAATGGATGGAGGCGGCCAGTCTTTACACTAATTGCTATTACTAATTTCTCTACACCTTCTCCTGCTATGTCTGATCCTTAGATTTATCGAAGTATTATTGGAGCTTTTCAATATGTCACTATCACACGACCTGATATTACCTTTATAATAAATCATGCTTGTTACTTCATGCATGCTCCTACTGAACAAAACTGGGAAAGTGTGAAAAGAATACTTCATTATCTCAAAAGTACTATTTTACATAGTCTTCTTTTATATGGACAATCATCTCGAGATTTATATATATAATGATGTGGATTGGGCAAACTCTCCTGAAGACAGACGCTCTACTAGTAGATATGTAATATTTCTTTGACGAAATCTTATCTCATGGAATTTGAAAAATCAACCTACAATATCTCTTTCGAGCACTGAGGCTGAATATAAAACTATAGCAAATGCAACATCTGAAATTATTTGGCTTCAATCACTTCTCTCTAAACTTCATCTTGCATCATATATTACACCAAAAATTTGATGCGATAATATTGGGGTCACATATCTAACAGCAAATCTAGCCTTTCATGGTGGCAACACCCACGTACTAACCATCAGTCCATCCCGTGGGGACCTCAAATCTAGCCTTCCATGCTCGTACAAAACATGTGGAAATTAATTTTTATTTTGTTTGAGAGCATATAGCAACTCAACAATTATCGGTTTCTTATATTTCTGCAGAGGATCAAATTGTTGATATTTTAACTAAGTCATTATCTAGACAGTGTTTCAGCAGGCTAACAAGCAAACTCAACGTCAGAGATCTTCTATTGAATTTGTCGGGGATAAAAGAGAATAATTATTTAATAAGATTTTTGACTGAGTCAAAATAAATTTATACATATTAATTATTAGATTAGGTATTTTTCTTTATTAATCTATTAATTGATAGTTTCTTATAAATCTTTTAATTAATAATTTTCTTTATTAATTTTTTATTTGACTAAACATCCTAATTAAGACATCTATAAATTGTATATTCCATAGACTAATTATACAATCAACAAAGTTATTTTGTGTTATCGACCTCTTTTCTTTTCACTATTTCTATTCTCTTAACACTGAAAAATTAAATTATATTTGTCTAACATATTAGGTTTATAAAGACGAATTAATTGATATTTTATATTAGTTTGTTTCTATTTATTCGGTTTCAATATAATCAATCGATTGGATCAGTTAGATTTTGAAATGATTTCTTACCCCTACTTTCTATTGAATCCATCATTAACAGGGCACTCTGGCAATGCTCCAAGAAGAGACTTCTCTCTCCCAAGTGATAACCAAGATCGCATCTTTGGAATCTTCAATGCCATCTCCATCATCGCCACCACCTACGGCAACGGCATCATCCCGGAGATCCAGGTACTGAAACTCCTTGCGACAGAGTAGAGCGAGCAAGATAACCCGTAAGCTTAATTCTTAAGGGGAAGACGTTCTTGGCAGGCAACAGCAGCTCCTCCAGTGACAGGGAAGATGTTCAAAGGCCTGTGTCTCTGCTACACAGTCGTGGCGGTGACGTTCGTCAGCGTGGCGATCTCTGGTTATTGGGCATTTGGGAACAGAGCCGAAGGCTCTGTCACATACAATTTCATACTCGACGATGGCACCCTTCTGGTCCCCAAGTGGTTCCTCACGATGACCTACGTCTTCATCCTATTGCAACTATCAGCAGTGGGAGTGGTGAGTACTTGGAGGAATCAGGTATAAGAAGCAGGGGCATAGATTTGAATAATTTGACCGAGTGTATCGGATCGCTGCAGGTGTACTTGCAGCCGACGAACGAGGTGATCGAAGGCCTGTTCGCAGACCCAACGAAGCCTCAATACTCCACCCGCAACGTCGTGCCGAGGATCATCTTCCGCACTCTTTCCATCGTAATCGCAACCCTCGTCGCCGCCATGCTTCCTTTTTTTGGCGACGTCTGTGAGAAAATAAATAAATAATCCTGACATTTTCATATTTTAATTTTATTCTGATAATTTTTATTACTTAGTCTTGGATTAGATGACTTAGTCTTGGATTAGCCTTTCCTATTTTAATAGGATAACTAGAGAATTAGTCTCCCTATTTTTATTCCTATTTTATTGGGATAAGCCATGACTAAGTCTTATTCATGGTGTATTTAAAGGGTCCTAGAGGCATGTGAAACAGAGTCTCAGTATTTTGTAAATTTGCTTTCTTCCAGAAAAATAAATTCGTTCGTTCTTCTTTCGTTTTTCGGTTTCTTCGTTTTCCTTTTTTTGTTCCTCTTGCATATCGGTGTGGTTCTTGGGTGCTCTATTCTTTGGTCTGGGCCAACAATTGGTATCAGAGCATTGGTAGTATAGAACAGCCAAGAATCCTCGCTTCCACAAAAAATGTCGAGCATCGTAGCGAAGGAGAACGCCGGAGTGCCATTTCCCTATCCGATGCTAAACCCTCACAATTATACTGTGTGGGCAATAAAGACAGAGGCAATTCTCGATGCCCAGGGAGTCTGGGAGACGGTGGAGCCAGAGAAAGAAGCCCAGGTGGATGCAAAGAAGGACAAAAAGGCACGTGCATACATCATGCAGTGTGTCCCCGAAGATATTCTTCTCCAAATCGCAACAAAGAAGACGGCGAAAGAAGTCTGGGACAGCCTCAAGATGAGGTATCTTGGTAGTGATCGGGTGAAGAAGGCACGCGTACAAACGTTGAAGAGCGAGTTTGACGCCCTCCGGATGAAGGAGACCGATACAATTGATGAGTTTGCTGGCAAACTCAGCGCTATGAGCAGCAAATTCTCCACTCTTGGTGCCACGCTTGAAGATTCCTCGTTGGTAAAGAAGTTACTCGATTCTGTCCCTGATAAATTCTTTCCTATTGTTGCTGGTATTGAGCAGTTCCACGACCTTGAGACTATGCCATTTGAGGAGACTATCGGGCGACTGAAGGCGTACGAGGAACGAACACTACGATTACGCGGCAATACCAACGGCACTGAAGGTGAACTCCTACTTACTCATGCCGAATGGCAAAAGCGACAAAAAGGGAGCAACGTGGACATTCCGTCAGAAGGCAAGGGGCGCGGGTCCAGCGGCCCTAATCGTGGCAAGTGGCGTGTTCGAGGGCGCGATCGTGGTCATGGTACGCAGTGCCAAGACAGTGCAGGAGGCACTAGCGGCAACAACAGTGGCACCCGTGACAAGAGACACATAAAGTGTTTCAATTGTGAGAAAATGGGGCATTATGCGTCTGAATGCTACAGCAAGCGTCGAGATGATGAGGCTCACCTCACTTGCGACACCGATGAAGAGCCAGCACTGATGATGAGCGTGTCCCACGAGGAGTCTCACGCTAGCCGAGAGCGGCAAGATATAATTCTGCTAAGTGAAGAAAGGTTTCTTCCAGAGATGTATCGCAACGTTAAGAAAGGAGAAGATAAAGACGTCTGGTACCTTGACAACGGTGCCAGCAACCACATGACGAGTCATCGCGAGAAGTTTCAAGAACTAGATGAAACCATCACCGGGAGGGTGAGGTTTGGCGATGGATCAACCATAGAGATCATGGGCAAAGGGACGGTTGTGTTCGAATGCAAGAACGGCGATCAGAAGGCTCTCCATGAGGTATACTACATTCCAAAACTTTGTAGTAATATCATCAGTCTTGGTCAATTGACAGAAATTGGGAACGAGGTGCAC
>JAGFNQ010000204.1:52328-166304 GCA_024364735.1 Boesenbergia rotunda
GGTACAGAGAGAGTGATGATATACATGAGAGCACTTGTACATCACACGTGAGGTGCCTCCTCAGCTTTGACACTTTGTAGACATGAAAGGAGTAGGGATCCTTGGTTAATGTATGGTTGTACATTCATTTGATGATATATATTTACCTTTTTATTAAAAAAAAATAATTGTGCTACACAAGACTTCGAGCTACATGCAACGATAACAATGAATTAGGCATCCATGAATCAATTTCTAACTATGACATACTACAAAATTAATTTCCTCTAGACAATCGTGGAACGTTGGCTGCAGAGCAATGAGTTGTTCGCACTTCCGTATTTATTCTAATGACCAGGAGGTAATTTTCATAGGACCAGATCGGTCATTATCAGGATTAGTCTATTCGAAAAAATTAAATACCTGAATTAACAAAAAAATAAAATTAAAAATTAAAACATAATTGTGCTAACACTACAACAAAATTGCTCAATGACAACAATGGAAATTTATTGTTAAAGACCCCAAAAAATCGTTGTTAATTGACACATTGAGAAAGATGGGATCGATCAAAGACAACGATTTTTAACCGTTGTCTTTTCATCTCAAATATAATGGTTTTTCACCATTTTGATTTAAGTTGAACCCTTGTGTTTAAACTGAAACTACAACGGATATTTCCTAAAAATGAAAACAGTTTTTAAGTGTTGTGTTTCAAGTACAAAGACAACGGTTTTTAACTATTGTTTATCATTGCTCCTAGCTTTTTCAACGCATCGTTTAAAAATCATTTTTGGGGTCTTTCACAACAGCTTTTAACTGTTATATTTCAAGTGCAAAGACAACGGATTATAACCATTATCTTTGAACACCTATCTTTCTCAATGCATCGATTTATCACGATTTTTAATTCTCTGACAACAGTTTAAACCGTTACCGTTTGAATTGAAATATTATTATTTTAACCGTTGTCGTTTCTCAACATACACTAGGTAACAACAAACCATTATTTATGTATGTGTGTATATATATACACACACACAATAAATCGTTGTCTAAACATATATCATCTACTTTTAAATTATCACTTCTGACAAACATAAGTACAATACTTATAGTAAAACAACTACACATCAGATGCTCACTACACCAAAAGTTCATAGCCAAAACATTTATAAATTACAACACCTAATTAAAAGAGTTTCAATACTTAAATATCTTAGTATTTCCTCACTTGAGATACAGGATCATATATTCTTTATTTTTTTTGCTAGAAATATATTACTTGTTCTTTCAGGCCAACACTTGTTGCCTAGAATCAAAATTGTGAGTATAAAATCAGTAAAGTACAATTGCATTTACAAGCACAAGCATACTTACCACATGAAAGAAAGCAATGAACCTGAATAAAGAGCTTAGAACTAGATGAAAGAAAATAACGAACCAAAATAATTGAGAAAAGACTAAAAACCTGATCTTGACTAGTAGATAAGTTATACCTCCCGTTCCCATAAAATCTATCAAAATTAGAAACTTCTTAGATTGTTTAAGTAATCATAATTAGAATGAAATTAATATTCCTTGATAGATTCATAATATGTTTTTTCGAATTCAAAGCAATAAGGCAGTTAGAGTCAAAACATGCCTAGTTAGATTACAATATGGAAAATGTGATTATATGATCAATCAAACTTAGAAACTTATATATAATTAACTTTCTAAATGAAATTAATCACTGTCAAATAGTAAATGAATAGAGTAGATATATAGAAAAAATAAAATATATTTTGAAAATCTCGAATTCACCTTAAGCATAAAGGTGGAGCAGTATGCCCAATCAATTGAATCAAAAATCCACATGTATCATGAAAAGTATAGGAGTTACTAAGAAATACTACGGAAATGAAGGTATCTAAATACTTATAAGTATTCAAAGAAAAAGTATATTATTGTAGAAATTCCACAAGATGATGAAAGTGATTCTACGACAATAAGAATTAGCTAGCATTTAGAAATAAAGCACAATCAGAGAAAATGTGAACAAACAATGTAAATACCCCAGATTGGTTTTGAGGTGATCAACTGAGTTAAGCAGTGCCGGACCTGTGATTTTGGGGCCTGAGGCGAATATCAAAATTGGTGCCCTCAAAATTTAATATTCACATATTTTTAATAAATATGACAATATTTATATCATGAATTCTAAAAATAAAATATAAACAAAAATAATATGTCATAAACAAATATTAATAAATCCAAGACCATCCAAACAAAATACAAAATTCATGTTCCACACAAGTATATAATTACTTGAATATTGCTCGCCTCGTAGTTTTAGAAGCAAAAGTATTGATTAAATTTACATAATCAACTTTCTCAACCACTTTTTTCTCGATAGATAGCATAGCCAAGCCATTTAGTCTTTCTTGCGACATAGTTGATCGGAGATAAGTTTTGATCAATTTCAACTTGGAAAAACTCCTTTCAGCAGATGCAACTGTAACTGGTATAGTCAGCAAAATTCGATAAGCGATATAAGCATTTGGATAACAACTATCCATTTTCTTCAAATAATTCAACACATCAATCGCTCTTTTTGATTCTCTTGGTAATGAGTGTCTTAACAACTTCAGTTCCATATATAAATCTGATCCATCAACATCTGAGTGTCCATAATGTGTTAAAGAATCTCGAAGATTAACACATGATTGCAAGAGGCCATCATCATCAATAGACTTCAATCTCTCCAAACTAAATAAAAACCCAAACGTTTCTTCATATTTTTGAAATTGTTCAAACCCGAGTTTGAAGAGAAGAAAGAGCCTGATCAATTATAAATAAGAAGTAATTAACTCGAAAAGATTCTTTAGGAGACTGGGTCTGGGTTATCTCTTTACTATTGATCTCATCAAATTGTCTCTTTCTTCGAATGATGCGTTTTTCTTGAAAAATAGGTTCAATTCCCATTTCACTTGCAATATGTTCAGCTTCACTCAATGCTTGATCAAATCCAAATTCTCTAAACTCTTGGAGAGAAGAAATAAGTCCCTTTAATTGTCTAATAGCAACATCAATATCCATATTTTCTGCTTGGAGAAACTTACTAACAATGTTAATCTCATATAACAATTTATACCAAATTACCATTCCAAGCACGAACTCAAAATTCTCAAGTTCAAATGATGCCAAACCCTCAGCTTCACTCTTTATTTTTGAGTCATCAGAAATATTTGCCAAATCTATTAAAGCATCTCGTATTTTAGAAGTTTGATCTTTTATGGCCTTCACGCTTTCAACATGGCTTTCCCATCGTGTTTGTGATAATGGCTTGACTGTAAGACATTGCACATGATCTTTGAAGATTTGCCACCGCTTGGTAGAAGAAGAAAATAATGAATATATACGTTGTATAACACCGAAAAAGGACATTGCTTTAGGACAACATTTCACCATATCACATAATGTGAGATTAAGACTATGGCATCCACATGGAGTGTAGAAAGCTCTAAGATTAATTTCAAGTAATCTACTTTGTACACCCTTGTACTTTCCTTTCATATTAGATCCATTGTCATATCCTTGCCCTCTTATATTATCAATGTCAAGTTCGAGATTGCTTAAAATATTTTTAAGCTCTGTAAAAAGCCCAAGCCCTGAAGTTTCATTAACTTTCAAAAATCCAATCCAAAATTCCTCAACCGTTATTGCATTTTTTGAATCATCCACACATCTAATTACAAGGGACATTTGCTCCTCATGACTTGCATCTGGAGTGCAATCAAGTATGACAGTGAAATACTTTGCATGTTTAATTTTTGCTACAATTGAACTTCTTACTTCTGCCGCCAACAACTGTATCAATTCATTTTGGATTTTGGGCCCAAGATAAGTGTAATGAATCTGTCTTTCTTGAACACGTCGAAGGTGCTCCTCCATTATTGGATCAAATTCAGCAATCATTTCAATTAACTGCAAAAAGATTCCATTATTCTCAACATAAAGCTTCTCATTATCTCCCCGAAGTGCCAAGTTATTTTTCGCAATTCTTTGCACAACTGCAATTATTCTCTTCAATACCTGTTTCCAATGTTCCCTCTCCTTGTTAATTGCTACTTGCATTTTTTCATCAATTGTCTTTTTCTTTTGAAGTCTTCTTTCCAATTCAATCCAACTAGTCATACAATCAATATTATCTTTACTAGTTTCATGAAGATTGAGACATCGACTAATATTCTTCCAATCTTTGTATCCTTCGTCAACCAGATGACTATGTTTCATTGTGGTTCTTTGAGTCTTGAATAACTTGCAACAGAAACAAAAGATCTTGTCCACAGAAATAGAATACACTAACCATCTTCTGTCACTTTTTTCACCATTTGGCAATTGTCTCTTATAATGTGATGGATTAAAGTGTCTTCCAGTATTATCAAGAGGAAATAAAATACCATCATCTTTTCTTGGTCCTCTTTCAACTAGAAAGTCCCTAATATTTTGAATGTTGTCCCAATTTACTGGATCATCGACATTTAAAGGAAATAATACCTCTTGATTTATATCTTCGTCATTGTCATTTTCAGACATATTAATTTCATCTTCATCATTTCCAAAGTGTTTTGGGTATTCATTGTGAAGTTCATTCAATTCACTATGTTCCTGATCATTCAACTTACTATCAGTGTCATCTTGATTCACTTGTTCTACTACTTCTGTTTGTTCTGATCTTTGGTTGTTAGTGAAATACTTATTAAGACTTCCCGCTTGACTTTGAATTAAATCTTCTTCCTTTTGCTTTTTCTTTCTTTTTTCTGCTCCAGACGATTGTTTTCTTATAGGAGGCATGTTTGCTAAAAGTTTAAATGTTAATCTGCACAAACAGTTCATAGATTAAAATCATTCCAGCATATCAATGTGTGAGTAATAAGTTATTTTAGACTCTTGCAAGCAATACCAAAGTAAAGATAAGAAAAATCCTATATAGATTAAATCGTGATACATTAAAATATTCAGTGTGTTCTTTCATATATCCAATGCATGAAAACTTTACATTTGATTTCTATCTAAAAACTTTACATTTGATCCAATCAAAATCGAATTCAACTATATTGACAGAAAACACACCCACCCAATCAAAATCGAATTCAACTAAAAATTGGAAAACTATAACATACGGCAGGAAGAATTGCTGATCCAAATCGAATTCAAAGAAATCATACTTACCGAAAATAGATCACCGGCGCCGGCACCTCCACGGCTCCACTAGTCCTCTAACCGCCGACCCAAATCCACAAAGAAAGCAGGGAGTAGAAGAAGAGAATCGCCGGCGATTAACCCTGTCGACTGGCGTCCGGTGAATCGGTGAGACGGTGATCAACACAGGGACAAGGATAGGAAGAGGGCGACGGCGTGGGAGAGCCGGAGAGGAGAAGACTACGCACTCGTGTGTCGCGTCGAGGAGGCGGCGCTCCCGTGGCATGCAACGCGAGCGCGAAGAGGGCGGCGGGGAAGAGAAGTCGGCGAAGGAGATGGAGGAGAAGAGGATGTTCGGACTTCGGCGAATCGGCGCTACGCGGCTAGGGCACGGGACGACTCAGGGACGCAAAGAAATTAATAAAGATTTATAATTTTAACTTCTCCTTATTTTTATATATATTATATATATTAATATATTAATATTAATATATATATATAATATATTCTCATAATATAATTTTTTTGATGCCCCCTCAATTAATGGGCCCGAGGCACTTGCCTCACAAGCTATATGAAAGGTCCGGGCCTGGAGTTAAGTTAGGTCCTAGTATTTTTAATCCATGTGTCTAAGTGTACAAGAACATAGGAGCGCAAAAAGTCCAGCGGAAGACGCAGCTGTCGAGAAGGATGACACGGAAACAGAGCCGACGGGCTCGGTGCATCTGAGGGACGCGAAGCTTTACGGAAGTGTGAGGGGGTGATCGAAGGCCGGCAAGAGGGGAGTCAATTGCCTCTAAAAAAGAAAACTTGATCTTTTGTTTCGACTTAACAAAGTTGTAAGTTAGCTACCGACAGTGGATGTTTTGGACAGCTACCGCTAACCATTCTCCAGCCTATCTTCTGAACTTCATGGATGATTTTCGGCCAATCGGTGTTAGGCTCACCCGAACCCGACTCCGACCTTTCGCCCCTTGAGCATAGTTCCTCCCGACTTCTCGTCCCTCGGATGTCGTGGGCGTCCTTCTCACTCCACTGGTGTACTCTTGCCAAAGCTCCGCGTCCCTAGGATGCACCGAGCCCGTCGGTTCCCTTTTCGTGTCATCCTTCATGACCGCTGCATCTTCTGCTCAACTTCCTGCGGTCCTAAGTTCCTGTACACTTAGACACGGGGATTAAATACACCAGGACCTATCTTAAATTGGTTGATCACATCTAAACCAACCTGGGGTACTTACAATCTCCCCCTTTTTGATGTGTATCAACCCGAGTTAAGTTAGGGAAAACAAATAATAAAAAATAAGAATAAATATATAACAATGTAAGCGCTAAAGAAAAATGAAATTAGAGCCTACCCCTTAAATTAACACTACTTCTCCCCCTTTGATCACATCAAAAATTGAAAATGTTAAGAGAAAATATGTGTAACACATTTTTAAAGAATTAACTTTAGATAAGTTTTCTGACAATTTTGAAAAAGTCATAACATTTTAAAAAATATATATAGATAGGACACTGTAAAAAAAACTAACTTTCTGATAAGTAGTTATCCAAAAAATAAAGCATTACTTGCAAAATTAATTTTAAAAGAAAAATCAACAGTTTAAAATATATTTAGGAATTCAATATAAATTTTTATCAACAGTATTAATTAAGAACTTGGATGGAACATCTGATTTGGAAATTTTTGCAATTTGGTCCCTATAAAATCTGTAATACCAATTAAGTTTGCCATGATAATTAAATTTTGAATTTCTTAAACATGAATAGTTGTTTTTCAAATTTGAATTTTCAAATGTTAATTTATCATACATTTCTAGTTTGCAAGAAGATGATAATTATTTTTTAAAATTTATATTTTTTGTTTTTAATTTGCATAGGGATTTTATCATTTTCTTTATTCCAAAAAATAACTGATTAGGAGGTAGAAAACATACCTTACTTACCATATTTGTTTTGAAGTCTGAAGTTCCCCCTTCTTTGCTGCTGTCCTTTGAGATGGCTCCCCTTTCATTGATACTCTCATCTTCTTGGTATGAAACCATCAGAGAAAGTCCAATGTGTTTCTCGAGATCTGAGTCCTCCAATAAAGACTCATCCTAAGTCGCCTTTAAATTGTGTGATTTTGTCTTTTGTGCCGCTATTCCTTTTTTCATCGCGTTGGATAGTTTTCCTTCACGTGTCCTTCTTCATTGCAGTTGTAACATCGGATCTTCCTTTGCTTCTTACCCTGCACATTATTAAATTTTTTAGTTTTAAAATACTTGTACAACTTCCTTACCATATATGTTGCGTTCTCATCATTTCCTAAAGAATCCTCTTCATCTTCGATCCTTTTGGTACCTAGGGCAATGTTATCCAGTTTCATTTTTCCTGCACATCTAGATTCGTGAAGTTCTAAAGAAGATAAAAGTTCCTCTAAGGTACTTACCTCAAGGTCCTTAGAGATGTAGTAGGCGTCAATTATTGAGATCCAGTTAGGGGTTCTCGGGAAGGCATTCAATACGTGCCTTTGCGCATCCCGATTGCTTACCGATTCTCCGAGATTGTTGAGTTCTGTCATCGGCTCCTTTAGCTTAGCATGAAGTTGTGCTACGAACTCTCCTTTTCCAGTCGAAGGTTGCTAAACTGATTCCGAAGTAGATCTCTTTTTGCTAATTTGGCTTCGGAGGTACCTTCATGGAGTTCAAGGAACTTTTCCCAATGTTCCTTCGCCAATCGATAGTTTCTGACTCGGTTGACTTCTTGTGCAGGGACTACGACCAACATATGGTATTATGCTTTTCTGTTCGCCCCAAAGTCAGCATGTTCCTTCTTAGTCTACTGACTTTCGTCTTTGGGTTTGTTGTCAGCGTCATTCGGAGCTACAAAATCATTTCTCATTGTTAAAATTAAATCGAAATCTGTTTTGAAAAAAAACCCTACAATTATGCTTCCAACTCGCGAACTCCCTCTCGAACTTTGGTGGGTAGATGACTGGATCTCCGGGAAACATCTATGGATAGCCCTCGGATAATCGGTGAAACTCTGCATCATAGTCTATCACTGACTGCTCTCCCTGTCAAATCTCCAGAAACTTCTGCCATCGAGTCAACTGTTGTGCGTCTATAAAATACTGTGTGGTGAAAGCCTATCGGAATCTCTCCCAGGTGATCGGCTGAGGGCCCAAAACAGATCGCTGAGTGATCCACCATGTCTCGACCCAATCGCACAGATGGTACGCTGCGAGCTCAACCTGCTCCAGATCTGTACACTCTAGATATGGGAACACCCTCTCCAGCGTCTCCAGCCAAGAGCCAGCCACGTTTGTATCGGCGGCTCCATGAAATAGGGTAAGACGACCCTTAGCCGCCTGTGCCAATGCTAGGATCCGGGCCATAGATTGACTCGGAACAGTAGTAGCGATAGGTGCTGCCGGGGGTACTGCGGAGTCTCCGGATGGTACCGTCGGTCCCAACGGCTGTATATCTGTCGGCTGTGCAATCTGAGGCTTTGACTGGATAGGGGCAGATGCTGGTGGAGCGGATGATGGAGCAGCCTATGCCTGAAACGTTTGTAACATCTGCTGCATCATCTGCTGCTGCTGCATCATCTATGATGTAGCATTCGGAGGTGCCGCAGAAGGCGCCATTGGGGCTGATGCTGCCGTGGGACCTACCAGAGGTATTACCGGCACTGTAGTCAAAAATGGCGATGGTATCCGCGGGGACTGACATCTCTAATCATCACGAGTCTCGGAAAAAGATCGTCTTCGGCCACGGAACCCTGTCCGTGTCCATCTCACGGGAACCGCCTCAATCCCAGTCACCGTCGCTCGCTGAAACACTCAAGTCATCCTGCGCAAGGGTCGACCCGGCCCACCAGGTCGGCGGGGTGGAGCCAACTCAATGCGACGCGACATACCTATAGAGATACACCATTCATTATTACTTGCCTAAAATTCTAGAATCGACAACAAAACCTGCATAAGAATGTAAGATGGTCGCCTGGAGCTGTCCCATCGTCGCCATGTCCCAATCACGTCCATCGAGAAAACGACTCCGACAAAAAATCTATAAACACCCACATGACCATAAGGTATCTTGCAAACCTCGCTCTAATACCAAATAAATTGTCAGCCGGGTCGAGGAAGTGGCAGTCCGATCAATACCGGACGAGCAGCTCCTCGGGGCGTGACAATTCCCCCCCTCCTCTATCGGACATACATGGGACCTACAAGTGGTATCAGAGTGAGGTTGACTTTTGCAGGACTAACAGCTTGATAAAGCAATAATACAATGGCCAAACTAAGTATTCACCCACCAAAGTTCGAGGGAGAGTTCATGATATGGAAACACTGAATGGAAGTATTCTTTAAAACCTACTTTGAATTACTTTTAATAATAAAGCACAGTTTTGTAGCACCCGAAGATAAGGAAAAGCATCTCTGGACAAAGAAGGAGCAAGTCAACTTCGTGGCTAACAAAAAAAGCAAAGTTTCATCTGCTAACCGTACTACCAGCTCAAGAAGTTAACCGAATCAGCTCTTATGCATCAGCAAAAGAGCTTTGGGAAGAGTTCTTGGAATTGCACAAAGGGACCTCGAAAGCAAAAGCTATTACGACGATATCTACTCCGAAATCAACTAACAAATCTCCGAATAATAGGAGACATGGTAGTCGAACTACACGCGAAGATTAAGGAGTTTATCACCAGACTCACGAATCTTGGAAAAATAGCACCGAACTGAGATTCACTCAGCTATGCTCTAAATGCATTTTTGAGAACACCGGAATGGATGTCGATAGTCGACTCCTATTACATCTACAAGGATCTCAAGGTAAGTATTTTAGAAAATCTATTTTCTACACTTGAATTACATAAATCGAGATGTGGAGACATAGAAAAGGACTAAACCATGAATTAGCACTAACCATGAGGAAGATCAAACCAGACATGGAGTCTTTGGCTGATGAAGAAGAAACGACCTACATAGTGAGAAAGCTAAATAAGTTTTTTTAAACTAATATATTTAATAAGATACAGGTCAAAAAGTACAATCTGGGAAAATGGAAAATCAAATGCTACAACTACTATAAAGAAGGGTACATCAAGGACAACTGCTCAAAGTTGAACAACAAGGAAAAAGACAAAGAGCCAAGAATGTCCAAGCACAAGAATCTGAAGGCAACATGGGATTAATCCTCATCGATAGAGTCCCTATGTCGAACTTGCACTAATAACAAGTCACCAAGAAGAGGAGGACAATGAAAGCTCGTGAAGGAGAAATACTTTAGACGAAAGCTACAGTGAAGGGGGAGCATCCAGCCTCAAGTTCGACCTGGTAAGTGAAGTATGTCTTCTACCTCCTAATTAATTGTATTTTGGTATAAGGCGAATGACTAAATCCTTACGAAAATCAAGGACCAAATATGTCGATCTAAAAATGAAGTTCGTGGTTGCATGCCCACTAGATTTATTTGATAATTTAAAATTTAAAAATTAAAAATTAAAACAACTAATAGAATTATTGAAAAAGGAATCAACATGTTCAAATTTGAATGTTGTGTAAAATCCAAAAATTAGATATTATGGAGAACTTAACTGATATTTGTAAAATCATAGGGTTCAAATTATAAGCATGTCTAAAAATTATATTTCACCTAAATTTTTGATAATACAGTAGGTAAAAATTTATATTGGACTCCAAAATCTATTTAAAATTGTTAGATTATTTTTATGCATGCTTAATAATTATGATTGAATAATTTGTGGTTGAAATCCTTGATTACTGAAAAAATCCATTCAATAATTTATTTCTAAATCTAATTAGTTTTTATATTTTTTAGTGATAGACACAAATCATATCTTTCCCAAGAAATATTTGAGATTTTTAGACCGTAAGATGAATTTTTATAAAATTTTTATCAAAAATAAAAAAATTTATTTTAAAAATACTTCAAAGATTATTTTTTAAAAATTGATTTTTCTTTTGAAAATATCTTGTTACATTTTGTCTACTGAGAAAAATTATCAGAATTTTTTGAAGTCAATCTAATTTTGAAACTTTTGTTTCAAAACTCTTAATTCTATAATGAAAATTATTTTTCCTATACTTAAAATATTTATTTTTTTATGAAAATATTTGGTAAGTTAGAATGACAATTTTAAAACTTTGACAAAAATTTTAAAAATTTTCTAACCATTAATTAATTTTTTACAAATTTCTCTTGCAAAAAAGAATTTTAAATATTAAAAATATCACTGATAAATTTTTTCAAATTAAAATTTTTTTGTGACTCTCTGTTAGACATTTACATATTAGGAATATCAATAACTATTTTTATGCAAATGAAAATATTTTTAAATTACCTTTCAAAAATTAACTATTTTCTTGCTAAGTATATTTGTTATTTTCGAAATCTAAACATTTTTAAATTGCATAGTTTTTTGAAAATTTCAAATCAAACTCCCTTAGAAAGCTTTTTTTTCGAATTATCTTTTAAGTTTTTTTATCAACCCCAGTGTTCGATGTGATCAAATGGGGAGCAGTATTAGGGTTAAGGGAAGGTTAATACAAAATTTCTTATACTTAATTACAATATTTCTTGTGCTAAATTGATTAATTTATTTTATTGTTTTGCATAAACAATGCTATTTTATGGTTTGATTTACCCTAACGTAAATTGGGTTGATACATATCAAAAAGGGAGAGATTGTAAGTGCCCCAAGTTAGTTTTGATGTGATCAACCGAGTCAAGTTATGCCCCGATTAGTTTGATCTTTTTGTCTATGTGTGCAGGTACTTAGGAGCATAAGAAGTCGAGCGGAAGACGCAGCTAGCGAGAAGGATAACATGGGAAGGGAGCTGATGGGCTAAGTGCATCCGAAGGATGAAAAGACTATGAAAGAGTACATTGGTGAACGAGAAGGGTATGCACGACATCCAAGAGACAAAAAGCCGAGGAGAAGGCCAGAGTTGGATTCTGATGAGTTTGACTCTAGATGACCGAAAATCACCCAAACGAACGAAGCCAAACTAGGCTTGGTTCACATTTTTTGATTAGGCAGGTAGATTGTCGAAGTATATTTTACCATTCAATGGATACATCTATCAAATTTGTACAAGTCCTCCAACTTTGGTCTTGGATGGCAAATGATCAAAATGATGTTCCATGTAATCAAAAAATGAGGGTGGAACGAGCTTCAACTATGGATAGTTTGTGTTCGGGTAAGTCTGCACCTAGCAGTGTACCTACTGTTGGTGATCTAGGACCCGGCTAAGGGGAATGAATAGCCGATCATTCACTAATTGTGGTTCTTCCTACACTTTGTTTGTATGCAACGGAATACAAAATAAACTAAACTAACAAAAGGAAATCAAACTGTAAATACACGTCGATTTACGTGGTTCGGAGATGGCGCTCCTACTCCACGGCTGCCCATAAGGTGGACGATTTTGATCCATCGGTAGATGATTCTTTGAAAATTCTCCAGTTAGCTCACGTAGCTCTTTGTGGGTGGAGAAATATCGCCACAACCTCACCAAGAACACTTGAGCACTAGTAGACTACTAATAAGCTTTAACCAAGCTTATTTCGTCAACCTTCCTCAAGCAAACCGAGTTCTCTTTTATAGAACTCGTTTGCTGATCCAGCTGTTACCAGTCAACTGGTGCTAACACCAATCGACTGACAGCTATCGAATTCGAAGGTTACAGCCTAATGTTTGAATTCAGCCAACACCAGTCAATTACACAGAAATAGTCCATAACATTGGTTTAAATGACATCTATATATTAACAATTAAATTTTCATACAATATGATCCCAATGTCATATTTTTTGCATGAAACAAAACCCCAATGTGCCAAATCCCTAAGCTTGAGACTCAAATCCGTTTTCAAACTCTTTAGCACATTCCATGGTCTATTTAGATTTCCAAGAGATATCCTGCTGAGATCCATTGACCATGGGTCCCAAATTGGCTATTTGAGCTCCCCGTAGAGCTCCTATCCTTAGCCACCTCCCTAGGTGACTCATTCACAATTGCTAGGCCACAATGGTCCACCTCCAGTGACTTTTGGCCTACAAATGTGGTCTTCTTAATCTTGGACACCTTGTCCTTGATTAAGGTCTTCTTTATGCCCTTAAATGGCTTTCCCTTGCCATTTTTGGACTTCTCATCCTTGCCATAGTTATATACTACCCTAGCATATATATTTTCATTGGCTTTGGATGACTCTGATACCACTTGTTGGTAACCTAGGACCCAACTAGAGGGGGGTGAATAGCCGATCACCCACTAATTGCGGGTTTTCCTACACTTTGTTAGTATGCAACGGAATACAAAATAAACTAAACTAACAAATAAAAATCAAACCATAAATACACATCGATTTATGTGATTCAGAGATGGTGCTCTTACTCCACGGTTGTCCGTCAATGAATGATTCCCCGAAAAATCTCCTACTAGCTCACGTAGCTCCTTGTGGGTGGAGAAACTTCGCCACAGCCTCACCAAGAATACTTGAGCACTAGTAGACTACTAATAAGCTTAACCAAGCTTATTTCGTCAACCTTGCTCAAGCAAACCAAGTTCTCTTAAATAGAGCTCGTTTGTTGATCCATCCATTACCAATCGTCTGGTGCCAACACCAGTCAACTAACAGCTGTTGAATTTGAACGTTACAACCTAACATTGAAATTCAACTGATACTAGTCGACTACATAGATAGATCAGTCGATTGATCTTTCTGTGGCCTCTGCCAGTCAACTGATCACATACCAGTCAACTGGTAAAATCCTAAACCTAGGGGTTCCCTTCCCAAGTGCATTTCACTTTCTCTCGGATGCTCACGACTCACTTGACTCTTCATTTGCAGCCTTGACCTGTTACCTTCAAGCCTTCTTCGCTTTGGCTCTCGTCTCTCGGATGCATACAAGCCCGCAGCTCGTCTCCATGTCATCCTTTGCGTATGCCTTTGGCTCTCATCCCTCGGATGAATACAAGTCCGCAACTCATTCTCATGTCATCCAATGCGTATACCTCGAAATACGCTTCTCTCGACTCATCGTTGGTTCCTTATCTACGGTCCCTCGGATGTACCATCCTTCACCGAATCCGAAACCATCAAGCTGAGTCATATGTGTATCCTGCAAGCCTACACACTCAAATACAAGGGAGAACCTAACTTAAACATTTTACCCAAATATCAAAACATATGGTCATACGGACCATAGATTGCCTCAACAACTATGCCCCTCCTGATTAGGCAGGACCTTCGCATTCACCTTCGCCAATACCTTCACCGCACCAGTCAGCAATGTTAGTAGGAGCCCTAAAGCCAATTATGTAATGATTGACTAGGGACATTTTGTATCATATTCTATAATTAATAAGGTATGATTGGTTATTATACTTACTATGTATTTGTATCAAATAACTAAGTATAGTAATATCCTTGGGTAGTAGGTTCTTATCTACATCATATCGATTGGTTGAATCGATAGTGAGATTATATAGAGAACACTACTCTAAACCATTCCTAGTCAAGTATTAATATTCAAGGACAATATTAATGCATGAAGACTAGCATGTAGGTCAACTGATGACTTGAGCTTACAAGTCATGGATATGTGATATCAAGTTGACACATGGGTATACATTGGAGAATGCGTACTGAATTGACCTTCCATGAGAAAGTTTCATAGATTGTCATATGAGTGTCATAAACTTTCTCATATGACTATTAGTATGAATAGTCCTTAGACCTGAAGTCACTACGGTTCCCTACATAAGAAGTTATGTACTTTAGTATCGTCAAACATCACCCGTAACAGGGTGGACTATAAAGGCGATCACTGGGTATGTAATGAATTATGCGGAGGGGTGTGAGTGATGTAGATGGGATCTATCCCTCCCATATGACGGGAGTGATATCTGTGGTCCCCTTGATCGAGTAGGACTACTAAAACGTATGGTCATGCTCAAATAAGTCTATATGAGATATTGAGCTCATTTGTTTGAGTGAGTCTACTTGGGGATCAAGAAACACAAGATTGACTGAGGATGACACGGTCTATGCCTCATTGGTCAATCTAGATATCGAGGATAGAAGGACAAGGTCATACATTATCATAGTCACGGAGGTTTACTCTGATCTCGACTTTTCTTGTTACTTGGGTAGCAATGATGCATTGCTAGATGCCGCTCATTGCTTATGTGTCTAAAGTGGTTTAGACACATTGCCAACGTTACGAGAACCTATTGGGTCACACACTAAGGACACGATGCTTCGGAGATTAATTGATCTTGGTTTGACTAAGATTTGATTCGAATTGGATTAATTGAGTTAGACTCAAGTGAATCCAATTAGATTATGGGATTGAGTCTAATTTGAGTTAGACTCATCTAGATTAGACTCAACCACTTAATTATGGATAATATTCATTAAAGGGTTTAATAAATATTATTTAAGAGGAAGGCTAAAAGACATTCTATTCATTAGATGAATAGAATATTAAGAGTCTCAAGGAATACCAAGAGGCTTGCTATTCATTGAGTTTTATTAGCATTAAGATGAGAGGAGCTCAAGGGACATAGACCTTTGGTATTCATTAGATGAGTATAAATACCCCCCCTTGTCAAAGGCTAGAGGATGCATCTCTCTTCCTCCTTGTCCATAACTCCCTAGTGGAGGTTCTTGTGCTTTGTGAACCATCCAAAGTTGCTAGCATCACTAAGGTGGTTCTTCTCCGAGGCGTAGATTGTGTTCGTGTGGATACACATATAGGCACGGGCACTTGAACATGCAAGAGATCCGGCGAACCAAAGGACTAGTGGGATAAGCGAAGGGCGTGCGACAAATGTATTCCTATAAGATAGGAATTGTAGATCACTTTGTATGAGTTTTTTTTTCGCATAGATCGCTCGAGGGATCTTATTTTCGCTGCGATTTTAAATGTTTTTACCTATAGATCCATACAGTGGTATCAGAGCCACTTGCGAAAGATCGTAAAAAGTTTAGAAAACTTTTATATGTGATATAGAAGTAGGATATAATTTTATTATAGATTGTATAATGTATGAGCATTTGTCGAGATACAGAAGTTTGTGTGATTAAACTAAAAGTCTATAGCATCATCATATGAAATTTGAAAGTGTATTATGATGCGAATGTACTCAACAAATTTTATAACCTATGGTTTCGGCTCATGAGCATTTTTTACAATCATAATAAAAATTGATGTCCTAAATCTATTGTAATTGATTCATGACATGATGCATGGTTATGGCCTTAACCCCAATGTGATTGGATGTATGTGTGTGTGTATGCATGTTGTTATTCATAATACGTCCTGCGTGTCGTGCCTTGTCTCTATTTTTCCTAGTTGTAAAAATAGATTTAGACTTGAATGTAACTCGAGTTTTCCTATATTGTAATGTACAAAAGAAGAATGGAGTTACAAGAAGGATGCCGACCACACACGTTGACCGAAGGATACACCTGGAGAAGATGTTATCCCTATGTTGACCATCGATCTTCTCATTGGCTTGAGATGATCGTAGTATACAGGCCATAACCATGTCACGTTTTCTTGCTTATATGTTGATATATGCTATGTGTGTGTATGTGATGCATGCTTAGATCTTTATCTTAATTAAGTCAACTCAATATGCCTACCAAATTTTGGTACTCATAAACTACCTCGATCATTTGTTGATGGGTTTGCCAAAGCAAAGCAACGCATTTTATCTTGGTAGAGTGCGAGAGGACAATTGTGATGTCCCGCTATCAAACTTTGGGTGAGACTTAACTAAGTCCCCTCAATTAGATTGAGAAACTTGGAGGCATATCCCAAAAGTTGGGAAAATTGGGTAAGAGAAGAATTATTCCATGTCTTGGGCGATTAGCCAAAGCTAACTCAAGATGATGTGTAATGTGGATCTTGACTCTTTGTTTCAAAGAGTTGCATGAGATGTAATTGGTAAAATGTTACCTACCTAATTATACCAAGTCTTGGGCGATTAGCCAATGCTAACTCAAGATAAAGTATAATATGGATCTTGTCACACATGAATAATGATTGCTATTTGGTTTAGAGCTAGTAGTGTTGGTAAATTGAGTTTACCTACATCCATTACTAGCCCTAACCAAAGCTCTACGATTTAGTGGGAGTGTCATTTAATTAAAGGCCTAATTAAATGAATTAGATATGATACTTATTTCTGCATAATTTTACTATTGTAGATCACCATGTCATCTAACACGTCAAATACTCTCTCTTTGCGATCCGTCCTTGAGAAGGACAAGCTCAACGGAGCTAATTTCCTGGACTGGTACAGAAACTTGAGGATAGTCCTCAAACAAGAACAAAAATTATACGTCCTAGAGCAATCTCTTCCAGAAGCACCCGCCGCTACCGCTACCCATGCCGAAAAGGATGCTTACAAGAAGCATCAGGATGATGCACTTGATGTATCATGCCTTATGCTTGCCACCATGAACTCTGAGCTTCAGAAGCAACATGAGAACATGAATGCACATGAGATGGTTCAACATCTAAAGCAACTATATCAAGGGCAACATGGCACGAGCAGTTTGAGGTGTCTAAAGCTCTATTTGCATGCAAGATGCAAGAAGGAACTCCTGTAGGAACTCACATACTCAAGATGATTGGGTATGTCGAGAACCTTGAAAGACTAGGATTTCCACTGGGCCCAGAATTGGCAATGGACCTTATCCTGCAATCGTTGCCGGAGGGGTATAATCAATTTGTCATGAACTACAACATGAATGAAATTGACAAGTCTTTGCCTGAGAAACTCAGCATGTTAAGAACTGCTGAACCTAATCTCAAGAAAAACAAAACCTACTATGTACTGATGGTACAAAAGGGCAAAGGCAAATGGAAGCCTAATGGTAAGGGTAAGACCCAAGCCAAAGACAAGGCCAACTCTACTACATCCAAGGCTAAAGATAAGGTGCCTAAGGAAGGGACCTGCTTCCACTGTGGTGAGACTGGACATTGGAAGAGAAACTACAAACATTACCTGGAGGAAGTAAAGAAGAAAAGAAGTGAGACTTCTGCTGTAACGCCCGCTTTTTTTTTATTTCTTCATAAAGCGGCGTTACGTTAACCTACTTAGGGCATGTAGACATCATAATGCAGCGGAAACCTTTAACTTACTCCTACATGCACTTTACTACCATTTCTAACATCATAACCTGGGAACATAGCATATTAACTTTATACTTAGCATCATGTCATACTTAGCATCATGTCATTCGTAGCATCATGTCATACTTAGCATCATGTCATAGAGTCATATTCAAACACATAATAGTAAAGGTAAAGTTTTATCATAAAATGAGCAACCATATTTCTCCTTGGCCAAGTCACTATCACACATATTCTTTGATGCCCTCCTGCTGCTTCCTTACTGTCCCCTTGCGTGATCTACGGTATAAGGAGAGAAGACTATAAGCACACAGGCTTAGTAAGACTCTTTCCTACTCACTAAAACCATTCATCATTCAATCATGAGCACATAAGACATTAACATACTTAGTGCTTTACTTAGAACATAAGCTTTTTCATCACTTAGCATACATTCGTCATGGCATAAACATAACTTAATCATATTCATAGCATGACATAAACATGACCATAAAAAAAAATATTCATGGCATGGCATAATACTTGGCATAGACATAAACATCGTAAACACTCATAGCATGGCATAGTACTTGGCATAGACATAACATAGTAATCATGACCTCATAAACATTCTTAGCATTAACCTAAATACAATCATGGCGTCCTAACTTAGCATAACATAGTTAAATCATGACATCATAAATTAGTATAGACATAATTAAAATCATGGCATCCTAACTTAACATCATCATAATTAAATCATGACATCCTAAACTAGCATAAACATAGATAAAATCATGGCATCCTAACTTAGCATAAACACAATTAAATCATGACATCCTAAACTACCATAAACATAAAGAAATCATGGCATTCTAACTTAGCATAAGCATAATTAAATCATGGCATTCTAAACTAGCATGAACATAAATAAAATCATGGCATTCTAACTTAGCATAAACATAATTAAATCATGACATTCTAAACTAACATGAACATAGATAAAATCATGGCATTCTAAGTTAGCATAAACACAATCAAATCATGGCATCATCAATACGCATGAACATAAATAAAATCATTTGCATAAATATACCTTGCATAAACTTACTTCGCATAATATTCTTATCATAAATATAATGCATAACATGGATGGATGCATGTGGCAATTGCATATATATATAAGGATGCTTAATCTTTAAAAACATGCTTTTAAAAACTTTAACATAATTATAACATTCATTGGGCCCTGGCTTGTACCACATTCATTCATCATATGCGCGCATCCCTAAGTAAATACGAGGTAGCTAATCTCGACCTACTAGGGTAAGGACAGCTTCATCGGTAGTCCCGAACCGTAAGGACAGCTTCATCGGTAGTCCCGAACCGTGGACAGCTTCATCGGTAGTCCAGAACCGTGTACCTTACTTAGGTCCGGTACAAGCCCATAAAATAAAATAAAATGCTTTCACATGCTTTTTCATTCATCATCATTCATAGCATATTCATTCATTCATCATACTTCACATCATCGTTATGCCTTAAAGGCATCATCTTTCATATCATATTCATTCATTCATCATACTTAAACTTCATTCATCATTTTCATTCTTAGACATGGCATATGTACACATTATTCATAAAACATGGCATACATACATATCATAAATAAGACATGGCATACCTACATATCATTCAGAAATCATGGCATACATACATATCATTCATGGCATACCTACATATCATTCATAAGACATGACATACATACATATTATTCAGAAATCATGGCATACATACATATCATTCATAAACATGGCATACCTACGTATCATTCATAAGACATGGCATACATACATATTATTCATCAAACATGGTATACATACATATCATTCATAATCATAGCACATGTCTTAAACATTTATGACCTAATCATATAATTCATGACATATAACTAATGGTTTGGTTAACATAAAAATTCTTCCATCTTATTTAACCATACCTCTGAGTAACCTATACCCCAGCATCTTGGTAGGTTTAACCCAACCCCTAGCCCTAGGTTTTGTCCTTGGCGCCGAAAGTCCCCAAGGAACCCTAGGTCCATGAACCTTCACATAACTTCCCAAGCTACATCTCATACACATATACTAGGCCACAGGAACCCCTTTGATTCCATACTTAAGGCCAACTCTAACCCTTTAGCCCTAATCTTACTCTTGGCCAAAACTTCAAAGCCATGGGGGTATGGAGAAATTCCATTAAAGCCCCAAATCAATTGCTTAAACACCAACCATACCTTACCATAAGGCTATTGGGACCCTTACTTGAAATAAGTCCTAACTTTCCACCCTATTAGGGTACTTGGCCGAAACCTATAGGATCTCTAGGCCATGTGAAACATTCACATAAACACCCTCCATCTCCCTTATATCATGATAAAACATAAAACATATACTTGAGGTTTTAGACCCAACCCTACACATTGGTCCTTCATGTTGGCTGAAACCCTAGGGTATTCTAGGGTACCCTAAAAATTCCCAAAATTTATATTTAATCTCTAAACATCATAAGAGAATATTAAACAACATTATAAAGATTTTTGGCATAATTATAGACCTTAAAATCCTTGTGGCCGAAACCCCTAAACCTAGGATTCTAGGTTTTCTTTCCTTTCAACATCAAATCCACAAACCAACCAATATATCATGCTAAAAATCATGGAAATCATAAGGAACTATTACACCACAGGTGAGGGAGTCTTACCTTGGGTTTCTTGATTTTTCGAACCTTGAAAGAGAAGAAAATGGTAAGATCTTTGGACCTTGAACCCCTTGTCCTTGTATCCTTGGAAAACCCTTAGATCTTGGAGAGGAGACCTTCTTGTGGAGTTTTTCCAATGGAGAACCTTCTTGAGGTTTCGGCTAGGATGGGGAGGAGAAGGACGAAATGCAATGGATGGAAGAAAGAAGTAACTCCCAAACCCCCCTCATTATAACCCATTAAGGAGGTAAATGAAGAGTCTTCCATGACCCTTCATCTTCTTCTACACCTTAACCAATATCACTTCATTTCCCCATAACATTCCCTTGCTAGGTGAGTTGGTTAGAGCATGCATGGTTATACAAGAGTCCAAGGTTCAATCCTTGGTTCATGCACCTTATTTTATTTTTATTTTCCTTTTATTTTCTATGATTCTTTTTCCAAAATTCCAAAAATCCCATAAAATCCCCCATATTATGTTAATATTTCTCATTAAAACCCCTTTATATTTATATAATTTTCACCTAAATCCACCAATAATTTTGGTACTAAAAAGCCCATATAAGGCCCATTAGTGCCCTTTTTCCCAATTTAAATGAGAAAATATAGATTTCTAGGCCAAAGTTCACATTAATATTAGTTCCTCAGAAAATTATCTAGACATGCTTAATATTTTAAGAAAATGTTAAGAGAATTTTCGGGTCGTTACANCCCATAATTATGTTAATATTTCTCATTAAAACCCCTTTATATTTATATTAATTTTTCACCTAAAATCCACCAATAATTTTGGTACTAAAAAGCCCATATAAGGCCCATTAGTGCCCTTTTTCCCAATTTAAATGAGAAAATATAGATTTTCTAGGCCAAAGTTCACATTAATATTAGGTTCCTCAGAAAATTATCTAGACATGCTTAATATTTTAAGAAAATGTTAAGAGAATTTTTCGGGTCGTTACAATCCCCCATACCTCGTGAAAGTTCGTCCTCGAACTTAGAATAGCTCCGGGTACTTGCGCCTCATCTCGTCCTCGCGTTCCTAGGTAGCTTCTTCGAACCGTTGACTTTGCCATAGGACTTTGACTAAGGGTACCTCCTTACTCAGCTTCTTGACTTCCCTATCCAAAATCTGGATGGGTCTGCTTTCATAGCTTAGGTCCTCCTGTACTTGTACTATCTGCGGCTCGATCACTTGGTCCATATTTGGGATACACTTTTTAAGCAGGGATACATGGAATACGTTATGGATAGCTGACATCTCTAGAGGCAGCTCTAGCTCGTATGCCACCTTACCAACTCTTTTCAGAATCAGGTACGACCCCACATAGCGCGGACTTAATTTTCCTTTCCTCCCAAATCTTGTCACCCCCGTCATAGGAGCCACTTTCAGAAACACCCAATCTCCAACATTAAACTCCAGAGGTCTACGCCGGACATCGGCATAACTCTTCTGCCGGCTCTGAGCAGTTTCTATCCGTTGTCGAATATTCTGTATAGCTCGGGTGGTGCTGTTGATGATATCCGTTGTGAGCCCCATCTCCTTCTTTTCACCACCCTCATACCAACAGATCGGAGACCTACATCTCCTCCCATACAACGCTTCATAAGGTGTCATCCCAATGGTAGCTTGGTAGCTATTATTGTAAGTGAATTCCGCTAAACATAGATATCGACACCAGCTTCCTTTGAAATCCAGGGCACAAGCTCGCAACATGTCTTCTAGTACATGATTCACCCGTTCAGTTTGTCCATTAGTCTGAGGGTGAAAGGCGGTGCTAAATCGCAATTTAGTGCCGAGAGACTTCTGAACACACTCCCAGAAGTGCGAAGTAAAGCGACCATCCCTATCTGAGATGATGGTCTTGGGAACTCCATGAAGTCTGATTACCTCCTTAACATATAATTGAGCCAGTTGCTCAATCGAATAAGTCATCTTGATTGCTAAGAAGTGAACAGACTTAGTCAATCTGTCCACAATGACCCATATCGCATCATATCCATTTGTAGTCCGGGGAAGTCCTGAAATGAAATCCATTGAGATATCTTCCCATTTCCATTCCGGAATTGGAAGTGGCTGCAGAACTCCTCCGGGTCGCTGGTGTTCCGCTTTCACTTGCTGGCAAGTCATGCAAGTACTGACATGCTGGGCCACATCCCTCTTCATACCGGACCACCAAAACTTCTCATTCAGATCCTGATACATCTTGGTAGATCCTGGATGCATCGAGTAAGGGGTTCCGTGAGCTTCTACCAGTATCTCCTTTCGAAGCTCCGGATCATTAGGGATACATAGACGATCCCTAAGGTAGAGTACTCCCCCTTCGGCGATATGAAAACCATCGCCCTTTCCTTCTAGGATCTCCTGTTTTATTTTCTGAAGACTCAGATCCCCATCTTGTTTTTCCACTATGTCCTCGAACAGCATGGGTGATATTGTCATGGTGGAAAGTCGTCCGGAAATGACCTCGACCCCAAAATTCATAATTTCTTCTTTGAGTGGTCGGGATAATATGGCTATGGACATCAGGGTGGCACTTGACTTCCGACTGAGTGTATCGGCCACCTTGTTTGCCTTCCCGGGATGGTAGAAGATCTCGCAGTCATAGTCTTTGACCAACTCAAGCCATCGGCGCTGCCTCATATTCAGGTCCTTCTGGGTGAAGAAATATCGCAGACTCTGATGGTCTGTATACATTCGACACTGCGCTCCGTACAGATAATGCCTCCATATCTTAAGAGCGAAGACCACCGCGGCCAGTTCCAGATCATGAGTGGGGTAATTCTGTTCATATTCCTTGAGTTGTCTAGAGGCATAGGCAATAACTTTTCCATTCTGCATAAGTACAGCTCCAAGTCCTAGTTTGGAGGCATCGCTATACATATCAAAGCTCTGATTACATTCTGGAAGGGTAAGGATAGGTGCACTCGTGAGTCTCCTTTTTAGTTCCAAGAAACTCTTTTCACAGTCTTCCGTCCATTCATACTTCTTCTCCTTTCGGGTGAGAGCCGTTAACGGAGCTGCGATCCTTGAGAAATCCTCCACAAATTTTCTATAATAGCCTGCCAACCCCATAAAACTTCTGATCTCGCTGGCGTTCTTCGGCCGGTTCCAGTTATTCACCGCCTCAACCTTCATTGGGTCTACCATAACTCCGTCTTTAGAAATAATATGGCCCAAAAAGCCCACTTGGTCGAGCCAGAACTCACATTTGGAAAATTTCGCATATAGTTGCTTTTCTCGAAGAATCTCTAATACTATCTTCAGGTGCCCAGTGTGCTCTTCTTGGGTCCTCAAATAAATAAGAATATCGTCGATGAAGACGATCACGAATTTGTCGAGGAACAACGAGAACACCCGATTCATAAGGTCCATGAACATAGCAGGAGCATTCGTCACGCCGAAAGGCATAACAACAAACTTAAAGTGCCTGTACCTTGTTCGAAAAGCCGTCTTTGGAATATCCTCCTGTTTTACTCTAACTTGATGATAACCAGACCTCAAATCAATCATTGAGAAAACAGTGGCTCCCTTTAATTGGTCAAACAGGTCATCTATCCTCGGAAGGGGATACCTGTTCTTGATCGTTACGTTGTTCAGCGCTCGGTAATCTATGCACATTCGCATAGATCCGTCTTTCTTCTTCACGAACAGTACCGGAGCTCCCCACGGGGAGTGACTAGGGCAGATAAAATCCCTTATCCAGCAACTCCTGTAACTGTTCCTGATGCTCCTTTAATTCGACCGGCGCCATACGGTAAGGTGCCTTGGAGATCGGGTTGGTACCAAGAACCAATTCGATCTCAAATTCCACCTCTCTATCAGGATCTAATCCTGGTAATTCATCTGGGAAAACCTCTGGGTAATTGCATACCACCCGGACATCTTCCAGCTTCTGGTCCTTCACCTGACTGGCCTCAACCACATATGCTAAAAATCCAGTACATCCTTTGTCTAACATCTTCTGAGCTTGGAGAGTTGATAAATATTTCCCGATCCTCTTCCTTGGCTCTCCGATGAATTTGAATCTAGAACCTGCCTCAGGTCGAAAGACCACCTTCCGCTTACGGCACTCAATAGAAGCACCGTATTTATCCAGGAAATCCATTCCCATTATAACATCGTAATCTTGCATGTCGAGTACTATCAGATCGCAGGGAAGTTCCCTTTCCGCGATCCTGACCGGCACCGCACGCAGTACATGAGTGGATGTCATTATCTCTCCGGAAGGTAGGGTCGTTAAGAACCTGCAGTCTAACACTTGCGGGAGCCTATCTATCTTCTTGGTATATGGCACCGAAATGAACGAGTGCGTTGCCCCAGTATCAAATAATGCAGTAGCACACTGACTGAAAATAAGTATCTGACCTGTGACAACCGTAGAAGCTCCCGCAGCATCCTCCTTGGTAATTGAGAAAACCCTGGCATTTGTCTCTGTGGGAGGGGCCTCCAACAGCGGGGTACCCTCCAGCTCGGCTGGCATGTAGTGTAATTTCGCTGGTGCCCCCTGGTACTGAGCTAGTGGTTGGGGAGAGGCCTGGTTCTTGGTAGGGCAGTAAGCAGCCATATGCCCTTCCACACCACAAATGTAACACCGGTTCGTACCCTTGCGACATTCCCCGGAGTGGTTTTTCCCGCATGTTGCGCATGGGGAAGGTCTGGGCTGTTTATTTGCTGGGCCCCCTTGAGAGTTGTTCCATGGCTTTCATTTACCACCTTGATCTCCCTTCCAATTAGCTTGGGTGCTCTGGGACTTTTGTCCTCTTTCATTCATCGCCTTCCTTTGCTGATTGATATTATTCAGGTAGTGCTCAGTGAGTAAAGCACTACTAAACAGTTCTTCGGCAGTCTGGGGCCTGTTAACTCCACCAGCCACGTTCAGAGCTATTTCGGGCTGTAGCATCTTCAGCATAAGTCGGACCCTCTCTTTCTCTGTGCGGACCAGCTCAGGGCACAAACGAGCCAATCGATTAAATTTCTTCACGGCTTCATTGAACGAGAGATTGCCCTGCCGGAATTCCGTAAACTCGTCGTAGTGTTTGGTTGTAACCCGCGTATTGAAGAATTCTTCAAAGAATTCTGACTCGAAATCTGCCCACGCCATCTGGTTTACTTGTCTCTTGGTCCTGACCCTCTCCCACCACATTTTGGCATCCCCAGAAAGGCAGAATGATGCGCACTTGACCTTCTCCTGCTCAGGCCAGTCCAGCAGTTCCAGTGTACTTTCCACCGTCTTGAACCATGCCTGGGCGTCCCATGGTTCGCCGGTACCCGAGAAATTCTCCGGTTTCAATCTTAACCACTGGATCAAATAAGCCTCCTGTCGTGCCACAGTGGTCGATCTCGGCGGAGGAGTGTGTGTAACCGTAGGCGCCACAGGCGCAACAGTCGGATTTACTGGTGGAGTAGTAGAATTTTCCTGTTGGTTCATTAAGGTGTGAATAATTTGCTGCTGCTCGGTAACCTGACGTTGGAGCTGGGTTACTAATTGCATCAGGTCAGGCGTTGGAGTTGTCTCGTTAAGCCGGTTACTCTGTCTTCTAGCAATGCTTTTCTTCACCAAAGACAAGTATGACCAGTATCAGTTTTTTTTTCTACCCCTATATTATTCCAAATATTTAATTCCTAAAATAAAATAAAGTATCATTCGTCGTTACATATCATAACGTACTTTTCATCATAAATATCGTTCATATTGGCATACCTTAAAATCATAAGACGTCTTCCTACTATAAGATAAAAAAGGTACTTACTTGGAAGCGGCAGGAAGAGGCTTGATGTGTGTGTAGTGAGATGGCTACTGCTCTGATACCAACCTGTAACGTCGGCTTTTTTTTTTCTTCATAAAGCGGCGTTACGTTAACCTACTTAGGGCATGTAGACATCATAATGCAGCGGAAACCTTTAACTTATTCCTACATGCACTTTACTACCATTTCTAACATCACAACCTGGGAACTTAGCATATTAACTTTATACTTAGCATCATGTCATACTTAGCATCATGTCATTCGTAGCATCATGTCATACTTAGCATCATGTCATAGAGTCATATTCAAACACATAATATTAAAGGTAAAGTTTTATCATAAAACGAGCAACCATATTTCTCCTTGGCCAAGTCACTATCACACATATTCTTTGATGCCCTCCTGCTGCTTCCTTACTGTCCCCTTGCGTGATCTGCGGCATAAGGAGAGAAGACTATAAGCACACAGGCTTAGTAAGACTCTTTCCTACTCACTAAAACCATTCATCATTCAATCATGAGCACATAAGACATTAACATACTTAGTGCTTTACTTAAAACATAAGCTTTTTCATCACTTAGCATACATTCGTCATGGCATAAACATAACTTAATCACATTCATAGCATGACATAAACATAACCATAAAAAAACATTCATGGCATGGCATAATACTTGGCATAGACATAAACATCGTAAACACTCATAGCATGACATAGTACTTGGCATAGACATAACATAGTAATCATGACCTCATAAACATTCTTAGCATGAACCTAAATACAATCATGGCGTCCTAACTTAGCATAACATAGTTAAATCATGACATCATAAATTAGTATAGACATAATTAAAATCATGGCATCCTAACTTAACATCATCATAATTAAATCATGGCATCCTAAACTAGCATAAACATAGATAAAATCATGGCATCCTAACTTAGCATAAACACAATTAAATCATGGCATCCTAAACTAGCATAAACATAAAGAAATCATGACATTCTAACTTAGCATAAACATAATTAAATCATGACATTCTAAACTAGCATGAACATAAATAAAATCATGGCATTCTAACTTAGCATAAACATAATTAAATCATGGCATTCTAAACTAACATGAACATAGATAAAATCATGGCATTCTAAGTTAGCATAAACACAATCAAATCATGGCATCATCAATAAGCATGAACATAAATAAAATCATTTGCATAAACATACCTTGCATAAACTTACTTCGCATAATATTCTTATCATAAATATAATGCATAACATGGATGGATGCATGTGACAATTGCATATATATATAAGGATGCTTAATCTTTAAAAACATGCTTTTAAAAACTTTAACATAATCATAACATTCATTGGGCCCTGGCTTGTACCACATTCATTCATCATATGCGCGCATCCCTAAGTAAATACGAGGTAGCTAATCTCGACCTACTAGGGTAAGGACAGCTTCATCGGTAGTCCCGAACCGTAAGGACAACTTCATCGGTAGTCCCGAACCGTGGACAGCTTCATCGGTAGTCCAGAACCGTGGACCTTACTTAGGTCCGGTACAAGCCCATAAAATAAAATAAAATGCTTTCACATGCTTTTTCATTCATCATCATTCATAGCATATTCATTCATTCATCATACTTCACATCATCGTTATGCCTTAAAGGCATCATCTTTCATATCATATTCATTCATTCATCATACTTAAACTTCATTCATCATTTTCATTCTTAGACATGGCATATGTACACATTATTCATAAAACATGGCATACATACATGTCATTCATAAGACATGGCATAGCTACATATCATTCAGAAATCATGGCATACATACATATCATTCATGACATACCTACATATCATTCATAAGACATGACATACATACATATTATTCAGAAATCATGACATACATACATATCATTCATAAACATGGCATACCTACGTATCATTCATAAGACATGGCATACATACATATTATTCATCAAACATGGCATACATACATATCATTCATAATCATAGCACGTCTTAAACATTTATGACCTAATCATATAATTCATGACATATAACTAATGGTTTGGTTAACATAAAAATTCTTCCATCTTATTTAACCATACCTTTGAGTAACCTATACCCCAGCATCTTGGTAGGTTTAACCCAACCCTAGCCCTAGGTTTTGTCCTTGGCCGAAAGTCCCCAAGGAACCCTAGGTCCATGAACCTTCACATAACTTCCCAAGCTACATCTCATACACATATACTAGGCCATAGGAACCCCTTTGATTCCATACTTAAGGCCAACTCTAACCCTTTAGCCCTAATCTTACTCTTGGCCAAAACTTCAAAGCCATGGGGGTATGGAGAAATTCCATTAAAGCCCCAAATCAATTGCTTAAACACCAACCATACCTTACCATAGGGCTATTGGGACCCTTACTTGATATAAGTCCTAACTTTCCACCCTATTAGGGTACTTGGCCGAAACCTATAGGGTCTCTAGGCCATGTGAAACATTCACATAAACACCCTCCATCTCCCCTATATCATGATAAAACATAAAACATATACTTGAGGTTTTAGACCCCAACCCTACACATGGGTCCTTCATGTTGGCCGAAACCCTAGGGTATTCTAGGGTACCCCAAAAATTCCCAAAATTTATATTTAATCTCTAAACATCATAAGAGAATATTAAACAACATTATAAAGATTTTTGGCATAATTATAGACCTTAAAATCCTTGTGGCCGAAACCCCTAAACCTAGGATTCTTGGTTTTCTTTCCTTTCAACATCAAATCCACAAACCAACCAATATATCATGCTAAAAATCATGGAAATCATAAGGAACTATTATACCACAGGTGAGGGAGTCTTACCTTGGGTTTCTTGATTTTTCGAACCTTGAAAGAGAAGAAAATGGTAAGATCTTTGGACCCTTGAACCCCCTTGTCCTTGTATCCTTGGAAAACCCTTAGATCTTGGAGAGGAGACCTTCTTGTGGAGTTTTTCCAATGGAGAACCTCTCCTTGAGGTTTCGGCTAGGATGAGGAGAGGAGAAGGATGAAAATGCAATGGATGGAAGAAAGAAGTAACTCCCAAAGCCCCCTCTTTATAACCCATTAAGGAGGTAAATGAAGAGTCTCTCCATGATCCTTCATCTTCTTCTACACCTTAACCAATATCCACTTCATATCCCCATAACATTCCCTTGCTAGGTGAGTTGGTTAGAGCATGCATGGTTATACAAGAGGTCCAAGGTTCAATCCTTGGTCCATGCACCTTATTTTTATTTTGTTTTTCCTTTTATTTTCTATGATTTCTTTTTCCAAAATTCCAAAAATCCCATAAAATCCCCCCATAATTATGTTAATATTTCTCATTAAAACCCCTTTATGTTTATATTAATTTTTCACATAAAATCCACCAATAATTTTGGTACTAAAAAGCCCATATAAGGCCCATTAGTGCCCTTTTTTCCAATTTAAATGAGAAAACATGGATTTTCTAGGCCAAAGTTCACATTAATATTTCTAGGTTCCTCAGAAAATTATCTAGACATGCTTAATATTTTAAGAAAATGTTAAGAGAATTTTCTGGGTCGTTACATCTACCTCAGGTATTTTTGTTATAGAAGTCAATCTATCTATCTCTTCTTCTTGGGTATTAGATACCGGATGCGCGTCTCACATTTGTACTAATATGCAGGGCCTTCAAAGAGCTAGATCATTGACAAAGGGCGAAGTGGACCTACGAGTAGGCAATAGAGCAAGAGTTGCTGCCATAGCTGTAGGAACTTATTCCTTGTCTTTGCCCACTGGGCTTATCTTAGAACTAGAGGAGTGGTTTTATGTACCTGCATTGACTAAGAACATAATTTCAGTATCTTGTTTGGACAAGAAAGACTTTTCATTTATCATAAAGGACAAATGTTGTTCCATAATGTTAAATGACATGTTCTATTGTAATGCACCACTTGTGAATGGACTCTATGTTCTAGACCTAGAAAACCCAATCTATAACATAAATACCAAATGGTTCAAATCCAATGATATGAACCAAACGTATCTCTGGCATTGTCGCTTGGGACATATAAATGAGAGTCGTATATCTCAGCTCTATAAGGATGGATTACTGGACTCATTTTATTTTGAATCATATGAGACATGTGAATCTTGTCTTCTAGGCAAGATAACCAAGACTCCATTTAGTGGACACGGCGAAAGAGCGACAAACTTGTTAGGACTCATACATACTGATGTATGTGGACCTTTCAATGTCGCAGCTAGAGGAGGCTATCAGTACTTCATCACTTTCACTGATGATGTCAGTAGATACGGCTATGTGTATCTCATGAAACACAAGTCGGAATCCTTTGAAAAGTTCAAAGAATTCAAAAGTGAAGTACAAAACCAACTTGGCAAGAGTATTAAGATGCTTCGATCAGATTGAGGTGGTGAATACCTTAGCCAAGAGTTTTGTGACCATCTAGCAGAGTGTGGGATCATATCCCAACTCACTCCACCTGGAACACCACAATGGAATGGTGTGTCCGAGCAGAGAAATCATACTCTATTAGATATGGTACGATCGATGATGAGTCAGATAGACCTTCCTACTTCCTTCTGGGGATTCGCTCTAGAGACGGCTCTTTTCACACTTAACCGAGTTCCATCAAAGGTCGTCACAAAGACACCATATATGATATGGACTGCGAAGAGTCCCACGATGTCTTTTATGAAGATTTGGGGTTGTGAGACTTACGTTCGACGTCAAGTCTAAGATAAACTAGGACCTAAATCTGATAAGTGCTATTTTGTAGGATATCCCAAGGAAACGAAGGGATATTACTTTTACAATCCCACACAAGGCAAAGTGTTTGTCGCTAGAAATGGTGTTTTTCTAGAAAAGGAGTTTATTTCTAGAAGAACTAGTGGGAGTAAAATTCATCTTAAAGAAGTTCAAGATGCAGATAGTACTGAGGCCTTAATGGACATTGAACAGGCAGCACAAGATGTTGTGGATCATGAGATTGTTGCACAAGAAGTTGTGGAACAACAAGCTATTCAAGTAGACTAACCTCTTCACAGATCTGATAGGATACGTCGTCAGCCTAAGAGATACTCATTTCTCTTGTCTGACCATGATGACATTATGCTTATTGAGTTGAATGAGCCTACATCCTATCAAGAAGCTGTGATGAGTCCAGATTCTGAGAAATGGCTAGAGGCCATGAGATCCGAAATGGAATCCATGTACACTAACCAAGTATGGACTTTGGTTGATCCACCTAAGGGAATTAAATCCATTGGTTGTAAGTGAGTCTTTAGAAGAAAGACTGACATGGATGGACGCATGCATACCTATAAAGGGAGATTGGTAGCTAAAGGTTTCAAACAAATTCATGGTATCGACTATGATGAAACCTTTTCACCAGTGGCGATGCTTAAGTCTATTCGGATCATTCTTACTATTGCAGCTTACCATGACTACGAGATCTGGCAGATGGATGTCAAAACCGCATTCCTAAATGGGAATTTACTCGGATGTGTACATGACACAACCTGAGGGTTTTGTAGATCCAGAGCATGCTGGAAAGGTATGTAAATTGCAAAGGTCCATTTATGGGCTAAAGCAAGCTTCTCGAAGTTGGAATCTTCGATTCGATGATGCAATCAAAGCGTTTGGTTTCATCAAGAATGAAGATGAACCCTGCGTCTACAAGAGGGTTAGTGGGAGCACAGTTGTCTTCCTGATCTTGTATGTAGATGACATATTCCTCATTGGGAATGATATCCCTTCACTACAGTCTATGAAAACGTGGCTAGGGAATTGTTTCTCAATGAAAGACTTAGGTGAAGCAGCCTATATCCTAGGCATCAAGATCTATAGAGATAGATCTAAGAGATTGCTTGGCTTAAGTCAGAGTACATATATTGACAAGGTGTTTAATCGTTTTTCCATGCAGAATTTCAAGAAGAGATTTCTGCTAATGTCACATGGTGTGAGTCTTTCGAAGACTCAAGGTCCCTCTTCTAAGGAGGAGAGAGACCGTATGGATCAGATCCCTTATGCATCCGCTATAGGGTCTATCATGTACGTCATGCTTTGTACTCGACCAGATGTCTCGTATGCTTTGAGCATGATGAGCAGGCACCAGTCAGATCCAGGTGAAAGTCACTGGACAGCTGTCAAGAATATTCTTAAGTACTTACGAAGGACGAAAGAATATTTCTTGATATTTGGAGGCATTGTGGAGCTAGCTGTAAAGGGTTACAGTGACGCAAGCTTCCAAACAGACATGGATGATTTTAGATCGCAGTCAGGCCATGTGTTTTGCCTGAATGGTGGCGCTGTGAGCTGGAAGAGTTCGAAGCAGGACACAATCGCAGATTCTACAATAGAGGCCGAGTATATTGCTTCATCTGAGGCAGCAAAAGAGGTTGTTTAGATCCGAAAGTTCATTACATAACTTGGTGTGATTCCTAGCATAGTAGATCCAATATACCTCTATTGCGACAACAATAGGGCTATTGCAGAGGCTAAGGAACCTTGGTCACATTAGCAGACCAAACACATACTACGACGCTTCCATCTCATTCGAGAGATCATCGATAGAGGAGATGTGAGGATATCCAGAGTACCCACAGATGCTAACATCGTGCATCCATTTGTTGAGGCAGTCTGACCCTGATTGTTGTTTTAGTGTTGACACTGATTTTAGTTTAGGGTGATGATTATGAGTATGATTAAGTCCTGATCGGGGATTAGGCATGGTATGAAAAATCCTAGCTTGGAGGTCTAGGTGTTGGAAAATCCTAACCTGGAGGGTTAGGTGTGGAAAATCCTAGCTTAGAGGGCTAGGTGATTGAAAAGTCCTAATTCGGAAGAGTTGGGTGAAAAATCCTAGCTTGGAGGGCTAGGTGAAAAGTTCTAACTTGGAGGGTTAGGTGAAAAGTCCCAACTTGAAGAGTTAGGTGAAAAAGTCCTGGCTTGGAGGGTCAGGTCCTAGCTTGGAGGGCTAGGTCTGGAATAGTCCTAATTCGGAAGGGTTGGGTGAAAAGTCCTAGGTTGGAGGGCTAGGTGAAAAGTCCTAACTTGGAGGGTTAGGTGAAAAGTCCCAACTTGGAGGGTTAGGTGAAAAACTCCTGGCTTGGAGGGTCAGGTCCCTAGCTTGAAGGGCTAGGTTGGAGTCCCTGGATCGGTCTGGTGACCGATTAGGGAAGTTGGCACGCTGCTCCTTCATGGATCGGTCTGGTGACCGATCCAGCAATGACTGATTGGTCTAGTGACCGATCAGGGAGCATACAGTGAGGTTGGGAACCTACTGTGCGGCTCCTGATCGATCTGGTGACCGATCGGGGAGCAGGTCGTTGCCTCACTGCTTGGCTCCTGATCGGTCCGGTGACCGATCAGGGAGCAGACAGTGTCCTCACTGCTTGGCTCCTGATTGATCTAGTGACCGATCAGGGAGCCCACAGTGAGTTGCGTTCCTCCGCTGATCAGCTACTGAACGGTCTGGTGACCGATCAGGGAGAAACCGTGACTGATCAGCCTGAACGATCAACTGTCATGAGGTTTCTCACCCTGACTGATCAGGATGGAGCCTGATCGGTCTGAGACCATCCTGATCGGTCTGGTGACCGATCAGCCAGTGGATTCCAGGCAGGATTGCGGCAAGCAGCTTTCTGGATCGATTTGGTGACCGATCAGGCGACCGGTCAGAGTGGCCGATCACACGAGTTTGCGATACTGAGTGTCTCACTGGGGACCGATCAGGTTGGAACCTGATCGGTCTGGGATAGTCCTGATCGGTCCCGTGACCGATCACTTTAATTCAAATTGCATTGTCAGACGCTCTGATCGCGTCTGAACGTATCCGATTCTCTGTGCTTAAACTCTGATATTTGATTTTCTGCTTGATATGCTGTGCTAATACTCTGATTGAGCTGCAGGTGACAGGGAAGGATTCAAACACTCAAGGAGAGTCAATGGAGGCCTTTCCTTGGAGCAGGTTTGTCTCTTCGCTATCTCAGGTTGCAACGACTGGAGCTGCTGACTGGAGCTGGGCTGAGGGAAGCTCAGGGTGTCCAGGGAGAGCTCAGTGGTAGCTGGCGTTGGCAGGTGAGCAGCTGGAGGCTGCAGTGAGATGGTGTCACCTGGGTTTAGTGGAGAAACAAAAGGGCGTAGTGGAGTGTTCGGTAGAACAACCTTGTGGTTTGAGTTCTTGTTGCGCGAGTGTTTCTCCACACCTTGCTTGTGCATTCTGAAGTTTCATCATTTTGAGCAAGCTACTGCAATCTTGAAGCAACCTTCCCTTGCTTGAGCACTCGGAGGAAGGAACAATAGGCTTTGAGTCCAACAGCGAGAAGACACAAAGAAAGGGTTCTTGCGTGAGATCGTCGCTGGGTGGAGCTCGGAGGAAGTTTGCTGTGTTCTTGTCTGTGCTAAGTGCTAAGTAAGATCTTTCTTATGCTTCATTGTGCTTAAAACTATATCTCTGATTGAAACGCTGTGGAGAGGTTACTCCACCGAGAAGGAGGTTACTTTCTATCCGGTGTTCACCGGGGCTTGATCTGTCGACGATCAAGGGATCGCCCACCTTAAGGGCATGCCAAGGAGTAAAGGCAAGTTATCCCCGAACCTTGTAAATCCTCTTGTTAGCGCTCGTGTGTTTGCTCAAAGTTTAGGGTTTTAGTTTTCTGCATACTCTGTTTCTATTCTTTCCGCTGTGCTACTAAACGGTTTAAGTGCAGAATTTTGATAAGTGCTAAAGTTCAAGTGATTGGCTATATTCACCCCCCCCCCCTCTCTAGCCATCCGAGTTCCAACAAGTGGTATCCGAGCTTGGGGCTCTGTTTTTGCGAATTAACAACCGAGAGCTATCATCCATGGCGTTGAGAGAAGGTTTTTCCACCACCCGACCTCCCTTCTTCGATGACGCAGATTTCCAATATTGGAGATCGAAGATGGAGTATTATTTGAAGATGGACATCAACACTTGGTTCGCGGTGAAGGAGGGTTTTACCCCTCCAAAGGATGATGAAGGCAAAGAACTTGAATCATGGCGATGGATGGTCGAACAAACTCGAAAGAGTGAAGCCGACGCGAAGGAGGTTGTCACCCTACAATGCGGCATGAACAAAGACCAACTCATCAAGGTTGGTCCATTCACAAGTGCAAAAGACTTGTGCAACAAGCTCATTGAACTCCACGAGGGCACCCGAGATTCAAGAATCGCCAAGAGGGACTTGTTCCTCAATCAACTTCAAAATCTCTCCATGAAGGAGAATGAAACGGTAAGTGAGTTACATAGCCGGTTCAAAGAAGTCCTCAACGGGCTTCATTCTATTGATGAAAAGGTCGAGAATCGCGACCTTATGAGGTATGTGCTAAAAGCATTTCCAAGGAATGCTTTGTGGTCATCCATGGTGGATACCTACAAAGTCTCCAAGGATTTATCCATTGTTAAGTTAGATGATTTGTTTTGTGAAATGGAATTGCATGAAATGTCTAACAACGACCCCAAGGAGAAGGGGATTTCCTTAGTTGCAGGGGAGAGATCCAATAAGAAGAAGAAGGAAAAGAAGAAGGAGAAGAAGAAGGAAATCTCTTCATCTTCATCCTCTTCCGAATCGAAGTCCGATTACGAGGAAGATGGCAGAGACTCTTCATCCTCCGAGATGACGAATTTTGTGAGAAGGATGATGAGAAGAGGTCGACGCTTCAAGAGTAAAAGTAACTCTAGTGAAGCTAAAATCGATAACTCTAACGCTTCTTGTTATGAGTGTGGTAGGAAAGGGCATTTCAAGAATGAATGCCCAAAGCTAAAGAAGAAGGAGGATAAATCCAAAAACAAAGAGGAAAAATCCAAGAAGAAGAAGATGACCTTGAAGGCCACTTGGGATGAATCCTCCTCAAGTTCATCCGATGAAGAGAAGGAGGAAAAGAGCACAAGGCATGTGGCACTCATGGCTCTTGGAGAAGAAAGCAGTGATGAATCTTCCAACTCCTCAAGCGCGGCTTCATCATCTTCGGATGATGAAGAGGTAACTTCTCCCAAACTTGAGAAATGTTATAGAGCAATTGCATGTTTAACCAATATGTTAAAGAAGTCAAAAAATAAGGTTAAAACTTTGCAATTGGAAATTGAACAATTGAAAGCATCTAGGGATGATAACATAGATGACTTGCATGTTGAGATGTTAGAGGATGAAATTAAATCATTGAAACTTGAGGTTGAACATTTGAAATCCTCTAAGGTTGAGGATGTAGATGATTTGCATGATGAACTGCTAGAAGAAGAAAACAAATCACTAAAGAGTGAAGTTGAGAAACTCAAGAATATTCTTGAGAAGTTCTCAACTAGCTCAAAGACCCTAGACATGATCTTGAATGCCCAAAGGGCAGTCTACAATAGGGTAGGTATTGGTTACCGACCCAAAGAACCCTCATTTGTGTCTCTTATGTCTAGGACTGATATGAGACAATCTAGGACACCTAGGGTTCAAAAGAAAGTTGTCAAGGCATGGGTGCCTAAGACTTGTTTAGTAGGTGCTTTAGGTCCCAAGGTTTGGGTACCTAAAACTTCTATTTTTCGAATTGTGTAGGTTATGATTGAAGGGGAGCATCTATCAACTTGGTTCGTTGATAGTGGGTGCTCCAAACACATGACCGGGGATAGATCATTGTTTACTACACTTCACAAGAAAAGTAGAGGTAATGTTTCATTTGGTAACAATGGTAGTCTTAAGGTCATAGGAATAAGAGACATTCAAATATCCGAATGTCTTAGAATTTCAAATGTCCTTCTAGTCAAGGGGATGACATTTAATCTCCTAAGTGTCAGTCAATTGTGTGACACGGGTTACACAATTGATTTTCAACCAAGTCAATGTCTAGTTAGACAACATGACACCTTGGACGCGGTACTAGTAGGAACAAGAGTAGACAATATTTATCAAGTCTCTTTTAAAAGTACGACTAATGTTTCTGCTAAGTGTTTCATGTCAAAAGAAGAAGAGTCCACCCTTTGGCACCGGAGACTAACACATGTGAACATGAAGAACATCCGGAAGTTGGCCAACAAGGGATTAGTTCGTGGCTTACCAAACATCAAGTATGAAAAAGTCAAACTTTGTGATGCATGTCAAATGGGTAAGCAAACAAAATCTGCACATAAAGGTAAAAGCGTTGTAAGTACTTCTACTGCATTAGATTTACTTCACATGGATCTATTTGATTGTAGTACTATCACATCATTGAATGGAAGTAGATATTGCTTTGTTATCATTGATGATTTTACTAGATATACATGGACTTATTTTTTAAAATATAAGGACCAAACCTTAGATGTTTTCATTTCTTTTTGTAGAAGAGTTGAAAATGAAAAATCATCAACAATTAAGATAATTAGAAGTGATCATGGAGGTGAATTTCAAAACCAACGGTTTTTAGAATTTTGTCAAGATAGAAGTTATAGATATGAGTTCTCCACTCCTAGAACACCACAACAAAATGGTGTTGTAGAGAGGAAGAACCGTGTTCTACAAGAGGCTGCAAAAGCATGCTTAATGAGTACTCACTACCGAGTTACTTATGGGCTGAAGCTGTAAATACAGCTTGCTATGTGCAAAACTGAGTCCTCATTCATAGGTTTTTAGGAAAGACTCCCCATAAACTTGGAGTTTAGAAAACCACCTACTGTTAAACACCTTAGAGTGTTTAGTTGTAAGGTATTCATTCTAAACACCAAGGACCACCTTGGAAAGTTCACGGCAAATGTTGATGAAGGGATACTAGTTGGGTACTCCCTCGTTAGCAAAGCCTACCGAGTTTACAACAAGAAATCTAGATTAGTTGAAGAGTCTTCTAATGTTGTCTTTGAAGAAATTCCAAAAGTCAAAGATCAACCAGAAGATGAAGTCCAATTCGAACATAGGAAACTAAGTTTGAATGAAAGTCCAAATGTTGTTGATGGTGATGAGTCTGTGATGATGAGACTAGACATCCCATAGATCAGCCGGATCCTGAAGCTGAGCTTGTGTCTAGTGAACCCAGTCAAGACGCACCACCAACACCTAGGCAAACTAGATTAGCCTCTAGTCACCCCCAAGACCAAATTGTTGGAGATATCCATTATGGGGTTAGAACTAGATCATTCTTTAGGAATGAGGCTAATGAAGTTGCTTTAATTTCCGAAATTGAACCTAGAAAATTGATGAAGCATTAAACGATCCCGATTAGATCATTGCAATGCAAGATGAACTAGGTCAATTCGAAAGGAGTCAAGTTTGAACCATAAGGGAACCAAATGGGTCTTCAAAAATAAATTGAACCATAAGGGAGAAATCATTAGAAACAAGGCACGCTTAGTAGCCAAGGGCTACAGTCAAGTTGAATGCCTTGATTATGATGAGACCTATGCTCCCGTGGCACGATTCACTACTAGAATTTTTGCATTTAACAACACATAATCGACAACGGTTTTTTGATAAAGCGTTGTCTTATGTCAATTTAACAATAGTTTTAGTATTAACCGTTGTTGTTGTTGGTCTGTATACGTAAAAAGACAACAGTAATAACAAAATGTTGTCGTATGTATACTCAACGACAACAGTTATAAAATAACTGTTGTCTATAGGCGGGATTTACAACAACTGATGTGATAAACTGTTGTCTATTATGACAATAGACAACCGTTATATTAAACTGTTGTTGTTGTATTATTGTGCTGTTCAAGCAATAAACAAAATCAACGGTGGATATCCAACTGCAAAAAAACAACGAACTATTGAATCCTCATTCTCTTATTTTTCGATCCTTAATCATCTTTTTTCTCGTCGCATAAACCCTAATCTTTTCTCTTCCACGCCCGCCAACCACCCAAACCCCCGACCATTTCCGCTTCTCTCACACAAAACCCTCGCAGCCACGAGTCGACGCCTCTCCCCCTTCTTCATCGCCCGAGTCCAAGGAAGCCCCGAGAGCGGCGCTTCCTTTCACCCTCGCGAGGTGAGCCCCGACTCCTCTCGCTCTCTTCTTCTTCATCGCGCAAGCAAGGAGGCGACGCCTCCTGTAAAATATGCTTAATTAATAACATAATTATAATAAATATAAAGATATAGTAAAATAAAATAAAAGAGGTATATAAATAAATATATATGGTTATATATATATTTATATATAATTAGTATAAAAAGGAATTAAAGATTTGGAATTAATCATGTGGAAAAATTTGGAAATAATTATGGGATTAATTGGGTACAGAATTGGTTAGTTACGAATTATTTAAGGAAAAATAAATAAATTTATTTTCGGAATTATTATATATATATATATATATATATATATATATATATATATATATATATATATATATATAGGAGTTGTTAAGCCCCGAGTCATCTTTCCCGTGCGCGCTGTGCCCTAGCGCCCGATCGCCCTTTCCTTCTCTTCCTCCACGCGGATCGCTGCTGCCTTGGCGTCGATCTCCTTCTCCGCCGCAATTCACCGGCGGCTCTTCTTTCTTTTCCCTCTTCGAGCACGCGGAGCTAGCCACGGGAGCGCCGTCTCCGAGCTCTGGCAACGCACGCGAAGCCCTCCTCTTGCTCCCAACCGCCGCGAGCACAAGCCATCGTCGGCAATCCACCCCTGCGTCATTCAAGCTTGGTCTTCCACCTTTACTGGGTCGCTGAAGGCTCAAGGAGGCAGAGGGTTTGCAAAGCTCTCCGCTTGGATTAGTTGAGGCTACCGTGAGCATTCGCCAGAGGTGCCGAGGGCCATCCATTGGGGTAACGAGATTCTTTTTCTGGGTTAATTTACTGCAATGGATTGTTAGGTGAATCGATTGGATTTATTTTTGCGCTATGCTTGGTTGGTTTCGCCGTGAGTTGCAACTTGGTTCCTATAGGGTTTTTCCTTTCCTCTGTTTGGGTGGGTTGTGGTATTTTGTCCAGATTTTATGCTGCCTTAAGGTTGGGGATTGAGTTGACTTTGATTCGGTTTGTAGGATTTTTGGATCTGTTTTGTTTGGGAATTTTGACGATGAAGGTGGTTTACTTCTAATTGCTGTTGATAGAGATTAGATTTGGAAATAAACTTTAGCTGAGCAATCTCTTTTATTTGTGTATCCAAACGAGCTTTCAGTAGACCAAACTCTGCCCTTTCTCAAGAAAAAATATGAAGCAATTTAGAACTTAAGACAAACTCAACTCATAGCTTCAAATCATATCAATTGCAGCAAATAAGATTGGAGAATAACAACTATGAACTACCTCGATATGCATTTTCAAATACATGATTAAACCTGGGTGTCATTGCACAAAGCATCATAAATATTTTTATCATACCACAAACCGCTGTCATCATATCAAATTTGGCATAGAAACTCATCCATATTTATGGAAACATCGCTGGTTGTACAACAAGAACTCTGCTAGTTATTTGACTTTGACAAAATGGATTTCATCTTGCTGCTCGTTTTATGTGTTATATTGCTAGTGATACTCTGCTCATTTAGAACATTTCCAATTATTCAAAATAGAGTTTTCTTTGATCTTCTTTACCCCTAAAACTTTCAACTCTGGTTAATTCAACTGGTCTAATTGTGAAAATATTGATCATTGTAAATGCTCATACTTTGTTTACTTAGATTCTGATTTTCTCATCTATCAAAGCTACCCATAGTTGCCTGCAAATAGTAACCTTTTATTTGGTCGCATCTTATAATCCCACTAGTTAATCTTAACACTTAACTTCATATTTTTTATGCTTTTCCATATAATTTCATGTCTGCTGAATCATGTTCTATAGGCCTATCAGTTGAATTAAAGTAACAAAGGACAAGTATTAACTTGCGGAAAGGTTTTATTATTGTTATAGAGGGTAGCAGCTTTGAATGGTATTTCAGAAACTCTGGTATGTCAATGAAGTAAAAGATGTGCACATATAATCTTTTTTTTTAAAAATGGTTATTATTGTTCATACTATTGATCATCAATATTTCATTCATAAGCATTCGGGGAAACACAAAAGATGTAAACTTTATTGATTGACCTCTATGCACAACAGAACATGACCATGTAAACATGTGTGTCATAATGACAATACGAAATAGGATGTGTAGGTGCAACAAAAAACAGAATAAACACCTGTGGTAAGACAGGATTACAAATAAATCTTCAATCAACACTAGAGCCAGATGCAATTCACTAATAGTCAAGAATAACTACACGTCAATATTTTAGTACACTTCCGATCTTTATCTCTTCCAAATGAATGTTTGAGATGAGAGATGGATGCATATTCTCAAAGTAGTTTTCCCCCCATTATTGTGACTCAGATCCATCTTTTAAAACAAACTGACATAGTTGAGGACATAAAAATGTATTGTTCAAGGAACAAGAGAACGACTATAGCCAGGTGTAGGCCTCCAACTAAATGACTAAATATTCCATCTAGAGTTATACCTGTATGTTCTAAAACATAGTTGCTACCCAACATAGAAAGGGCAGAGGTTGTTGTAGGACCCAACTAATTCCTTGATAACTTCATTCATTCACTAACTGTTGATGAGTTTGAAACTAAGAACATTGTCCAGTAGAGCATAATTTTCTGCCAACCCTATTAGTAGTTTACAAGTAGATTTATAGCATCTTATGCTCTTTGGTTTGTTGTGTAAGACTTTGCTATTCAGACAAAAACTAACAATTTGTTTGTTATTTTGTAACTTTATTTATTACTCTGTAAGAAATTATATTTAATGTAATGAAAATGTTTAAGGATCTAAATGTTACTATACTAATATAGGATTTGGATGTACTTCAATAGTAAGATGCAATCCATATGTCAACCTCAAATAATTTCCCTCAGAATAGATCTGACAATGCATATTATTTTAAATTAAATTTACTTAAACTATATCTCGGAACTGATATTATGTGAATTTACGCATAGAAATGAATGGTTTGAGGTAGTTACAAATATTGACATTAGATATTGCATGCTATGAATATTGCATGCTATGAATATTACTTAAGGTTTTTCCTTTTTCTCCCTTATTTACTTATTTTTGCTCAAATATTGACAGTAGATATTGAGCATCAATTTTGTAAGAGCAACTTTGTTCAGATTAGTGATATAGCTTTCTTATTTTGGCATGATAAGACTACATATTTAGCTATGCCAAATGTTCATATTCTGGAGTTTATAAAATATGTCAGACACTTAATTGTAAATTAAACGAGTTATTTGCAATTGTTGAATTGTGCAATAACATACATTAAAGTCTGTTATACCAATTTTTTGTTCTCATTTGATTGGAGAACTTATTGTTATACCAAGCTAGCAGTTTCCTTATAATTGCAAGTGATGATACATGCATATCTTTTTTGTTTGTTTGTTTGTTAGTTTGTTATTTTTGTTGTTTGTTGATACATATCTTCATAGATCATTTTTTATTGGACATATGCATTTAATAGAATAACTAATTAGAGTGTTTGTTCTCTTTTTTCCCGCTGCAAGGACTTGTTCGTGATCATGTTCGAAGACCATTAATCTGACCTTCCATGTTATAATTTTTGTGATTTGAACTTCATTGTAAGTTTAGTTGAGTCAGAATTATATATAATTTGAACTCTTGTAATTTGGGTCAGAAGATACTTTAGTGGTTTCGTCTGTAGAAAGGTTTTTGGACAGAAGATACTTTTGTGGTTTCGTCTGTAGAAAGGTTGTGGTGGATCTTTATTGTAAATATGTTGATGATGTTTGATATATATAGTTTTTGTTTCGAGGTTAAATTATTGCCTTTTAATTGAAAATATAATGGAAATATCTTTGTTGTCAAATTGGTATGAAACTGTTGTGGAACAGTACAAACGCACAACAGGTTTTTTTAAAGCTAAACTGTTGTTGTAAATAAACGACAATAGTGCTATATAGGTAAAACTGTTATCGAATATAATAGAAGACAACGGTGAATATGGTATATGACAACGGTTGTTAAAACTTGAAAATCCTAAACGACAACAGTGATAAACTATTGTTATTGATATACGATAACAGTTATAAAACTGTTGTCAAATATAATAAAAGACAACAGTGAAAAATTGTTGTCAAAATGTTGTCGAATGTGATATACGACAATAGTGGAAAATTGTTGTCAAACTGTTGTCGTAGACCAAACGATAACAGTGATTCACTGTTGTCGTAGACCCCCCCTTTAACAACATGGCCTTTAACAATAGTGGTATTTGGCATACGACAACAGTGATTCACTGTTGTTGAATGCTTTTTTTCTAGTAGTGATTAGAATCCATCTGATTGATGCTTGCATTTGCAGCACATCATGGCTTCAAGCTATATCAAATGGATGTTAAATCGGCCTTTCTAAATGGTTTGATTAGAGAAGAGGTCTATGTTGAACAACCTCCGGGGTTTGAGAGTACCGAATTTTCAAACCATGTGTTCAAGCTCAAAAAGACACTTTATGGTCTTAAACAAGCACCCCGAGCTTGGTATGAGCGGTTGTCGACATTCCTAATTGAGAAAGGCTTTGTAAGAGGCCAAATAGACCATACACTATTTCTACGGAGAGATGGTGGCAATATTTTATTGGCCCAAGTATATGTCGATGACATAATTTGTGGCTCAAATAACAAGGGATACTTAAATGAATTCATTGGACACATGGAAAGTGAATTTGAAATGAGTCTAGTGGGAGAGTTGACTTTCTTCCTTGGACTTGAAATCAAACAAACCCGAGATGGGATCCATGTGCACCAATCGAAGTATACTCAAGAAATGCTCCGTAAATTCAGTATGAGTGATTCAAAAGAGGTAACCACTCCCATGGCTACAAACACAAGATTAGATAATGATGAGAGTGGTAAACCCGTTGATTTGACTCAATATCGGAGCATGATAGGGAGTTTGCTATACCTCACAGCCAGTCGACCTGATATTTTCTTCACTGTGGGTATGTGCGCTAGGTACCAAGTTTGTGCCAAGGAATCTCACTTAATCGCTGTTAAGAGAATATTGAGATATCTTAAAGGCACAATTGGAGTTGGTCTTTGGTACCCCCGTACCGAATCATTTGTTTTAATTGGCTATACCGATTCCAACTACGCTGGATGTAAGTTGGATCGGAAAAGCACAAGTGGGGGTTGTCAATTTTTAGGATCATCTCTAGTTAGTTGGTCAAGTCGGAAGCAACATTGTGTTGCTCTCTCCATGACCGAGGCAGAATATATTGCTATGGGAGAGAGTGTATCACAATTGTTGTGGATGATTCATACTCTAGAGGACTATGAATTGAGTTACAAAAGTGTGCAAGTGTTGTGTGATAACATTAGCATAATTAACCTAACCAAGAATCCAGTCCATCATTCTAGGACCAAACATATTGAAGTGCGACACCACTTCATTAGGGATCATGTTGCTAGGGGAGATATTGTACTCTCACACGTAGAGTCCAAGTCAAACCTAGCCGACATTTTCACTAAACCACTCCCCGAGAATGAGTATAGTTTCTTAAGAAGGGAGTTGGGAATGTGTCGCGCTTCATAAACTTCAAAATGCATTCAAAATCCTTCATGATTATTTCGAAATTGTTGGGAAACAATTGGGTAACTTTGGGAACATCTCACACAAATCATAAGGTTTACCAAAACGTTTTTGTTTGCTAGAAATGGGGTGAGATGCTAGGATCAACTAAATTTCTCAAAATGTCAATGCATCCCTTGAGAAATTAAGTTGACGAGATAAATATCACTTCGGTGACCAAGTATGGGGAAAACCAATACATAACATATGTGTATTTGGCTCCATGATCATACTTGGACATTCCAATCAAGGAAACTTGATTGGAAACTCAAACTTGGTACAAGATTGTTTGAATGATTGTTGGTTGAGTTTGACTCCACTTGGGTGGAGCAAAGTGATGTGTTCAAACCATAAGGACCTTTGATCTTTGTTAAGGGATTAATCTTAGTCGTGGGATCACATCCAAGATCGATATTTTCCATCAGATCCCATCAGAAATCGTGTAAATATCTGAAACTGAAAGTTTCAGATCGTATCTGGGAGTATCAGGAACCCTTTTCGGTGTTCGACAAAGGGGGAGAGTGTAGTTGGTTAAGTTTAGGATGATTATGTTATAAGGGGAGGATCCTAATTCCCCTATGATTCTGAATTTGAGAAAATTAATTGAGAATCCCTAAACATAAAATTGGGTTGTCAAACAACAAAAAGGGGGAGATTGTTGAAGCAGTCTGGCCCTGATTGTTGTTTTGGTGTTGACACCGATTTTAGTTTAGGGTGATGATTATGAGTATGAGTCCTTATCAGGGATTAGGCATGGTATGGAAAATCCTAGCTTGGAGGGCTAGGTGTTGGAAAATCCTAACTTGGAGGGTTAGGTGTGGAAAATCCTAGCTTGGAGGGCTAGGTGTTTGAAAAGTCCTAATTCGGAAGAGTTGGGTGAATAGTCCTAGCTTGGAGGGCTAGGTGAAAAGTCCTAACTTGGAGAGTTAGGTGAAAAGTCCCAACTTGAAGAGTTAGGTGAAAAAGTCCTGGCTTGGAGGGCCAGGTCCTAACTTGGAGGACTAGGTCTGGAAAAGTCCTAATTCGGAAGGGTTGGGTGAAAAGTCCTAGCTTGGAGGGCTAGGTGAAAAGTCCTAACTTGGAGGGTTAGGTGAAAAGTTCCAACTTGGAGGGTTAGGCGAAAAACTCCTGGCTTGGAGGTTTAGGTCCCTAGCTTGAAGGGCTAGGTTGGAGTCCCTGGATCGGTCTGGTGACCGATCAGGGAAGTTGGCACGCTGCTCCTTCGTGGATCAGTCTGGTGACCGATCCAGCAATGACTGATCGGTCTAGTGACCGATCAGGGAGCACACAGTGAGGTTGGGAACCTACTGTGCGGCTCTTGATCGATTTGGTGACCGATCGGGGAGCAGGCCGTTGCCTCATTGCTTGGCTCCTGATCGGTCCGGTGACCGATCAGGGAGCAGACAGTGTCCTCACTGCTTGGCTCCTGATCGATTTGGTGACCGATCAGGGAGAAACCGTGACCGATCAGCCTGAACGATCAACTGTCGTGAGGTTTCTCACCCTGACCGATCAGGATGGAGTCTAATCGGTCTGGTGACCGATCAGCCAGTGGATTCCAGGCAGGATTGCGGCAAGCAGCTTTCTGGATCGGTTTGGTAACCGACCAGGTGACCGGTCAGAGTGACCGATCACACGAGTGTGCGATACTGAATGTCTCACTGGGGACCGATCAGGTTGGAACCTGATCGGTCTGGGATAGTCTTGATCGGTCCCGTGACCGATTACTTTAATTCAAATTGCATTGTCAGAGGCTGTGATCGCGTCTGAACGTATCCGATTCTCTGCGATTAACCCATGATATTTGATTTCCTGCTTGATATGCTGTGCTAATACTCTGATTGAGCTGCAGGTGGCAGGGAAGGATTCAAACACTCAAGAAGAGTCAATGGAAGTCTTTCCTTAGAGCAGGTTTGTCTCTTTGCCATCTCAGGTTGCAACGGCTGGAGCTGCAGACTGGAGCTGCTGACTGGAGCTCGGCTGAGGGAAGCTCAGGGAGTCCAGGGAGAGCTCAGTGGTAGCTGGCGTTGGCAGGTGAGCAGCTGGAGGCTGCAGTGAGATGGTGTCTCCTGGGTTCAATGGAGAAACAAAAGGGCGTAGTGGAGTGTTCGGTAGAACAGCTTTGTGGTTTGAGTTCTTGCTGCGCGAGTGTTTCTCCACACCTTGCTTGTGCATTCTGAAGTTTCATCATCTTGAGCAAGCTACTGCAATCTTGAAGCAACCATCCCTTGCTTGAGCACTTGAAGGAAGGAACAAGAGGCTTTGAGTCCAAAAATGAGAAGACACAAAGAAAGGGTTCTTGCGTGAGATCGTCGCTAGGTGGAGCTCGGAGGAAGCTTGCTGTGTTCTTGTCTGTGCTAAGTGCTAAGTAAGATCTTTCTTGTGCTTCATTGTGCTTAAAACTATATCTCTGATTGAAACGCTGTGGAGAGGTTACTCTACCGAGAAGGAGGTTACTTTCTATCCGGTGTTCACCAGGGCTTGATCTGTCGACGATCAAGGGATCGCCCACCTTAAGGGCATGCCAAGGAGTAAGGGCAAGTTATCCCCGAACCTTGTAAATCCTCTTGTTAGCGCTCGTGTGTTTGCTCAAAGTTTAGGGTTTTAGTTTTCTGCATACTCTGTTTCTATTCTTTCCGCTGTGCTACTAAACGGTTTAAGTGCAGAATTTTGATAAGTGCTAAAGTTCAAGTGATTGACTATATTCACCCCCCCCTCTCTAGCCATCCGTGTTCGAACACCATTGACTAAGTCTTTGGCACAAAAGAAGTATGATGGTCATACCAGGTCACTGGGTATTAGATATTACAATGATTGGCACTAGTGCTAGTGGGAGATTGTTAGTAGGAGCCCTAGAGCCAATTATGTGATGATTGATTAGGGACATTTTGTATCATATTCTATAATTAATAAGACATGATTGGTTATTATACTTACTATGTATTTGTGCCAAATAACTAAGTATAATAATATCCTTGGGTAGTAGGTTCTTATCTACATCATATCGATTGGTTGAATCGATAGTGAGATTATATAGAGAACACTACTCTAAACCATTCCTAGTCAAGTATTAATATTCAAGGACAATATTAATGCATGAAGACTAGCATGTAGGTCAACTGATGACTTGAGCTCACAAGTCATGGATATGTGATATCAAGTTGACACATGGGTATACATTGGAGAATGTTTATTAAATTGACCCGGCATGAGAAAGTTTCATAGATTGTCATATGAGTGTCATAAACTTTCTCATGTGACTATTAGTATGAATAGTCCTTAGATCTGAAGTCACTACGGTTCCCTACATAAGGAGTTATGTACTTTGGTATCGTCAAACGTCACCCGTAATAGGGTGGACTATAAAGGCGATCACTGGGTATGTAATGAATTATGCGGAGGGATGTGAGTGATGTAGATGAGATCTATCCCTCCCATATGACGGGAGTGATATCTATCGGCCCCTTGATCGAGTAGGACTACTAAAACGCATGCCCATGCTCAAATGAGTCTATATGAGATATTGAGCTCATTTGTTTGAGTGAGTCTACTCGGGGATCAAGAAACACAAGATTGATTGAGGATGACACGGTCTATGCCTCATTGGTCAATCTAGATATCGAGGATAGAAGGACAAGGTCATACATTATCATAGTCACGGAGGTTTACTCTGATCTCGACTTTTCTTGTTACTTGGGTAGCAATGATGCATTGCTAGATGCCGCTCATTGCTTATGTGTCTAAAGTGGTCTAAAGTGGTTTAGACACATTGCCAACGTTACGAGAACCTATTGGGTCACACACTAAGGACACGATGCTTCGGAGATTAATTGATCTTGGTTTGACTAAGATTTGATTCGAATTGGATTAATTGAGTTAGACTCAAGTGAATCCAATTAGATTATGGGATTGAGTCTAATTTGAGTTAGACTCATCTAGATTAGACTCAACCACTTAATTATGGATAATATTCATTAAAGGGTTTAATAAATATTATTTAAGAGGAAGACTAAAAGACATTCTATTCATTAGATGAATAGAATATTAAGAATCTCAAGGAATACCAAGAGTCTTGGTATTCATTGGGTTTTATTAGCATTAAGATGAGAGGAGCTCAAGGGGCATAGACCCTTGGTATTCATTAGATGAGTATAAATACCCCCTTGTCAAAGGCTAGAGGGTGCATCTCTCTTCCTCTTCTTTCTTCCTCCTTGTCCATAACTCCCTAGTGGAGGTTCTTGTGCTTTGTGAACCATCCCAAGTTGCTAGCACAACTAAGGTGGTTCTTCTCCGATGCGTAGATCGTGTTTGTGTGGATACGCATAGAGGCACGGACGCTTGATCGTGCAAGAGATCCGGTGAACCAAAGGACTAGCGGGATAAGCGAAGGTCGAACGACAAAGGTATTCCTATAAGATAGGAATTGTAGATCACTTTGTAAGAGTTTTTCTTTCGTATGGATCGCTCGAGGGATCTTATTTCCGCTGCGATTTTAAATATTTTTACCTATAGATCCCTACAGGCAATACCCAATCCAATTCCTTCTACAATATACTTGTTTTTAGAGGAGCGATATATTGAGGAGTTTATAGTCCCCTACGAAGATTCGTATGTATACAAGCAATATTTTAATTTTTTTACCCAATATTTTAATTATTTAACATTGTTTTGTTTCGTTTATGATAGCCTTGAAAATTATGTCCGCATTATTCATGATATTAATAGAATCGTGAACAACCGCTGGTTGGGCGATTTAATATCTTATTCAAGCACTTCATCATCAACAAAAGAGTGATGGTTGAGCGAGTTTAATGTATAAATAGTTCATTTTATATCTAAAATAAAAGTAAATATATAAACTCAATTTTTTCTATTATAGCAAACATTTAATTGGGATCCTAGCTATGAATTAGAAATCAAGAAGATTTTCAAGAAAAATGTGGCCATCATATCCTCCATACTCTAAATCATACTAAGTCTAGGGAAAAAAATCACCTTGTATCACAGAGGATAATTAGACTAAGATCACCAATAATTGGACCACAAACAAATGAGTAAATGAATAGATCAAATCAATCTTATAATTTTAGAGACATATCTGTGACATATGTGGGAGACTCTATTAATATCGATGAGCATAGACATAAATTGATAATTTTTTAAAACTCTCAATAATTTTTTAAACCATTTCATACAATTACATTATTTCTAATCATATTTTTTTAGGCGAAAGATATGGAGAAGGAACCTTCATTCATAAAAACTTTGACCAAAAGCTTTAAATAAAAAAAATAAGTCTTGAAGCGGGACTTGAGCTTAAACAATGAAAGTTTGGAGTAATTAAAAATATATGTGTTTCTAAATTTTTGTCACAATAAATTTATTTTAATTTTTGTTATTACAATACATACAGGATAAATATAATGAGCTAGAGATAGCACAAGGAGTTCATATGCTAGTGAGGAATCTGAGTCATCTGTCGATATTAATATGAAATTATGGTCGGAAGTGAGTGAGGGACAGAAAGGGAGAAGAATATTAGAAATGAGTTCTTTAAGCAAAAAATCATAGAGTTTCCCGTAAATCTTTTTCCACTCTACCAGTAGTCACGACTCAAATCAATAGCTTAAATGAAGAAGCTTCACAATTAAAGGGCATAATATTTGAAAGAGATGAACAAATAAGTCAGATTCCTCTCAATTCCGATAATATTGGTGGTGATGGCGATTGCTCTACATAACTTTTGTATAATTATTATTTGTCTCATAATTAGTATTTTTCAACATTAATTATTTGATTTTGTCATTTTATATTTTTTTTATTAATACTGTTATTTTATTTTGAACAGGATTGGTGAGACAATGAAAATCTACCACGCCGCGAGGGCCATGCTTGCAACGGACAACACCTCCACAACATATGGAACCTAGATACATGGCAACAATGGCTATACAAATATATCAACAACCCACACAGTTGAAAAATTAAATACAACCATGCAGTTTAAGTATTGCACAACTCACATGCTGGTATAATCATGACCACGCAGTTTAAACAGGCCACACGACTAATGTATAACAATCACAACAACGGAAAACACGAAGCAATATAAAATTGAAGACGTGTGCCGACATAGCCTGAACACAACAAATAACAAAACCAAAACATATATACCCAACAAGGGCAAGAACAACATACAAAACGAATATTAACCACATCAAACTTGGAAACAATCTAGATACAAACAAACACAGGTGAAACAACAGTGGAAAACCCTTGATGTGTAGTGGGACTAAGGAACAGGACCTCCAAGCGACTGCAAGTATCATCTAACCGCTACCTGGTGAATGAAAACCAGTATAACGGGTGGTGAGTCAACATAACTCAGCGAGTAATAGAAATAAATAGTGCATGAGTAATATAGTATAAGAAGATTCAAAAGATACAGTCTCAAAGGAAATATCGCATATCTAACAATAAGAACATAATAACAAAGCACATACCCGGTGTAGTATCAACCTATAAATACCAATCAGAACATGATAAAAATGTACAAACCCACCTGATCCATAGGGTATAGTATAATAAATTGGAATGAACGAAGATTTGTTAGTGCTTGGATGGCTAGAGAGGGGGGGGGGTGAATGTAGCCAGCCACTAATTCTTGCTCTTTTTGAGATTCTGCAGTTAGGGTTAGTAGCAGCGGAAGACAACACAAAACAGAGTATATATGCAGAAATAAAAAGCAAACCAAAAACGCAAACAAGAATCGTTTACAAGGTTTGAGGATAACTTGCCCCTACTCCTTGGCTTGCCCTTAAGGTGGGCGATCCCTTGATCGTCGGCAGATCAAGCCCCGAAAAATCAGGATAGATGAATCCTCTTTCTCAGTGGAGAAACCTCTCCACACAATGTGTCAACAGTTATGAGAAATGCAGCACAGAGACACAAAGACATACAGAGTACCAGAAGAAGAAGAAGCGCCTATAAAGCAACACTCACAACCCAGCACAACCTTGGCAATAGCCTTCACTCAGCTCTCCCTTGTCTGCTCGTTGATCGCCTTGCAACGCTATCAAAAACCTTCTGAATGCTCAAGTCGTAGACCCTTCAAAGAATGCTCACAAGTATGCTTCAAGATTTTTGATGAATCAAGGTTGTCGCACACTGAGAGCAAGAGATCAAGAGATCAAGAGATGAAGAGATGTTCAATTCTCGTCGAGACATCTTCGCCACAAGCTTTAAGTCTCTGCCCAAACCCCAGGTCACAGCAGACGCTCCTCTGTAGCACACCAACTGCCCATCTGCAACTGCCTAGCTACCACTGAGCTCTCTTGGACTCCCAGAACCCTCTCAGTCGAGCCCCAGTCGAGCCCCAGGTCAGTTGCCAGCAGCCCCAGTGTCCGTTGCAACCTGAGAAGGAGAAATAGCCAAACTTGAAGCAGCAAAAGCCTCAGTTTGACTCTCCTTGAGCAAACCTGATCCACCTGCACACTTAGCAGCTCATTATCACAGTAAATCAATAGAGGATCAAATATCAGAAGTTCAGAACATATATCAATAGCGATTCAGCAGAGAAACAGATGCAATCATAATTCTGACAGCGCTTTTGAATTAAAGCTGCCAACTACTGATCGATCACCGGATCGATCAGAGTGACTCCTGATCGGTCCCCTGACTAATCAGGATGGGTTCAGTCCGATCAGGCTCCAGCCTGATCGATCCACAGTGAGAAACTAAGAATCATGACTCATCTGTGATCGGTCACCAGACCGATCACGGGTCCGTGGATCAGTCACCGAATTGATCCACCCCTTTACTGAGGAATTCTCCAGATTCGCACTCCCAAGCCTACTGATCAGTCACCTGACCGATCAGGCCACTCTCTGACCGATCATGATCCATCCTGATCGGTCATTGTGAGGAACTCGCGATATCTGAGATTCCTGGATCGTTCACCAGACCGATCACCAAATCGATCACCAGACCGATCCAGAAATCTGCTTATCACAATCCGCAGGAAATACACGGTTGATCGGTCACCAGACCGATCAGGTTGTGGCCTGATCGGTCTGGGGACCGATCAGGTTGTGGCCTGATTGGTCTGGGGACCGATCAGGAGACTCCCTGATCGATCAGGCTCCAGCCTGATCGGTTATAGCGAGGAGCTCGCGACATTGATCATTCCACAGAACGTTCTGATGGTCTCCCTAATCGGTCACCAGACCGATCAGGAGACACACAGAAGCCATCCATGGATTCTCTGTTCTCTCCCTGATTGGTCACCAGACCGATCCAGAGCTCTCCCTGATCGGTCACCAAACCGATCAGGAGCCGAACAGAAGCCTTCCAAAGTTTCTGTATGCTCCCTGATCGGTCACCAGACCGATCAAACATAGCTGGATCGGTCACCAGACCGATCCACGAGGGAACTCCATGCTAACTTCCCTGATCGGTCACTAGACCGATCCAGGAAAGGTCAATACCACTCTAAGTCAAGAGAATGGGCCTCCACCCTTCTCTGACTCGTGCTCAATCCCCCGGACCAAGACTTCATGCCCAGTTTCACTCACCGGGACTTCAACCTAGCCCTCCAAGCTAGGACCTAGCTTCACTCACCAGGATTTCAACCAACCTAGCTTCCCAAGGTAGGACCTGACCCTCCAAGCCAGGGTTACAACCAACCTAGCTTCTCAAGCTAGGACCTGGCCCTCCAAGCTAGGGTTTCATCCAACCTATCTTCCCAAGCTAGGACCTGGCCCTCCAAGCCAGGGTTTCAACCAACCTAGCTTCCCAAGCTAGGACCTGGCCCTCCAAGCCAGAGATTCATCCAACCTAGCTTCCCAAGTTAGGACCTGACCCTCCAAGCTAGGGTTTCAACCAACGTAGCTTCGCAAGCTAGGACCTGGCCCTCTAAGCTAGGGTTTCATCCAACCTAGCTTCCCAAGCTAGGACCTGGCCCTCCAAGCCAGGGTATCAACCAACCGAGCTTCCCAAGCTAGGACCTGACCCTCCAAGCCAGGGTTTCATTCAACCTAGCATCCCAAGCTAGGACCTGGCCCTCCAAGCCTGGGTTTCACCCAACTTAGCTTCCCAAGCTAGGACCTGGCCCTCCAAGCCAGGGTTTCATCCACCCGGCCTCACTCACCGGGAGTCGTGCCTAGTCCCCAACCAGGACTTAATCCAGACTCATCTCATTAACCTAAACTAAAATCGGTGTCAACACCAAAACAACAATCAGGGTCAGACTGCATCAACAATCTCCCCCTTTTTGTTGTTTGACAATCCGATTTTAAGTTTAGGGATTTGTAATCAATAATCACAAATTTCACACTCGTAGGAGAATCAGGATCCTCCCCCTACAACATTTAAACTCGTAATCATCCCAAACTTAACTAATCACACTCTCCCCCTTTGTCAAACACTAAAAAGGGTGTCGACCGGTTGTTATGTTTAAAATTCTCTCCCCCTCAAACCTAGGGGTTCTCCCAAAACAACAAGGATATGATTTAGTTTGGAAGCATATGAAACCATGTGATAAAGATAAAACAGGATATATCAATCACATGCAACATATGAATCAAGGAATAGGAATAAAACAAGAACTAGCAATCATCATAAGATAGCATGTAGTACATGAAACAGTCAGATAGATGCATAGTAATGCATCAAAGTATAGTCAAATACAACACCAAGTCATAGATGTCAAATGCCACACAAATCATGTAAGCAAGAGCAGGGTGCAATAAAATCAATCCTCAGCAGGGTCGTCGTCAGATGTATCATCAATAAGTATGATGCTCTCTGGGGCAGGGCTGTTGGAGGGCACAGCTCCAGAAGATGAAAGCTGGTACGGATGACCAGCGGTCCAAGCATGCCACTCCTCGTACCATGCCTGCTACTGGGCGTACATCGTCGCAACCCTCGAATCTGTCACTCGCTGATCAGCCCGCAACCCAGAAATATCAGTCCTGACCTCCTGCCGCCAGAGCTCGGAGATATGAAACTTGTGCTGCACTGTCTGCTCCAGCTCTGCAATCTGCCAGCGAAGGTCTGGATCCTGCTCATAGTAGTCCTCAGCAGCAGCGGGCAGCTCCTGATGTATGTCCGGAGTTGCGGGTATCTGAGCATGGGCCGCCCTAGGTAACTCCCCCACACCTCTCCTATCCTTCCACCTCAACTCCTGCGGTCTGACGATAATGCCAGACTGAGCCAACGTGCGTCGACCAAGTCGGCAGTACTGTCGAACCATAGGTACGATCCTGCCCTGTGACACGTCGATACCGACTGAATGAAGCCAGGTAGTAATGATATGTCCAAATGGCATGTAAACCGTCTGACGGTCGATCTGACTATAGGTGATGATAGAGAAATATAGGGTTGTCATAATGTCAAAGTCTAACTGTCGATGCATCCCGTAGAGCATCAAGCAGTGGAATGAGCGAATTTCGGCGAGGGGCTTTGAGGTTATTGGCACAAGACAGTTGGATATGATTTTGAACAGAACATAGTCTGGTGGGGATAAGCTGAGCGCTGCAAACGTAGGAAAAGTACCAGCAGGCGCACCGTGACCCTCAGGCCTGGGATGGTCGAAAAAATACTCATAGATAGAGTCAGGGGTGACTCCATCAAAAGGGGTCGGTAAAGGATCCGGAGGATAAGGATAGAGCGAAAAATCATTGTTTGATCGTCGACAGGCAAGAAAATCAGTGAAAGAGGATAAAGTGAAATCGAGGTTGGTTCGGGCAACTCGGGTTCTATACCCCAAACCTTCACCACTGACCATGTTATTATAAAATTCAGAGACCAAATCAAAATTGATTGACCGCTCTAGAAAGAGGATAGATCCCAGGACATAAAAGTCGATGATCTATCGTACTGACGGGTAATGTTTCATAAACAAAAGCCTTGTCCACAGTACGACAAGGTAAGAGTTTGAAGGTGCGACTATGAAAGAAAAACTCGAAATGAGCATTTTGAAATCTGTCATCACAGGAAGGTTGAGGCCTTTGGGAGGCTCTAGAGGATGAGGAACCTTTGCCCTTTGAACTCCCCTCAACGAGTCCTTTACCCTTGGACGACTTTCTAAAGGGTTGAATAATTTGGTCATGGCAACAAATTGAATGGACCAAGTCACGGCACAAGAAAAAGAATTTGAAGTTTAAGGCATTGATCAAAAGAATCATATCATAAAATGATCAAATGGAATTAGGTTTGATCAATCGAATATGGTTTGGTCAATAATCAAGTGAAGAACAAAATCATTACACAGAATCGAAATGATAATGAAGGGCACGACCAAAGTTGATCAGTGAGATTATAATCAATGGCACAAATTAAATGATAAGGTTGATCAACAATAAGATAGGTCACGGCATAGAAGAATCAAGTGAATAAATCAAAGAAGTTCAGTGAGATTAAGAATAAGGTCACGAAATATGCAAGGTCACGGTAATGGCACACACATCATAAAAAGAACCAACATGGTTAGCTTCCACAAATTGTCACTGATGAAGTAAACAATAGGTTACAAACGAAACAAAAACTTACTTAGGGGTCATTCCGTTGTTTGTTCGGGATGAACACGGCTTAAGAGCTTGGAAGAAGAGACTGCGCAGAGAAAACCAGATCACGGCGCAAGGAGTTGCAGGGACACGAGCTCGTAGCAAGGACTTGCTGAGAACACCAACAGCAGGAAGAAGAACTCAGACGCACCGGGAGAAGAGGAACTCACGCGCTGGAAGAGGATGAGGGGTTTCGGCACTAGGGTTGAAACTGAAGAGATTGATGGAGTTAATAGGTTGGTGGACCGGTCCACCAACCGGATTTAATGCGATCGATCCGATCGACCGTTCGATCCAGGAGCACCCAGACCGATCAGGATCCAGCCTAATCGGTCTGGCTTGGTCCTGATCGGTCGGGTGACCGATCAGGCAAGCCCCTGATCGATCAGGGAGCTGACAGTGAGTTTGTGAGGTATTCTGTGACCCTCCTGATCGGTCGGTGGACCGATCAGCAAGGGGGTCAGATCGGTCAGTGGACCGATCCAGGCCAACACAGAGAGATTTCAGTGAAAAGTCGAGGAATTGCTTGATGGTCAGTTGGATCGATCAGGCCAACTCCTGATCGGTCTATGGACCGATCAACCCTACGTCTGATCGGTCTGTGGACCGATCAGATATCAGAAATTTTTCTGAAACGATTTTTGAAATTCAGTTTCAGGCTTTCCTTTGATTTCTGATAAGATCTGATGAAAATTTATCGATCTTGGAGGTGTTCCCTCAACTAGAATTGATTCCTTAATGAGAATCAAAGATCCTTATGGTTCAACAAAACAATTTGCTACAACCAAGTGAAGTCAAACCCAATCAAGTGAAAGTAAAATCAATCAAACCATTCGTTTATTTTAACCCAAGTTTGTATCAATATAAAGTCTCCAATCAAGTTTCCTTGATTGGAATGTCCAAGTATGATCATGGAGCCAAATACACATATGTTATGCATTGGTTTTCCCCATACTTGGTCAACTTAGTGATTATTGTCTCGTCAACCTAATTTCTCAAGGGATGATTGACATTTTGAGTAATTAGGTTGATCCTAGCATCTCACCCCATTTCTAGCAAACAAAAATATTTTGTTAAACCTTATAGTTTGTGTGAGATGTCCCCAAGTTGCCCAATTGTTGTTCCCAACAACTCGAAATGATCATGAAGGGTTTTGAATGTTTTTTAATCCTATGATGCATGACACATTCTCAATTCCCTTCGTAAGATACTAAATTTATTCTCAGGAAGTGGTTTAGTGAAAATGTCCGCTAGATTCGATTTGGACTCTACATGTGAAAGTACAATATCTCCTCTAGCAACATGATCGCTAATGAAGTGGTGACACACTTCAATATGCTTGGTCCTAGAATGGTGGACTGGATTCTTTGTTAGGTTTATTGTGCTTATGTTGTCACACAACACTTGCACACCTTTGTAGGTTAATTCATAGTCCTCTAATGTGTGTATCATCCACAACAATTGTGATACACTCTCTCCCATGGCGATATATTCTTCCTCGATCGTGGAGAGAGCAACACAATGTTGCTTTCGACTTGACTAACTAACTAATGATGATCCTAAGAATTGGCAACCCCCACTTGTGCTCTTCTGATCCAACTCGCACCCTGCATAGTCGGAATCGGTGTAGCCAAGTAAATCAAATGACTCGGTACGGGGGTACCAAAGACCAACTCCAATTGTGCCCTTAAGATGTCTCAAAATTCTTTTAACAACAATTAAGTGAGATTCCTTGGCACAAACTTGAAACCTACCACACATACCCACAGCAAAAAGAATATCAGGTCGACTAGCTATGAGGTATAGAAAACTACCTATCATGCTCCGATACTGAGTTAAGTCAACAAGTTTACCACTCTCATCATTGTCTAATCGTGTGTTTGTCGCCATGGGAGTGGTTACCTATTTAGAATCACTCATGTTAAATTTTTGGAGCATCTCTTGAGTGTATTTCGCTTGGTGCACATGGATTCCGTCTCGAGTTTGTTTGATTTTGAGTCCAAGGAAGAAAGTCAATTCTCCTACTAGACTCATCTCAAATTCATTCTCCATGTGTCCAATAAACTCATTCAAATAACCCTTATTGTTTGAGCCACAAATTATGTCATCGACATACACTTGGGCTACAAATATATTATCACCATCTCTTCATAGAAATAGTGTAGGGTCTATTTTTCCTCTCACAAAGCCTTTTTCAATGAGAAATGCCGACAACCGCTCATACCAAGCCCGAGGTGCTTTTTTAAGGCCGTAGAGTGCCTTCTTGAGCTTGAACACGTGGTTTGGAAATTCGGAGCTCTCAAACCCCGGAGGTTGTTCGACATAGACCTCTTCTCTTATGAAACCATTTAAGAAGGCCGATTTGACATCCATTTGATAAAGTTTGAAACCTCGATGTGCTGCAAATGCAAGCATCAATCAGATGGATTCTAATCGTGCCACGGGAGCATAGGTCTCATCGTAATCAAGGCCTTCAACTTGACTATAGCCCTTGGCTACTAAGCGTGCCTTGTTCCTTACGATTTCTCCCTTATGGTTCAATTTATTTTTGAAGACCCATTTGGTTCCAATAATGATGGTCTTCTTAGGTCTAGGAACTAAGTCTCGCACTTGGCTTCTCTCGAATTGACCTAATTCATCTTGCATGGCAATGATCTAATCGGGATCATCTAATGCTTCATCAATTTTCCTAGGTTCAATTTCGGAAATTTAGGCAACTTCATTAGCCTCATTCCTAAAGAATGATCTAGTCCTAACCCCATGATGGATGTCTCCAACAATTTGGTCTTAGGGATGACTAGAGGCTAACCTAGTTTGTCTTGGTGTTGGAGGTGCTTCTTGGATGGTGTCACTAGACACAAGCTCAACCTCAGGATCCGGCTGATCTATGAATTGTCTAGGCTAACGGTCATCAGATTCATCACCACCATCTACAACACTTGGACTTCCATCCAAACCTAGTCTCCTAAGTTCGAATTGAACTCCTTCTACATATTCTGAGTGGTCATTTGCTTTTGAAATTTCTTCAAACACAACATCAAAAGATTCTTCGACCAATAAGCTTTGCTGACAAGAGAGTACCCGACCAGTATCCCTTCATCAGCTTTCGCTGTGAACTTTCCAAGATGGTCCTTGGTGTTTAGAATAAACACCTTACAACCAAACACCCTAAGATGTTTAACTGTAGGTCGTTTTCCAAACCAAAGTTCATGAGGAGTCTTTCCTAAAAATCGATGAATGAGGACTCGGTTTTGCACATAGCAAGCCGTGTTCACAACTTCAGCCCATAAGTAACTCGGTAATGAGTACTCATTGAACATGCTTCGTGCAGCCTCTTGTAAGACTTGGTTCTTCCTCTCTACAACACCATTTTGTTGTGGTGTTCTAGGAGTGGAGAACACATGTCTATATCCTCTCTCTTGACAAAATTCTAAAAATCTTTGGTTTTGAAATTCTCCTCCATGATCACTCCTAATTGTTTTAATTGTTGATGATTTTTCATTTTCAACCCTTCTACAAAATGAAATAAAAACATCTAGGGTTTGATCCTTATATTTTAGAAAATATATCCAAGTATATCTAGTAAAATCATCAATGATCATAAAATAATATCTACTACCATTCAAGGACATAATTGTACTATAATCAAACAAATCCATGTGAAGTAAATCCAAAGCGGTAGAAGTACTTACAGAGCATTTACCTTTGTGTGAAGATTTCGTTTGCTTACCCATTTGACATGCATCACAAAGCTTATCCTTTTCATACTTGATGCTTGGTAAGCCACGAACTAATCCCTTGTTGGCCAATTTCCGGATATTCTTCATGTTCACGTGTGCCAATCTCCGGTGCCAAAGGGTAGACTCATCTTCTCTTAACATGAAACACTTAACAAAAGCATTAGTAGCACTTTAAAAGAAACTTGATAAATGTTATCTATCCTTGTACCTACTAGTACTATGTCAAGTGTGTCATTTTGTCTAACTAGACATTGACTTGAATGAAAATCAATTGTGTAACCCGCATCACACAATTGACTGACACTTAGGAGATTAACTGTCATCCCCTTGACTAGAAGGACATTTTGAATTCTAAGACATTCGGATATTTGAATGACTCCTATCCCTATAACCTTAAGGCTACCATTGTTACCAAAGGAAACATTACCTCTACTTTTTCTTTGAAAGGTAGTGAATAGAGATCTATCACCAGTCATATGTTTGGAGCACCCACTATCAACGAACCAAGTTGATAGATTCTCCCCCTCAATCATATCTTACATAACACGAAAAATGGAGGATTTAGGTACCCAAATCTTGGGACCTAAAGCATCTACAATGCATGACTTAGGCACCCATGCCTTGACCACTTTCTTTTGATCCTTAGTAGTCTTAGGTGATCGAACATGAGTCCTAGACATTAAGGATACAAATGATGGTTCTTGAGGTTGGTAACCTTTACCGGCCTTGTTGTAAACCACCCTTTGTGCATTTAAAATCATATCTAAAGTCTTAGAGCTAGTTGAGAATTTCTCAAGAACACTCTTGCGGCTCTCAACTTCACCCTTCAAGGCTTTGTTTTCATCTTCTAGAATTTCTACATGCAAATCATCAATGTCCTCATCCTTAGAGGACTTCAATTGATCTACTTCTACTTTCAATGATTTAATCTTATCTTTTGACTTTTTCAACAATTCGGTTAAACATGCAATGGTTCTATAACATTTATCTAACTTAGGAGAAATTACCTCTTCATCATCCGAAGATGATGAAGCCGCGTTTGAAGAGTCCATGGATTCATCACTACTCTCTTGATCTTCAATGGCCATGAGTGTTACATGACGTGTACTCTTCTCCTCCTTCTCTTCCTCGGATGAACTAGAGGACGATTCATCCCATGTGGCCTTCAAAGCCTTCTTCTTCTTCTTGGATTTCTCCTCTTTCTTCTTTAGCTTTGGGCAGTCCTTTTTGTAGTGCCCTTTCTTGCTACACTCATAACAAGTAATATTAGACTTATCAATTTTAACTTTACTAGGGTTACCTTTACCCTTGTAGCACCGGCCCTTCCTCATCATCCTCCTTACAAAGTTGGCCATCTTGGATGAAGAAGACTCGCTCCCATCATCCTCCTAGGATTCAGATAAGGATGAAGAAGAAGATACCTCCTTCTCCTTCTTCTTTTCTTTCTTCTTGGTCTTGTCCCCTGCCACAAGAGCAATCCTCTTCTCCTTGGGACCTTTGTTAGCCATTTCATGGAGTTCCATTTCACAAAACAAATCATCTAATTTTACAATTGACAAGTCCTTGGAAACCTTGTAGGCATCCACCATGGATGACCACAAGGCGTTCCTTGGAAAAGCTTTTAAAAAATACCTCACAAGGTCGCGGTTCTCGACCTTTTCGTCAATGGAGTGGAGCCCATTCAATACCTCTTTGAATCTACTATGAAGGTCACTTACCGTTTCACTCTCTTTCATGGAGAGATTTACCGTTTCACTCTCCTTCATGGAGAGATTTTGTAGTTGATTGAGGAACAAGTCCCTCTTCGCTATCCTTGAGTCTCGGGTGCCCTCATGAAGTTCGATGAGCTTGTTCCACAAATCCATTGCACTTGTAAAGGGACCAACCTTGATTAGTTGGTCTTTGTACATTCCACATTGCAAAGTCACCACCGCCTTCGCATCGGCTTCTCCTTTTCGGGGTTGCTCAGCCGACCAACGTGAGGACTCCAATTCTTTTCCCTCCGCGTCTCTTGGAGGGGTGAAGCCTTCCTTCACCGAGAACCACATACCTATGTCGGTTTTGAGGTAGTACTCCATGCGAGACCTCCAATATTGAAAATCCGATCCGTCGAAGAAGGGAGGTCGAGTGGTGCTAAATCCTTCTCTCAAAGCCATTGTTGATAGCTCTCGGATGTTAAGCCGCTTGAATACAGCCCCAAGCTCTGATACCACTTGTTGGTGCTTGGATGGCTAGAGAGAGAGGGGGGGGGTTGAATGTAGCCAGCCACTAATTCTTGCTCTTTTTGAGATTCTGCAGTTAGGCTTAGTAGCAGCGGAAGACAACACAAAACAAAGTATAGATGCAGAAATAAAAAGAAAACCAAAAACGCAAACAAGAATCGTTTACAAGGTTCGGGGATAACTTGCCCCTACTCCTTGGCGTGCCCTTAAGGTGGGTGATCCCTTGATCGTCGACAGATCAAGCCCCGAAAAATCTGGATAGTTGAATCCTCCTTCTTAGTGGAGAAACCTCTCCACACAATGTGTCAACAGTTATGAGAAATGAAGCACAGAGACACAAAGACTTACAGAGCACCAGAAGAAGAAGAAGCGCCTACAAAGCAACACTCACAACCCAGCACAACACTGGCAAGAGCCTTCACTCAGCTCTCCCTTGTCTGCTCGTTGATCACCTTGCAACGCTATCAAAAACCTTCTGAGTGCTCAAGTCGTAGACCCTTCAAAGAATTCTCACACGTATGATTCAAGGTTTTTGATGAATCAAGGTTGTTGCACACTGAGAGAAAGAGATCAAGAGCTGAAGAGATGATCAATTCTCACCGAGACTTCTTCGCCACAAGCTTTAAGTCTATGCCCAAACCCCAGGTCACAGCAGACGCTCCTCTGCAGCACACCAACTACCCATCTGCAACTGCCCAGCTACCACTGAGCTCTCCTGGACTCCCAGAACCCTCTCAATCGAGCCCCAGTCGAGCCCTAGGTCTGTTGCTAGCAGCCCCAGTGTCCGTTGCAACCTTAGAAGGAGAAACAACCAAACCTGAAGCAGCAAAAGCCTCAGTTTGACTATCCTTGAGCAAACCTGATCCACATGCACACTTAGCAACTCATTAGCACAGTAAATCAATAGAGGATCAAATATTAGAAGTTCAGAACATATATCAGTATCGAATCAGCAGAGAAACAGACGCAATTAGAATTTTGACAGCGCTTTTGAATTAAAGCTGTCAGCTACTAATCTGTCACCGGACTGATCAGAGTGACTCCTGATCGGTCCCCAGATCGATCAGGATGGGTTCAGTCCGATCAGGCTCCATCCTGATCGGTCCACATTGAGAAACTAAGAATCGCGACTCATCTGTGATCGGTCACCAAACCGATCACGGGTCCGTGGATCGGTCACCGGACCGATCCACCCCTTTTCTGAGGAATTCTCCAGATTTGCAGGCCAAAGCCTACTGATCGGTCACCTGACTGATCAAGCCACTCTTTGACCGATCAGGATCAATCCTAATTGGTCATAGTGAGGAACTCGCGAAATATAATCACTCGTATGTTAAAATACCTGAAATTTAGGGGCCAGAATGCAAAGTTGCCTAAACATAAGGGCCTACGTCGAATAGGCCAAAACCAGAGGGGCAAATTGCAAAAAGACCAGCCACTTATAACTCTCCTTTCTCTTCTATTCACTCGCCGCAACCAAGCCGACTCTCTATCTTCTCCTTCGCGAGACCTAGCGGCAGACACGCCTCTTCTTCTCCCATTCCTTCGCAAACCCTAGCTCACAGCCAAACCCTTTTTTTCCCGATCTGATCTTCTTCTCTTTCTCCCAATCTCCGGCGAGGCAGTCATATATCGAGCTCCAAGGATAGATCACGGGCTATTGGTCTTTCCTCTTAGGGGCACTGAGTAGTCGGATCTAATCAAAGGAGCGACGTCGGCGCATTTAAGGTTTGATTAACTGTGTGGTGCTAGAGTAAGGTTGTGAAATCGTTGAATATGTAACGCCCCGAAAATTTCATTCTAAGTCCTTAAAGTCCTTGAAAGTAGTTAAAAATGCTTTAGAAATATTCTTGAGATTTTTAGGAATTTTTAGAATATTTTTACGGATTTTTCTGAGTCCGTTTAGTATTTTTATTAACAGAAATAAAGTTTCGGCAAAAAGTTGCCTGGACGAGTTTTGAACCCGAGACCTCTCATGGGACCAACGACTTAAGTTGGTCGAGTTAACCAGGCGCCCCAGCAGGGGTGTGCTGAAAGGAAATAGAGAAATATTAAGTTGAGCCATAAGTTGGACAAAAATAACCCTAAGTATAAATAGATGATTTAAGAGAGAAATTTTATTTTCTCTCAACTAAACTCTCTTCCTCACCCTAATCCGCACGGCGCAAACCCCTCTTCCCCCTCTCGCGTGCGCACGCCGACCACCCCAAGCTCTCCTCCCCTCTTCCAAGGGGCGCCGGCCAAGGAGGGATCAAGGAGAGCGGAGCGTTGCGTTCGTCTCGACGAGGAGAACACGTAGGCGCGGACGGTTCGTAGAGATCTCGAGTTTCACCGAGCCTAGTCGTCTAATTTCGGTCGTAAGTCCAAGAAATCAAGGTAAGTACTGCTCACCTGCGGTAAGAGGCGGTTTTCCGCAAGTTTTCCTGTTAGGAAGTTTAAAAATGCAAATTTTCCATTAGATTATGATTTCGCATGTAACCCTAGAGTAATCCATGCGTGTATAAGTTAATTAAGTACCCTATATGAGTTTAGGGTCTAAGAAAGCTATAAGAAAAGAAAAGAAAGATAAAGAAAAAGAAAAGAGAAGGCCAAGGCCTTAAGAAATCCCCAAAAGTCAAGACTTAGGGATTTGGACACGCAAGGTGCTCGTTAAAATGCCAAGGCATTCAAGATAAGAAGAAAAGTAAGTATTTTATTTTCTAAGGCCAGTACCCGGCGTCCAAGGGCGTCGTTAAAGAAATCCAGGTGTTCAATTCCAAGGTCTTGGCCCTGGTAGACCAAGGTCTGCTCTATTAGGATTGGTGGCTCGCTACCCCAACCTTTTAGGGAACGCGCATAAGATGGTACTTACGTCTTAAGTGGATCCAAGTGAGTTATTATTTTCAAGTATATGCTTTAGCAGAGTTTTCTAAAGTTAAAGAAAGTTTTTAAAGAGTTAAAGAAAGATCTAAAGTTTAAGAATTTGCTAAAGTTTCAAGTTAAGCCAAGAAAAATGAGTTAAGACTTATAATTGGTTGAGTATGCATGTTTTGAGTTATACATGTTTTAGTGTTTCTTTTAAGCATCAAAGTATCTCATATGTTTTCATATTGTTTGAAAAGCATGCTTGCACATTTCGAGATTTTTGTGAGCTAGATAGTACTTACTAAGCTTTATGCTTACTAATTGCATTTCCTCTTGCTGCAGGTGAGGGTAAAGGTAAGCAATTCTGAAGGAAGGCGACGAGGCGATGCTGAGTGACGTGTGTGTGGTGGCTGACCTTGGAGAGATCCTTGGGACGAGACAATTTAGTTTATTTAAATTGCAATGTTTAAGGTTTTCAAATTCTAAGTTATTGTGTTATGGAGTTTAGTGAACATTTATGCTTCGGATAGTTTTACATGCTCAATTTTGTAGAATGAAGATTCCATGTCATTTCAATTAGCATGCATACTTTTGTGAATGCACTAGATGAGCAAGGGCATGAGTAGTTTAGCAAGTTGATACAAACATTGGCACATCTATGTTTATTTCTCCATATGTCACTTTTAGGATTTCTAAGTTGCGATACATGCTAGAAACCCCCTAGAAACATGTACTAGATGCCCTAGAATCATTGTAGACCTGTTAAGAAGCTTAGATATGAATTTATGGAGCATTTGGTACGGAGTGGGTCGACTTTGGCACAATCTGAAATTCTGAAATCTGAGTTTTTCAGAACTACCAGTCGACTGGGAAAATACCAGTCGACTGGTATCGGGCACAGTAACATTCTGCAGCCCGACCAGTCGACTGGCATTTAGCAGTCGACTGGTACCGTGTAAAAGCGCCCCTACCAGTCGACTGACATATAGCAGTCGACTGGTACTATGTAAAATAGAACTGGTCCGTATTGCTTTACGAATCTTAGAGAACAGAAGTATGCCATTGTATCATGCATGACTATTAAAGTTAGAATATCATTCTTAGATAGATTTACCAAAAGGAAGAAAAAAAAAGAAGTTCCGCATTTTAGTCGTGTATTAAAACCAAGAAGTAGACAAGTAACGGTCCGTCTAAGGTAGTAAGAAGGCGGGTCGCTACAGAATACTCCTCCTCGGTACAAAGCAGAGGAAGGGGGGCGCCGACCAATTCAGGTACGTCTTCGTTGTATAGGTTTGATCAAATTCTATAGATCCTATTCCAGTAGGTTTATGAATTCAGAATAGTTGATGTTCTGAGTTAAATTGAAACATATTTTGTATTTCGATTGTTTTCCTGATCAGTTGGTTGTTGAAACTAGTTCATCGATTTTTAGGTTGATGTGTTCTCCTGACCAATTGATTGTTGAACCCAGTTCATCTGTTGTCTTCTGGTTTGTTTCCTGTTGATCCATACTGTCGTTGCGATTCTTGATCAGATTGTGTTCCTCAGTTTCTGGGAGTTTCTGATAGTATGTTGTTTTGATTTGGGTTTGATGTTTCAGATTGGATCGGTTGAGTATGACTTGGAATTGGGTGCTGATGAAATGCATGGTTTGATTAAAGGTAGATCCTGTTGGAGTCTGTTAATCTGTTTCTTGAATGTTTCTGGAATTAGGTTTTGTGTTGTTTCATTTCTTCCGTTTGATGGCTGCCATGATCTTGGATGTGTGCAATCAAATTTTTTTTTTTTTTGGAGTTTATTCCTTTTATTTTGTTCCTGAGACCTTGGGTTGTCATTAGGTTTTTTGTGGTTGAGTTGTGATTAGGATTAGGGTAAACCTATGGTGAGCTAAGTACTATACATCGGGGTAATGGGGATTAATTCTAAGATGATTAATTAGCTAGGGTTGGTAAATTAATATTGGTTATGATAGCTAAAAATTTTGTATTGTGATACAGGTCATTGATTCGGTTATTTGGAGTCCACTTGCGACTGATATTATTTCGGACGGGGGGTTATCCTCATTTTTTTATTCCTACATCGGAGGCGGGTATCTCTGACCCTTGTTTTAGATTAATCATAGATATATGCTTGATATGCTTTGTTTTGCAATAGAGTAATAGATAGTGGTATAACTCTTCTATTTTTCTTGCTGATACTATTTGCACTATACCTGACATGTGATACCTATACCTTTAGGACTTAGGTTATGGTGCATTATTTATGATCCTTGCATATCATATTGATATAGGTGGACTAGATAGTGGATGTTGGTTGACCAGTGTCATGCATCATCGTGCACTGTGCATCACTGTCGATTAGGGGCTCCCTTTGTGGGTGAGTCAGGTCGACAGTCATATTGACCTACTCATACGACCACTCATGGGTTAGTGGTTGACGGAGTATTGGGTAGTGTGCTCTGTGCTGCTCCGCTCAAGCACTCATGGGTTAGTGAATCGGAGCGTGGTAGCAGGCAGAAATCCCTCCTTGAGTAGACCATATACCAGGAGATGAGAGGGAGAGATCTCTCACCCATTTATATACATGGGGTAGGGGTAACACTCAGACAGAGATGTCCTCCAGAGATGGCCTGGGGCTGATAGAGATATCGCCAAGATAAGTCATGGAGTAGGGGTGTTACACTGGCAGCATTCCGTCTACCCGATCGCTCAGGAGCAGTGATGGTAGGGTACGGACGGCAGTCACAACCCTATGTTGGAGGGTGGCCTCCGCTCAGCTTCCTCCCGTACATAGGTGATGATGTCTGACCGATAACAGGGGTGACTAGGTCATTGCATCTTGTGCCTAGGCATACTTTACATTTGTCCGTACTTGCTATACTTGGATGCTGCATATGATTAACATGCACATACAGGAGACCTTTATGACTGGTTTTGGCGACTCTGCTACATTAGTATGGTATTTTCTATTCCCTCTTTCAGTTGTACTTATCACTATCTGCATGTGTGTTATTTCGATAGTCTGTTACACTGTTGCTAGTTTAGACTATCCTGTATATATGATGAGATATCCACTGAGTTCTATAACTCATCCCGTTAGCTCCTTATTTTTATTTCAGGATGATTGTCTGGAGAGTCCGACAACTTGTCCCAGTTCACATATTCATCGAGAGAATTTCGGGATTTTCTTCTGTTTGATGGTGGTACATGTTGGTACCCGTTTTCTGTATTGTTATACCTTACATTTTCGCTGTTGTTTTTGTGTTCGGTTGTGTTATTTTATATGACGGTATAGTTGTTTTTTTGTGAGTCATGGTGGCCTTTTGTGTATTGTGCTTTGCCGTAAGTCGTACCGGTACGCAACTATTGTCTTTGTTAGCGTTTTCGTTTACTACAGACGGTTGTTCCAACCCTATAGGTTGTGGTACAATCAGCCAAGGTGATCGTAGAGGTTAGGGTTTTGAGTTGTCCACCAGATCGAGGGAGTGGCAGTCCGGTCAGTATCGGACGGGCGACTCCCCGGGGCGTGATGGCCGAGGGGTCGAGTGGTGATAAACAATGGTTTAAAACCGTTGACTTTATACTTGAAACACAACGATTAAAAATCGTTGTCATTTTTAGGAAATAACCGTTATAGTTTCAGTTTAAACACTAGGGTTTAACGTGAGTCACAATGGTGAAAACCCGTTGTATTTGAGGTCAAAAGATTGTAACGATCCGGCCCTTCGACCAGACCCCTCGGCCCCTTGGGTGGTCAAATTTCATTTTTGGCGGCCCAACAACCTGGCCCCTTTGGTCGTCAACCGTCGATCGTCGTTACTCACAAGAACTTCCCACCCATGGCTAGTGGATTTTTGTCTTCCCTAGGATTCGAACTCTAGACCTCCAAGCTAAGTACTAGAGTTTATGAATCATGGTAGCAATCGCTCACTTGGCTACCAGGATTCATAAACTCTAGTACTTAGCCTGGAGGTCTAGAGTTCGAATCCTGAGGGAGGCAAAAATCCACTAGCCAGGGGTGGGAAGTTCTTGTGAGTAACGATGGTCGACGATCGACGACCAAAGTGGCCAGGTTGTTGGGCCGCCAAAAATGGAATTTGACTGCCCAAGGGGCCGAGGGGTCGGGTCGACGGGCCGGGTCGTTACAACATACATATCTCAAATATATAAGCAACATATATCACAATGCATGTGCATATGCACATGTATGGTCACTCCGAGTAGACAAGATGTGACAACTGTATACCACGATATCTGTGTAGCCAAGCGGGCAAGGATGCGACAACTATATACACTCCAGCTACCACTACTCTAAGTGACTGAGTAGACATGATGCAAAGTAGCTATCTAGCCCCATAACAAGAGAGGGTTCACTGCCTGCACACAACTTCAGCTACCACTACCCCTGAGTGATCGAGTGGGCACGACAGGATAACTTCTCATACTCCAATTACCACTATCCCGCGAGGTTGAGTTGGCAGCAATATGACTGACGACTCACTAATCACAAGGGAAACATAGTCGTCACCATATAATGTGATGCTATGATGAGCAAGATGCAAGTAATTGGAACACAGATATAGGCATCACCAAACATCGATAGCGCAAATATATCATGCAGTAACAACTATAAATAATATATATACGAATGAAAAATAACTAGATGTATCTACTAACAATATAGATGGCGAAGGAGTAGCAGTAACTATTGGTGCAGTTTGTACTAACGGTCAAACTAAGATTTTGATGTATAACAAAATGATTAAAGTTAGGTGTGTTGTTGTTTAATCTTATTATCGAGTGTGTAGGAATGAAAGGCTTAGGACCTAATACCAGATAGAAGTCCAGATTTGTTGAGTTCTAGTAGAAAGTCTAGTTGGATACGCAAGGCCTGACAACTGGCTAAAGCCTAGGTTGGTGGAGACCTGGCATGAAATCCAGCTGGGTCCGTGAGACCTGACAGTTAGCTGAAAGACCTGGTGAATTAAGAAGTTGAGTAAGTTTGCATAAGGTAAGTAAGGTATGTTATTGAGGAGTGAAATCTGACTAGGATGAGTTCCCAGTGGGACTTTAAGCGCAGTCCAGCATAGAAACATTTTAAAATTCTAAGCTGGGGTCTTTGACTAGATCTTAGTCTTGGGAAGAAGCAGTGAGAGTAGAACTTCATATAGAACCTCTACTATGACTATTTATGCTCACGCGATCATTCTGCTTTTTCGTCTTCGTGCTACGGCCCTACTACGACTCAACCACGATTGACCGTTGCCGAAAGACTGACACCAACATACGAATGTATTCAAACTACTACTTCTTGTTGGTAACGATTTAAATTATTGTACTTATTTCTTATATCTATAAAAAGAAAAGTGTAGGGTTACACTTCTATTGCTTTCTTTCTTTCCGCTGTATACTAATTTCTAAAAAAGTGAGTTGTTTTAAAAGTCACATGATTCAACCCCCCCTTCTCTCACATACATCTGATCCTACAAGTGGTATCAAAGCCTTGTTCGATCTAAATTGGTGCAACCACCATTCGAGCATGGGAATTGTTGTTATTCTTTTTTCAATCATCGTTTCAAATATATATATTGTTTGTTTAAGAATTGGCATAATTAGTCATAATTGACATAATTATCTCATCTAACAAATTTGTCATTTTATTATTTTATAATTATTATTTTATTTTATTTTCGAAATTGGTGAAACACTAATCGAGTCGATTTTTTCCCCACCTTATTTCCATCTGCACTGCAAATCCAAGACCTAGTCTTGGAATTTTTTTTTTCTCTCTCTCTTTCGTATGTGCGGAATCTAAATGGTCCATAAAGAAGGATGAAGCATCCATGAAACTCCATCATACGATCATCAAGATTTCAATTATCGGAGGTAAGCAATAGAAGTATTCTTGGAAAGTCAAGATTTCGACAACGTGTTGACCTTGAGATATCCATCTCAAAACTCAGGGTTAAACAAAAAGATAATTAAATTAATTTGTAATGTTTTACCTAATAATATTTTACACAGATTAGGTGAAAATAAGAATACATACGATCTTTGGACTCGATTGATCGAACTTCACGAGAACCCAATGAAGCTAGAAAACAAAGTCGACCGCAGTGTCAAACTCAGAAGAGCCGGACCAGACCAAATTCTTGGCTCTTGTGTTGGGATCGATCGGTTGGCAAGAGGGGTGTTCCCCTAAAAAATTAAATTGATCTTTTGTCTTGCTCAACAAAGATAAAGATTATTAGTTCACAAGCAAAAAAATAACATAAAATAAATATTAACTACGAAAAAGAAAGAGGCACAAACAACGAGATTTACTTGGTTGTAAGCATGAAAATTGCTAATCCAAGAAAAATGAAAGATCGATCTCTAAATGTATTCCTTGGGGCGAAAAAGTCTCTTTCAACAATTTGAACTCAGAGAAAAACAGAAAAAAGATTACAGAATTCATATGCAAATTTGATTGATAAAACGAACTAAGCTCAGGGGTGTATTTATAGCCCCTATGAAAGTTTATCGAAATGTTGATGTGACAATTCTCGGGCACCCGAGTGCACACGGGCACCTGACACGTGGACGATGCTTATCCACGTCACAACGACCGTAAAACAACTACTTTCTGGATAATCATAGACTCTCGCGCGCCCAAGTTAATACGACCACCCTGGAAAACGAGTGCCCGAGTCCAATCAAGTGCCCGCATGCTCGGGCACCCGAGTTAACTCAGGTGCCTGGGTTGACTTAGTAAACAACTTGTTAATCAGTCTTCCGATGGGTTGTCTTGGTGATTTCGAACCTTCTAGAGCTGGGCTCACCTGAACACTTCTCTGACCTACTCCTAGAGCGGGCTTCCTCGCGACTTCTCGTCCCTCGGACGTCGCGCGCATCCTTCTCACTCCACCAGCATACTCTTTCACAAATCTCCACATCAATTGCAAGCACCTAGCCCGTCGACTCTCTTCTCGTGTTATCATTCTCGTCCATTGCGTCTTCTACTCGACTTCTTGTGCACTTAAGCTCCTACATACTTAGAAACAATGATCAGATACCAACAGGACCTAACTTGACTCGATTGACCACATCAAAACTCTGTTGATGCAAAATGCATCAGTGATGAACAGTCCTCCTCTAGGGTTTCGATGTTTAACAATATACTTAAGCTAGTGACGGTATATGTTAGACAATATATTAAGGGTGGTCAAAGTGATTAAGGGTTAAACCAAATAGGACCTTATGTTTGGTAGGGTTAACACAAGTTTGATCAGTTTGACAAAGGGTTAAGCCAAACATGATATGATGTTTGGCAGAATAAATAGAACCCAGGGTTGGTCAGTTTGACCAAGGGATTAAACCACACTAGACTTGAGGTGTGAGATTATATTTACTTGATGATTGGAGGAAGTCTAGTCAGTATCATGAAAACTAGCTATTGGTTGGGGTGGACCGACTAGAGGGGGGTGAATAGACGGTTATGATAAATAAAGGAGATAGCACTCGTCTAAAAAAAACTTGGTTGCAACTAGAACGTTGCATCTAAGGCGGTTAACGCTCAAGCAGAACTCCTTCAAGAGGAGAAGCCTTTACAGTTGTAGCACTGAAGACTTAGAGAGGTTACAATTAAATTGATACATTTAATTCTAAATTCTAAGCCTATTTATAGCCTAAGAGAATAAATCTGGATTGTTGATTGTTGAGGAATTTTCTCTTGACCGTTGATCCATGGATGTAATCTTGGATGGGATTAACTTGCATCCATTGGATCTGATTAAAGGATAAGCCTTTATTCTTTATGAGATAAAGGAATTTTTATCTTCTGCTCGAGATTGCTACTGAAATCTCCAAGTAATAATATCGGCAAGAATAAATTGTCTCTGACCTTTATCCCAATTGGTAAGCTTTGCCGCCTCTGCTCTAGAGGTCTTGGGTTTAATTCCTCTTAGCAACAATTTAATATTTCTTTTTCGTGTGACTAACCTTTTGATTCTTCTGCTCGCAACAGATAAATAACTTTATCATCTACTCACAATAACTTTAATTACATCTCCTCCTTATCCTACTCAGTAAGGTTGGTGATATACATAGGTGAGGTTGCTGGTTCGAATCTTCATAGGCAATAAATAAAATTCTTTTTGTTTCAGGTGCCTGGTTTGACTTGGTCAAACTGACCAGTCTTTTGGTTCATCTTCTGGGTGATTTCCGGCCAACCGGAGTTAGGCTCACCCGAACTCGACTCCGACCTTTCATCCCTCGAGCGTCCTTCCTCCCGGCTTCTTGACCCTCGGACACCGTGCACGTCCTTCTCGCTCCATCGGCGTACTCTTCCGCAACTTCCGCGTCCCTCGGATTGTACCGAGCCCGTCGGCTCACTTCCCCACACAATCCTTCTCGTCTGCTACATCTTAGGCTCGACTTCCTCTGTACCTAAGCTCCTGCACACTTAGCAGAGGGATTAAACATACCAAGACCTAGCTTAACCTGGTTGATCACATCAAAACTTACCGGGGCACCAACAATCTCCCCCTTTTTGATGTGCATCAACCCAGGTTCAGTTAGGGTTAAACCAAATAAGTAAAAAAATAGTAAAATTAAATAAACAGGTTAAGCATGAAAAAGATGTTTCAATGCAAATCTACAATCTCCCCCTTACACTAGCCTACTCTCCCCCTTTGATCATAGCAAAAATCGGGAACTAATAAACCGGGGATGAAAAAAAAATTAGCATATTGTGAAAAAAATGGAAGTATTTAACTAAAGCTTAAAAGATTAAAAGATTAAGTTTTCAAAAATAGCATCTTCAATAATTTTTCAAATTAAAGAAAATATAATTTCATTTTTTTTTAATTCTAAATGGACTTAAAAAATCGAAAATAATTTTGACAAAGTCAACATTTGATTTATAGATTCTAAAAAATCGGATCTAGTCAAACACTTTTTCCTTCAAATTCTTAAAATTTAAAAATATGGTTTCATCTAAAAAATCATAAAAATTTGAAGAGTGTTCTAAAAATTTCAAAAAGTTTCAAGTGTATAGCCAACTTTCCTTAAATAACAAAAAATTTTACTGAATTTTAAAAAAAATTGACACAATAAAAATTGTTAATCAATATCTGCAATAAAAATTAATTTAAGACATATTTAGGAATCCAAAATAGGTTACTATCAACCGGGTTAGTTAAAAATTTAGGGGGCACATAATTTCTTGGTATTTTCCTAAGTTGGCCCTTGTGATTCTTAAGATATCAGTTCAACCCCTCAGGATAATTATTCTTTTTCTGTCACAGGCATGTAATATCAAATTCCAATTTCTTAACTAAATTTTCTATATTTTCATTTTTATTTTTTAAGTTATCGAACATACATAATGGACATGATGTAGATATCTCCTTTTTCAACCTCAATATCTTTCTCCTCATTTTGCATAAACTATTCAAAACAGATTTGAAAATAGATAAAAGTTTGTCGGGAGGTAATTTACATACCTCACTTACCATGTCGTCGTATTTGCTGCTTAGTGGTTCCTCGTCGCTGCTACTTTCGTCAGACGGCTCTCCCCCTTCATTGATACTTATCTCTGATGAGCTATCTTCGTCATCCTCCTTTTGATGACTCGCCATTAGGGCAAGTCCAGCATACTCCTCGATTTCTGACTCGTCAGAAGACGTGTCATCCCATGTCGCTTTCAGCGCTTTCTTTTTCTGTCACGCCCCCAGAGGCACATGCTTCCTCAAAAATCGGGCAGCATCTCCCCTGTACGGTGGACAATATGGAGCAATAATACATATATCTCACCATAAAAGCTTAGCCACATGCGGCTAGCATCACATATATAGAAGTAAACACAACCACACAGTTTATATTGGAATAAAGGATAATGGGTGGCTCAGCCACCATAAACATAAAGTGAAACTACAGTCCAAAGAGAACACCAAAGACTCTGATAACGACAAAACCCGATAATGAATAAAATGCAACTACGAGTACTGAAAACCCAACAACTAAACTGAATATTGAAAAATAACTCAACTCGACACTGGGGACCGGCAATTGGATCCTCTCCTGGCTCTAAGAAATACTTCAACTTGCTATCTGAAACAACAAAAAGGAAAGCAGGGGTGGTGAGTCCGGGCGGACTCTGCGGGTATATGAGTACACAAATAAGCATGGCATAATAAGGAAACGGAGTAGAGAAATCAACAGTGTACAGTCCATAAGAATTATAGATTTTACCTAATCATGCATAACCAATATAATACGACATGGTATAAAACTGAATAATAACTAAACAGGTGTAAAATGACGCAATAACAATAAAACCAAGAAATACATGCATGTCAATCAAGTGCATCAACCATAGCTCATATAAGTGCATCAAACACAAGCAAATGCATAAAAGAAATACATATGCATATGATGCAATGACATGTGTCACCCCTGACACCAGTCAAGCCGTCAACACATCCCATCTGTGTGACCGAGTGGGTAGGGCTATGACAATTGTATGCACTCCAACAACAAATACCACATAAGGTGTGGTTGAGTGGACAGGATGCTGGGGAGTCTACACTCCAAACCCCGATACATAGGGGGAGCTATACAGCTACAATATCCCTCTAAAAACAACGGTGAGGGTGAGCCACCAACAACTCATCCCTCTAAAAACAACTATGAGGGTGTCATTGTTTGGCATAACAGGACAGATACTCGCACTCTAATAACTACCACGATAACAAGTGGTTGAGTGAATCGAGCAACAATATGACAAACGACGGCTTAACCAAATGTAAGCCCAACAGTCGTTAGTATGCAACGTGTAAGTATGGTGCATGATATACGATGCACGAACAACCGGAGAACAACGATGCAATAAAATCCAACGAGTAAAACATGCATTGATACAATCAACCGGAATCGAAAACCAACGGTTATGCGCCTACACTAATAGGTAGGATATTTCTAATGTCAAATAAACCTAATTGTGTTTAATGGACTTCTAAATGCTCGCGTACAAATTGCACTTTACCGAATAGAAAACCAATAGAGGACTGTACGGATACAAATTTGGGAATACTCAAAGATCAACGAAGAATAAGTCTCAATGGCAATGTTTAAATAACCACTACTAGAAAAAATGCATTTAACAACAGTGAATCACTGTTGTCGTAGGCCATTTACCACTGTTGTTAAAGGCCATGTTGTTAAAGGAGGGGTCTACGACAACAGTGAATCACTGTTGTCGTATATCATATTCGACAACAGTTTGACTTCCACTGTTGTCGTATGTCACATTTCACAACAGTTTTTCACTGTTGTAATTTATTATATTCGACAACGGTTTATCACCGTTGTCGTATGACTTATTCACCGTTGTCTTTTATTATATTCGACAACGGTTTTATCACTGTGTTGTCGTATGCCACCGTTTATCTACAACAACAGTTTAGCTTAAAAAAAATCTGTTGTGCGTTTGCACTGTTCCACAACAGTTTCATACCAATTTGACAACAAAGATATTTCCATTATATTTTCAATTAAAAGGCAATAATTTAACCTCGAAACAAAAACTATATATATCAAACATCATCAACATATTTACAATAAAGATCCACCATAAGCTTTCTACAGACGAAATCACAAAAGTATCTTCTGTCCAAAAACCTTTCTACAGACGAAACCACTAAAGTATCTTCTGACCCAAATTACAAGAGTTCAAATTATATATAATTCTGACCCAACATGATCACGAACAGGTCCCTGCAGCTGGAAGGTCAGATTAATGGTCTTCAAACATGATCACGAACAAGTCCCTGCAGCTGGAAAAAAGAGAACAAACACTCTAATTAGTTATTCTATTAAATGCATATGTCCAATAAAAAATGATCCATAAAGATATGTATCAACAAACAACAAAAATAACAAACTAACAAATAAACAAACAAAAAAGATATCAACACTTACAATTATAAGGAAACTGTTAGCTTGGTTTATCTAGACAGGGATTCCATTGAGACGATCCCAATGCTAGATGGAGAGAAAGGAAAAAAACACAGAAAAAAAAGTTGGTTATCAAGTTTTGTTTCTCTATTTAGTAAATTTATTATATAGATATCCATAAAGAAGGATGAGCAGATGAATAGAATAATCACCCTATAGATCCTAAATTTAAGTATTCAAAAAATATAAGAAAATGAAATGGCTTTTAGAGATCAGGCCTGCCCTCAAGGAGTCATTCAGGGGTTATAATTATAATGTCTGAAAATTGTAAAAGACATGCATAAAAAGGATTCAGGAACATGGGAATTTTCTAGAATCAGTTTAGCATAGACTACCTTTTCAACATGAGTTAGTTCAGGTGAAAGATTCTGAGCAACTACTCGCATAAGCACATCCTTTGAGCTGCAACAAAATTAATTAAGCAAAATTATGAAACAAGTATTATCAGACAAACAGAATTAAACAAATAATAATAATGGAGAAGTGACATTAGTTGAGAAAATAAAAATCAAGGTCAAAAGATCACAATGAGCAGTATACGTTAGAACTCCATGAAGACTACTTCCTGTTGTTACAATCACAGAGTTAACTCGGAAGTCACGCATCTTTTTTGTCGCAACAGAGATAGGATCTGAGGGAGACACTGTCGCAACTCTGCAGACAGGTTTCAGAAAGGTCCATAACAATAATAATTGCATTGGTACAAGGAATAAAAAAATCTAAGCTAAAGGCTACAGACGTACTTTGAATGCTCTGCCACAAAAGTTGCAAGTGTTGGCTTAAACATTCTTTCTCGGAGAGTTTCAATGAAAGCGTAGGGTGCTGCATCAAGGAAAAAGGATGAATCATGAATAATTCAATAAAGTAGATATAGCAATTATATAATCAAAGTTATCTCAAGAATAAACAAAGTCCTTTTCATGGTTCAACAGTAGAACTCAACATTGAATAAAGTTGTCAAAAAGCAGAAACAGTCTCATAAAATAGCCACCTAAAATCGAACATGCACTCCACATGTCTCCGATGAACCGTTGGGCAATACTTTTATAAATAATAAAGAATATCATTGGCATAATTATCAAACCGACTTAGTCCCCCCACCTATTTGGAAACTAATAATGTGACAACTTATTAAAGTAATAATATACTGTATCATAAAGAAGCTTATAAAATTAATTACAATTTTTTTCATTCACCATTCAGCTGCACATTCATTAGGCTTAACAAGTGTTGTGTGTGTTAATATTGTTAATTACATCCTTAACATAATTAATGACAATGTGGGCCATGTTTAAGATTTTTAATCCATGCATTATTTTGCTCTCAATTCAAGTCAATAAGAGCCGTTGAATACAATAGCAAAACAAACACTTATCAAACAAGAATTTCAAATTTAGATGTCATTAGAACACAAACATCATTTCATCCTTATTTTGGTTAACACATGTGGGCATATACCTTCATCTCCTTTTCAGATCAGGTATTTCTCATGGCTCTGTGTCACTTGTCATGTATGCGACTAAAAACATAATGACTCAAATCAATCTAATGAGAACACTAGATAAAGTCCATATATCTTAAGGACAATGTGTGTTGTACAGTACTAAAAGGAAGGACTTTATTCTCAGAGCTATCTGACAGTTTCATTCATAGCCTACTATCATTCTAAACAGTAAAATTTGTAAAAAGGGATATGAATCAAAATGACACCAGTATTAACATGGTACACATTTGTAGTTGTTCATTCCAAACAGTGAAACTGAAAAAGGAATATGAAAAAAAATGGTTCCTCAACTTATCTACTTAAAGTTTATTTCTTCTTCCCTGAAGATTTTCAATCCTCAACTTTTATGATGAATGGAAGTGTTGAGGAGCAATTGAGTATATCCACAAACATGCTGCAAATAGCAACACTAGATGACCTAATCTACTCATGCCTTGTTCGTTGAGATACAATAAATCCTCTAACCTGACAAGCTATTTTCCCATTGGCGTTCAACTCCCTCAACTGCAGCTGCAATAGCACTACCTTGTTCAGCAGCTTTTTCCATTTTTGATATAGCATCATACAAGCATCTTGTAATATCCAGCATGGCAATAACTTCGTCATTCTCTACTACAGGAAGGTGCCTAAATTTCCCTACAAAAGACCAAGCAAATGAAAAGTGAGTTAACCCACAAAGAATAAGAAATTTTGAACCTAGAAACAATACAGTGTTTAAAAAAATATGAGAGGAACAACAAATTTTATTACAATATGATATAGTCCTGAAACATCAAAGCTTCTGCTAGGAAAGTACCCCTTCTCTGGTCTAAAGCATATCATCAACTGGAAATATGTACTATTTACCATGCAAAATAGAGTAAACAACTCTTCCATAACTTCAAATTTCCTAGCTCTGTAAGTTACTGAAAACTTGTTACCAAAGGCAATGTTTATTAAAAGTAAAGTTATGTTACTTTCACTGAAGCATGATTTATGCATGTTAATCAAAATGCAAAGATCATAGTATTGTGCAAAATCTAGGTTAATCTTAAATATTGATGAGACATATGTCTTTACAATTCCTTGCATAAATATGGCTTGGAGATTTTAGCAAAGAAAGAAATCATATTAAACAAAAAAAGCTAAATGGAAAACAATACCATTTACAGCATCAGGCACTGTATAATCCACCACAATAAGGTCAGGATTCTCCTGAATGATAGAAGACAGAAGACTTTCTCTTTCAGATGGACCATGTATCTGAATCTCGGTAGAGCCAACTATTATATTTCTACAAACTATTGTTAATGCGATAGGATTCAAAACTGTTGTTAACAAACTAGTGTAGAGGAAACTCCTTTCTAGATCTAGTAATATGATATAGCTTCAATCTGATATAGCTTCAAAATTAAATGCTATACTTACACATCTCCGCAAGAGCTGCTAAGAAGACACGTCTCCGCAAGAACTCCTTTCTGGATCTAGTAACAAACTAGTGTAGAGGAAACTCCTTTAGTGATTATTTATCAAACTATCACTAAGTAACAACAACTTCTTTGCTTCAGGCAACACCAAAGGAAAGTAATACAATATATTGCTGAGAGCTGCTAAGAAGCTATCATGAAACCTACATAGCTAACATATTTAGATTCTATTGCTAATAAAGGATGTAAAAGAAGAAACATACCCTTTTCCTAAAGGTTCGAGCCTGTAGCTACTTCCAGATCTCAACCATCTTTTGCTCTTCCCAAGTGGAGGTAGAGCAAGGGAGACGATGGGTTCTCCAAGTGGAGAATCGAAGAGAGGGCAAAGAAGAGAATGAAGGAGAAGTAGAAGGAAATAAGAGATGACCATTAGGACAACTTGAAAAAGATACCTAGGGCTGAATCCAGTGATCCCGCCATTGACCGTGAGGGGCGACGATGAAACATTTGAGCGAAATGAAGATGGAGCGGCGATGAAACCTTGTGCGGCGATTTCTTGCACGAACTTCTTGTGCGGCGATTTCGTGTGCGAAGGGTGACATCGGGCGAGAGGGAAAGGAGGAAGGGAGAGGGGTCGACAAGGGTGGGGTTCGGGCGGAGAAGCTAGGGCACGGCAAAAATAAGAGACTGAGGATTTAATAGTTCGTTATTTTTTTTGCAGTTGGATATCCACCGTTGATTTTGTTTATTGCTTGAACAGCACAACAATACAACAACAACAGTTTAATATAACTGTTGTCTATTGTCATAATAGACAACAGTTTATCACATCAGTTGTTGTAAATCCCGCCTATAGACAACAGTTATTTTATAACTGTTGTCGTTGAGTATACATACGACAACATTTTATTATTACTGTTGTCTTTTTACGTATACAGACCAACAACAACAACGGTTAATACTAAAACTGTTGTTAAATTGACATAAGACAACACTTTATCAAAAAACCGTTGTCGATTATGTGTTGTTGAATGCAAAAATTTTAGTAGTGAACAAACGACAAAGAACAAGGTCAAGCAACCTATTAGACATAAGATAGTCATGCTTTAAGGTAAACGAAACTACTCGAGTACAAAGGAGAAATACCCGCCTTATAATTGTAGAACGTATACGAACAAAACCTCCCACGATCAACCAAACGAGTCCGAATTAAGGTCCTGTATTATGGATATAATTTAGCCATTTATAAAATCCATAAAATAACTAAATTAACTACTAAGAATAATTAAGATCTAACCCTAACTCAACATTTGTTTAATTATAGAACCGATCAAACTTATACATCCCAACCTACATCTGGAACATCAAAATCGACAACTAAAGAACAAAGCAATTCAAAACAAAATTTCTTCAATAGTAAATCCCATTGAAGTTCACAACTTCATTATTAATGTCAACCAGCTCCAAAGCAAACAACTATCCCTAGGGAGAACTCACGACCAGAATTTTTCAAATAGGGAACAGAACATGCTAATGTCCACAAGCTCCAAAAACAAAACACGAGTTTACATGGAGGAGTTCACGGCATCAAATACACCGGTAACAAGTCCAACTAGAAACACCACATGAATTTATTCACTCATCCTACAACATAAATATCTCCCAACCAAACCCTATATTTAAAATCCTTTACCTAATTATACATCCTACGAGTAAACAGGGGTGGCCGAAGCATTTAGAAAAAAAAACCTAATTTCCTTTACCTGATGGGTAGCCAGCGCAAGCAACAGGGCACGCACGAAGATGGTGAAGAAGAAAATGATCGACGGTAGGCCGTTCGAATGGTCGAGCGGTGCGGCAGTGAAGAGGGCCTAGAGCTTGCGACGCGAGAGAGTCAACGTCGGCTGGGTGGGCGCGTCGAAGAAGACAGCAAAAGAAGAAACAACAAGGAGGAGAAAAGGAGGAAGAGGTCTCAACGGCGGCAGAGAACTCCTCGCTGTGTGCGGGCTGCGGCGACAAGCATCAGCTAGGGCAGAGGGGAGATCGGGGGAAAAACTGAAACAGGGAGAGGCTTCGGCAGTTTCGACGCCACTCGCTACGAAGGGGAGAAAAGGAAGGGGTTCGGGTGGTTTCAACAGGAATTGGGGAGAACTTAGGGCTTTTAGGATTTAAGATAAGTTTTGGCCTTTTACAAAAAGGTCCTCCAACTTTCGCTATTCATAAATAGACCCTTTATAAAAAAATTACCTTTTCAACCCTTTAGAAATCCGGTATTTAACATTCAGCTGATTTTCCTTTTTCTTGTTCTTTAATTTGGGACAGTTGTCTTTAATGTGACCCTCTTCGTCACAATTGTAGCACTTTACCGTTCGTCTTATCGGAGATTTCTTCTTTCCCTGAAACTTTGAAAATTGATTAGGTTTAACAAACTTTTTAAATTTCCTTACCAAGTATCCTTTTTCTTCTTCTTCTTCATCATCCGAGGATACCAATCCTGGTACTGTTGTTTTCGCGTCTAGGGCTACACCATTCATCTTTCGATTTCCTGCAATTCTCGATTCGTGAAGTTCAAATGTTGAAAATAAATTCTCGAGCGAAGTTGTCTCGAGATCTTTAGCAATAAAAAAAGAATCAACAAAATACGTCCAATCGGAATTTCTCAGAAACGAATTAAGCGCGTACCTCAGTGAATCTCGATTACTTACCTCTTCCCCGAGATTCGTTAGTTCCATTAACATACCTTTTATTTTTGAGTGCAAATGCGCTACTGTTTGACCTTCTTCCATGCGGAGGTTGGTCAGCTGGTTCCGGAGAATGTCCCTTTTGGCGAGCTTGGCTTCGGAAGTCCCTTCATGTAACTCTAGGAATTTTTCCCAGAGTTCTTTCTCATATGCATATGTGTCGATTCGGTTTACTTCATGTGCTGGGAGTACAGAAAGTAGGTGGTAAACTGCTTTTCCATTCGCCACAAAATCAGCTTGTTCCTTCTTGCTCTATTTGGTTAAATCCTTTTCTCCGGGAGCTGCAAAACCAGATTGCATTATTATAAACAATTCGAATTCTGTAGTGAAGAATACCTCCATCTTGCGCTTCCATTCGGCGAACTCCCCCTCGAATTTCGGCGGGTAGATGACGGGTCCGACCATTTTGGTTGATGGTGCTGTAGTTGGCGGTTAGTCCTGCGGCGAACTAGGCTCTGATACCAATTGTTGGTTGGGGTGGACCGGCTAGAGGGGGTGAATAGACGGTTATGAAAAATAATGGAGATAACACTCGTCTAAAAAAAACTTGGTTGCAACTGGAATGTTGCTTCCAAGGCGGTTAATGCTCAAGCAAAACTCCTTTAGGCGGAGAAGCCTTTACAGTTGTAGCACTGAAGACATAGAGAGGTTACAATTAAATTGATACATTTAATTCTAAATTCTAAGCCTATTTATAGCCTAAGAGAATAAATCTAGATTGTTGATTGTTGAGAAATTTTCTCTTGGTTGTTGATCCATGGATGTAATCTGGATGGTTGATCTTGGATGGGATTAACCTACATCCATTGGATCTGATTAAAGGGTAAGCCTCTATCCTTAATGAGATAAAGAAATTTTTATCTTCTGCTCGAGATTGCTATTGTAATCTCCAAGTCATAATATCGGCAAGAACAAATTGTCTCTGACCTTTATCCCAATTGGTAAGCTTGACCGTCTCTGCTCTCGAGGTCTTGGGTTCAATTCCTCTTAGCAACAATTTAATCTTTCTTTTTCGGGCGACTAGCCTTTTAGTTCTTCTACTCGCAACAGATAAATAACTTTATCATCTGCTCGCAAAAACTTCAATCACATCTTCTCCTTATCCCAGTCAGTAAGGCTGGTGATATTCGCCGGCAAGGTTGCTGGTTTGAATCTTCACAGGCAACAAATAAAATTCTTTTTGTTTCAGGTGCCTGGTTTGACTTGGTCAAACTGACCAGTCTTTTGGATCATCTTCTGGGTGATTTCCGGTCAACCAGAGTTAGGCTCACCCGAACTCGACTCCGGCCTTTCGCCCTTCGAGCATCCTTCCTCCCGGCTTCTCGTCCCTTGGACACCGCGCACGTTGTTCTCGCTCCATCGGCGTACTCTTCCGCAGCTTCCGCGTCCTTCAGATTGTACCGAGCCCATCGGCTCACTTCCCCGCACAATCCTTCTCGTCCGCTACGTCTTACGCTCGACTTACTCCATACCTAAGCTCCTGCACACTTAGCAGAGGGATTAAACATACCAGGACCTAGCTTAACCTGGATGATCACATCAAAACTTACCGGGGCACCAACACTAGCAAAGGAGTGATTTTGGAGAAAGAAATACTAGTGAATGAAGCTAGGTGAAGTAAATCATGGTGAGTGAAGCTGGGTCCTAGTAAAGGAAGCTAGGTGAATGAAATCCTAGTGAGTGAAGCTAGGTGGACTACATCCTAGTGAATGAAGCTAGGTGGAGTATGTCTTGGTGAGTGAAGCTAGGTACGAAGTCTTGGTCCGAGGGACTTAGCACTAAGTCCTGGTCGGGGATCGGGCAACGGAGTCTTTGCCAAGCGAGGATGGCGAACAGAAGTAGAGACGGGTCGAGGTCGGACGTCTCGAGATTCGAGTTCTTGAAGGACGAGCAAAAGTCCAGCCGGAGGTCCCTGTTGGCAAAAGCTTTAGTCGAGCGGGAATCACGAACAGAAGTAGAGGCGGGTCGAGGAACGAACGTCTCGAGATTTGGGTTCTCAGAGGCTGAGTGAACGTCCAATCGGAGGTTTCTATTGGCAAACGCAACTTCTCCAAGTGTGAGTAGGTGAGGATGCATTCCCCGGGAAAGGGAACATTATGTGTCGGTTTGACCTAGGGTTGCAGGTGAAATCCAATGTCAGAACCAATCTTTAAGGCTAAGATTATCTATATATTTGTCTTGTGTTTGTTGTCTTGCAGGTACCTAGAGTTGGAGGTAAGATAGGAAAGCAAACGCAGGAGAAAACACACCTGGGAAACAGCTCCTAGGTGCCTGACATGAATCAGGCGCCCAAGAAGGTTGGGCGCCCCAGTTTGGGCAGCCCACGCCCAGGCTCCTGAGAGTTCCCAGGCGCCTGGGAAGACCATCTTATCCCTGCTGCGAGTTCGGCGCTATGGATGAGGTTTTGACCGACACGAGGCAGGCGCCCAAGAGCTTACAAGCGCTCGTGAAGCCTGTATATAAAGTGGTTCGACCCCTCATTGCAGAACATCAACTTTCACATCCGCTAAAGCAGTCCGTGCAAACAAAAGTGCTCAAGGCAAAGCTCTGCGACCAAGGAGACTCCAGGAAGAAGTGTGCGACACTTCGAACTTTCACATCTGCTAAAGCAGTCCGTGCAAACTAAAGTGGTCAAGGCAAAGCTTTGCGACCAAGGAGGCTCCAGGAAGAAGTGTGCGACACTCCGGACTTCCAGATTGGCCGGATCTTCAGCTTTTTGTTGGTTTGCTTTTCATTTACGTATTAAATTCATTTATTCCTTGTGTGTAATCAAAACTGTAAGACGGGTTTCTCTGCCTCCGAAAAGTTCGGAAAGGAGACCATTAGTGGGCTCACGATTGAGTGCTTAGGCCTTGGATGTACTGACTCTGGGGGGTTGGGAACCAAGTAAAACTCGCGTGTCACTTGTCTACTATTTTTCTTTATTATTATTTCCGCTGCGTACTAACCCTGATAGAAAGACAAGCGACGGATTTTCCAACGAAATTCCAACGAGTTTTTCGAGTCGATATTCACCCCCCCCTCTAACGACCAGCACCGATCCTACAAGGGGTATCAAAACTTGGAAGCTCTTCGCCGGACTAACAGCCGAAGGAGAAACAACGCCAAGAATTGAGGGGAGCAAGGGTGAATACAGGTAAAATTTTAAATTATGTACATTTTTAAATTTCATATTATATATTTTAAGTGCAGGGAGAGTGGACAATATAAAAACCACTGTCCTACTCGTAAGAATCGTTCATCACCACCGGCAGCAAAGGAGGTACCAGCGCCAGGAGTTTGGAGGGACAAGAGCCACATCCGTTGCTTCAGATGCCAAAAGCTGAGACATTATAAGAACTAGTGCACAAACTGGAAAAAGGCTCGATCCACAATGCTGAAAAATGCGACTACGGTAAAGGAGGTAACAAAAATTAATTTTTGCAATATTTTTCAATGTCCTAAAAAATTATATCTTCCTGCTAAATTAGATTAATTGCATAATGAGTTAAGTATATTACATGACAAATTAGTTACTATTGGATCCAACATAGATAATAGTAAAGCATCAAATATTAATTCTTTAATCCATAATATTAATGCTATGATTTTTGAAATTAATGATAATATTTCAATTAATAAATTTTCTAATAATTCCGATAATGATAATGAATTAAGGATACTTTTGATAATTAACCTTAATTAATAATATTATTGTTAATTTTGATAATTTTGAGGATAATGATGAAATTATTGTTGATAATTCTGATATTTCTAAAATTATTATTCAATTCATTTCTGAAGAGGATATTAAAGATAATACTCTAGATAATATTGAAGATAATACTCAATACATCTTTGAATACAAAACTTTAATAAATAACCCTAAAAATTATTCTACCTACTATGAAGATAATGATACAATTTTAAAATCTGAATTTAACCCTGAAGATAAAGAAAAATATGATTCTGAAGATGAAAAAGAATTCATTCAAATTGAAGCAATAATTAAAAGGCTAACAAGAATTCAAATAAAACGGAAGTATTAAGTAAAATTAAGAACCTAAAAACAAAAGAAATAGTAGGTGAATAAGAATTTTTTGAATTAATAAAAATGATGTAATTAGATCCAAAATTATTATTCAAATTTTAAAAAACATTAATCTTAATTAAATTAAAACTCAAATCTTAAAAACTTTAATCTTAATTAAACTTTAAATTTACATTTTCTTCCTTATATATTAATTTTATTCTTAACAACTTTAATTAATTCGTAATAATTTAAACTTTAATTAATTCGCAATAATTTAAATTCTAATTAATTTTATAAATTTAACCTTAATTAATTCTTAATAATTTTAACTTTAATTAATTCATAACAAACTTTAATTAATTCTTAACTAATTAAATCATAATAACTTAAAATCTTCATTAATTCTTAAATCTTAATTAATTAACAATTCAATCTTTAATTCAACAAAATCCACGAACTAAAGCTAAATTAATTAACTTCAATTATTAAACTAATAAAATTCTACCCAACCGAAACATCCAACTAAATAATAATAAATATATCAAAGTGGGTTGACATATTCGCGGGTTCACACGGTCTGTATCAAATCGAGAATTTGATATTTTATTAGAAACTTAACTAAAATGTTTTGACTTGATTGGCTCATGCATAAATGTCATACCCATGCATCTGCGTTTTTTCCTTATATATTTGTCATGTCATTCATGTTTACTTTTCCATAATTTAGAATGGATAGATAGGAAAAAGATTGGTTGATACTTGCCTAACCTAGTACCAGGATGGGGTGAGATGATAGTACGTTAGGAAACTAGTCGAAGCTACCTCGCCACATCCTAGACTAGTTAGACTAAAGTTTTTCAAAGAAAAAATTAAGAGTATTATTTCTTTAAAAGACTTTGTCTAATGAATGGGTTTATGATCCAATAAGGTTACGGCCAAAGAAGACCTCTATGACTCACCAAGACCTGAAAGCCGATTATTGAAAACTACTTTTAAGCTACTACTTGATTAAACTTGAATCTAACTCAAGGTCAAGAAATATATAAATTAAAATTGAGAAAAATTATTCGAGCATCTCACAGACACCTATAAGTCAACCGTGCTTGCTTATATTACGACACTTAGAATGGGTGAGATGTTAAGGACTAACAAATTGACAAACAGTTTTCAAAATGTTTTCAAAATCTTTAGGATATGTTCTTAAAAATTTATTTTCAAAATAATATTTAAACATAATAATGTTTTAATGAATTTCATGCTTGATTAGGTGCTTATTTATAAATACATTTTCAAAAATTATATATTTTCGAAAGTTATTTAACCTGCACATAAACACAAACCTTTTAGGTCAACATTAAAGTCCCTTAAGACACTTAGATAGAGGTCCTTATAGTTAACAAGGGTAGCCAGAATGTGTGAGGTTCAGGAGGAGTTTTTATTTTTGCGAATTCCTATTTTTAAACTACTTTTTAAAAATTCATATCTTTCAAAATGATTTGTGCATTAAAAATTATTATCATTTCAAAATATGTTTCGTAAAATATGTTTTAAAAATTTATTATGTCATTTCAAAATATTTTTCAAAAACTTAGTTTCTTGAAGACTATCATATTCTTGCAAAAATTCTTCAAATTGCTTTAATTTTTTTTTATATGGATAAACTCCTAAGACACATAGGAAGATTTCTTAATGATCTACAAGAATTTCTAAGACTTTGTTAGATTTAGGGGGAGTCCAAGTCAAAAGAAATTAATGTATTAGTCATGAATATTTCAAAATATTTATGTTTTAAATTATTTTTTTTTTGAATCAAACCCTAAGACTCAGAGGAAGATCACTTGTAGTCATAAGACTATGTCAAGTTTAGGGGAGATCAAATTAAAAGAACTATTAAAAAGTTTCAAAAATATTACGCATTCATGCACTATCTTTTAAAATCATTTGAAAACGTAATATTATATTTTCAAAACTCATCCTGAAAATCTTTTTGTCCTTTAAATACTTTTGAAAATTTTTTAAAATATTTTATCTTAAGTTTGGAAAAATTTACAAGACACTTAGGAAAATTTTTCTTGTAGTTAACAAGATTTCCTAGGATTGTGTCAAACTAGAAAAGAAACCAAATCAAGAAAAGTATTATATTTTTTAAAAAAAACCCGCATTCCATTAAAGTTGTTCATTTATGAAAAATCTCTAAGATACATTGGAATTTTCTTGTGGTTAACAAGATTCATCGGATTTTGTCAGACTTGGAGATGTTTATTATTAAAAAAAACTTTTAGTCATATTGTCATGCCCCTAGAGGCTCAGGCTCACTCGAAAATCGGGCAGCACCTCCCCTATACGGCGGACAATCTGAAACTCATGCATACATCACTCCACACATAAATTTAGCTCAGCCACATTTGGCTGGCAATCACACCATCACAACCACGCAGTTAATTATTATAACTGACAAATATTTAAACATAGTAAATAATTCTCCATATCTAAGCGCAGCAAACCGAAATCCAATGGAAATAAATAAATACAAGTCCAACGAAAAGCCAGATATCATCCGAAACGATAGTAAAACCAAAAACGACATTAATACTATAAAGCTACTACAAGTATACGAAAAACCTAATAAAAATAAATACTCAAACTGGGAGACTGGCAGCTGGATCCTCTCTTGGTAGCACGAGACACAACTATCGACTACCTGAAACAAATAGAAGAACGAGGGGTGGTGAGTTCCGGATGGAACTCTACGGGTATAAGAGCAGATAAATGCATGGTATATAAAAGGGTAAAACAAACATAAAGATAGCCAAAGGGTATACAATCTCCGGAATAAAGAATACAAACAAAATGCATCCATACAAATAAAACATACCTGAAAACCATGTAACAAGTAGGGGCAAAATCAGAAATCCCCTCTAACACCTCCATAAACACCTAATACTGCTGAACATATCCAGATTATATAATGAATGCAAATCATATCCGTATATGCATGTCAGTCAAATGCAACAATCATAACTCAATCAAATGCAACAACCACAAGCAAATGCAAATGCATAATATGCACATGATGTCATGACCTGCACTGTATACACACCAGCCACCATTAGGTTGAGTGGACAAGATACAAGCGCCAAAACCTGGGGCTATGCAAATACACCATGACAACCGTGGCCCTGATATGAAAAGCCAAAATACCTGGGGCTTAAAATCCCAAAATACCTGTGGGAACTCCAAATACCTGGGGAGTATCATCTGTTTGCACACAACTCCGACTAAGCATGGCACAACAGGAAAATATACCCGACGACTCGTCTCAACCACAAGGGAGCCAGTGGTCGTTGGCCTGAATATAATGCATGATGCATGTCACTAATATACACAACCTCGAACAAACCAAAACTTTGAAATCCATAAGACATGAAAACACAAATAACAACAAAGTAAGTAAGCATACGAAAAACACAATCAACACCAAGGTAAATAAACATGCACTAATCTACTAGGTAAGGTTATCTAATGCCAACCAAACCCTAAATTGGTCAAATGATAGTTCTACAGTACACGCGTACACGCGGTACTCTTTAGATCAGAAGCCAAGAGATGAGACTATATAACTGAACAATTTGAATTTCTACTTAAAGGTCAAGCACGAATAAGTATTAAGCAGGAAAACACAAGAAATAGATTTAAGGTAAAGCAACCTACTTAGATAAACAAATAACCATGCATTTAAGGTAAAAGAACTATAGAACCAAAGGAGAAGTACCCGCCTAAAATGAAGTATATATCCATGTAAACTTCATGTAGCGGCCCCGCCTCTATGGTCCCCGCAGGCAACCCTCTAGGCCGGCGACCCTACGATCTTCCCACCCCTGGCAGTGGGTTTTTGCCTTCCCCAGGATTCGAACCCTTGACCTCCAGGACAAGTACAATAGTTCCTGAATCCTGGTACCAATTGAGCTATAGCTCAATTGGTACCAGGATGTACAGCTCAATTGGTACCAGGATTCAGGAACTATTGTACTTGTCCTGGAGGTCAAGGGTTCGAATCCTGGGGAAGGCAAAAACCCACTGCCAGGGGTGGGAAGATCATAGGGTCGCCGGCCTAGAGGGTTGCCTGCGGGGACCATAGAGGCGGGGCCGCTACAAAAAAAGGCGTCTTTTTATTGTAACGACCCGGCCCCTCAACCCCTGGGCGGCCCACTTGGCGGCTCAACTGGCGGTCCCATGGGCGGCCCCACTAGCGGCCCATTTAGCGACCCCTTATGTCGTCAACCGACGACTATTGGCCGTGTCGTTACTCACAAGTACTTCCCACCCCTAGTCAGTGGATTTTTGCCTTCCTCAAGATTCGAACTCTAGACCTCCAGGATAAGTACTAGAGTTTGAATCCTGAGGAAGGCAAAAATCCACTGGCCAGGGGTGGAAAGTACTTGTGAGTAACGACCGCCCAAGAGGTCGCCAAAGGGGTCGTCAAATGGGATTTGGCCTCCCAAGGGGCCGAGGGCCGCCAAGTGGGCCGCTAGTTGGGCCGCCCAAGGGGCCAAGGGGTCGGGTCGTTACACTTCACGTCCAAGTGTTTGTATCAAATCAGTAACCTGTATCAAAAATATACTTTAAGTCACTGTATTAAATAACACTTAGCTAAGCTTAATTAACCCTTAACCTACATGATCAGATCTATACCAAAATACCCTCATTATTAAACCCAAGGATCTAATCCGTACTTACCATAAAAGTATCTCACGGTAGCCATGGAAACTCAAGGGAAACATCAAACCAAGCTAATCTACCCATTTAGAAACAACCCCCAAACTGAATCCCTGAACTACCCATGTGACTCATAGCTACATCAAGAAAACCTACCACAATCCACCTTAACAAGATTCACCAATCTACTCCACCTGATGCTACACATCTAACCCAAATAAACACCTCACACATCCCATTGACTATTAAGGTGAATCTTGTTAAGGTGGATTGTGGTAGGTTTTCTTGATGTAGCTATGAGTCACATGGGTAGTTCAGGGATTTAGTTTGGGGTTTGTTTCTAAATGGGTAGATTAGCTTGGTTTGATGTTTCCCTTGAGTTTCCATTGCTACCGTGAGCTAATTTTACAGTAAGTACGGATTAGATCCTTGGGTTTAATAATGAGGGTATTTTGGTATAGATCTGATCATGTAGGTTAAGGGTTAATTAAGCTTAGCTAAGTGTTATTTAATATAGTGACTTAAAGTATATTTTTGATACAGGTTACTGATTTGATAAAAACACTTGGACGTGAAGTTTACTTGGATATATACTTCATTTAAGGCGGGTACTTCTCCTTTGGTTCTATAGTTCTTTTACCTTAAATGCATGGTTATTTGTTTATCTAAGTAGGTTGCTTTACCTTAAATATATTTCTTGTGTTTTCCTGCTTGATACTTATTCGTGCTTGACCTTTGAGTAGAAATTCAAATTGTTTAGTTATATAGTCTCATCTCTTGGCTTCTGATCTAAAGAGTACCGCGTGTACGCGTGTACTATAGAACTATCATTTGACCTATTTAGGGTTTGGTTGGCATTAGATAACCTTACCTAGTAGATTAGTGCATGTTTATTTACCTTGGTGTTGATTGTGTTTTTCGTATGCTTACTTACTTTGGTGTTATTTGTGTTTTCATGTCGTATGGATTTCAAAGTTTTAGTTTGTTCGAGGTTGTGTATATTAGTGACATGCATCATGCATTATATTCAGGTCGACGACCACTGACTCCCTTGTGGTTGAGATGAGTCGTCGGGTATATTTTCCTGTTGTGCCATGCTCAGTCGGAGTTGTGTGCAAACAGATGATACTCCCCAGGTATTTGGAGTTCCCACAGGTATTTTGGGATTTTAAGCCCCAGGTATTTTGGCTTTTCATATCAGGGCCACGGTTGTTGTGGTGTATTTGCATAGCCCCAGGTTTTGGCTTTTGTATCTTGTCCACTCAACCTAATGGTGGATGGTGTGTGTACAGTGCAGGTCATGACATCATGTGCATATTATGCATATGCATATGCATTTGCTTATGGTTGTTGCATTTGATTGAGCTATGATTGTTGCATTTGACTGACATGCATATACGGATATGATTTGCATTCATTATATGATCTGGATATGTTCAGCAGTATTAGGTGTTTATGGAGGTGTTAGAGGGGATTTCTGATTTTGCCCCTACTTGTTACATGATTTTCAGGTATATTTTATTTGTATGGATGCATTTTGTTTGTATTCTTTATTCTGGAGACTGTATACCCTTTGGCTATCTTTATGTTTGTTTTACCCTTTTATATAACATGCATTTATCTGCTCTTATACCCGCAGAGATCCACCCGGAACTCACCACCCCTCGTTCTTCTATTTGTTTCAAGTAGTCGATAGCTGTGTCTCGTGCTACCAAGAAAGGATCCAGCTGCCAGTCTCCCAGTTTGAGTATTTATTTTTATTGGGTTTTTCGTATACTTGTAGTAGCTTTATAGTATTAATGTTGTTTTTGGTTTTAGTATCATTTCGGATGATATCTGGCTTTTCGTTGGACATGCATTTATTTATTTCCGTTGGATTTCGATTTGATGTGCTTAAATATGGAGAATTATTTACTATGTTTAAATATTTGTCAGTTATAATAATTCACTACGTGGTTGTAATGGTGTGATTGCCAGCCGAGTATGGCTGAGCTAAATTTATGTGTGGAGTGATGTATGCATGAGTTTTAGATTGTCCGCCGTACAGGGGAGGTACTGCCCGATTTTCGAGCGAGCCTGGGCCTCTGAGGCGTGACAATTTAGTAGTATCAGAGCTTAGGTTGTCGAGGTATTTTGGGTTCCTGTGGGTTTTACGAAGTTATTTTTGGCTGTTTATCGGAGCATCAGTTTTCTCGAAGCTTGTGATGTCTTTATGTTTTTTTTTCCGAGAATGTCTACGTAATTTTGGTATTTGGTTGTTTTTTTCAGGGTTGCGATGTCTTATGTATTTGCTTTGGGGATTTTCGAATTTATGAGAGTTTGTTCGGTTTACTTGCTTCCGGATTTTTTTAAAAAAATTTTAGAAGTCATTTTCTTGACTTAGATGTATTGGGACTTAGCGGCAATGAACTCTCCAGGCGACGAGCAAGTAAGTGGATCAATTTGTTAGTAGTTGTATATTTTAGTAATACTTGTTAAATATTCTAATAGGCTGACTAGTGTATAAGGTATTATCTCTTTTGGTTATTTTGATAGAAATATATTATGGTGGTATACTGCGGATGATTTTAGTTGTTCATGGAAAACGTCGAGTGTGGGTGATCCTAGAAAATAAATTTAACTCTAGGGGATATTGTGAAAAGGAATATTGGTGAAATGTTGAATTTTCGATTTTCTGTGTGGATGACTTTATGGTGGATCAAGAAGTGATCAACTTTGATTGATGTTTAAGGATAAATTGGAATTAGTAGATATGGTAGATGTCTCAGGAAATCATTAAGTATTAATGATATTGAGGACATAGGTGGATATCTTTGATTTAGAGATCTTGTGTGTGGATGGATAAATTACTTTCTCTTTTAGAGAGTCATCCCGGTAGGTTTTGGCTCGGGATAGTATAGGGATTGTGGATATCATGAAACCTTATCTACATAATAAGTAAACTATTGGAGGATTAATGACGTAATGATTTGTTATTTAATAGTTATTTTTGATTGGTGAGTTATCGGCGAAATCGGTAGATGTGATCATTTTCTTTAGGTTAGAACTCTGTTTTAATTGCCTTTGAGGTAGATCTATAGTAAGAGAGTAGGTTATTTTAGAGAGGTTTCACTAGATTGTTGTAGTGATCATGTGTTGGTATGAACTTGATTCTCGAGAAGAATTGAGTTTGGTTAACCATATTAGAGTTTAGGATTTGACTTAATATGATGATTTGGTTAGGAAGTAACGTGTGGTTACTTAAACTTTAGTTAAGTAGATATAGTAGTTAGGATTTATCTTAATCTGTCTTAATGTGCAGTTCGACTGTACTAGTCTATCAGTCTTCAGTTTAGCAGCCTCAACAGATGGTCGAAGCTACAACTTATCAACCACAGTAGATAATCGAAGCAGCAGTTTATCAACCTCCACAGACGATCGATGCAGTAGTTTATTAGCCTCAACATTCGGTCGGACTTCCAGCACTCCAGCAAATGCAGCCAACCGTTGTTCAGATGTTTCAGCCGCAACCTAATCATATGAAGCCACCATCAGTTCCAGAGATAGACTAGGTTTATGCTGTCACTAGGAAGGAGGCATCGCAGGTCGATGAATAGGATTTTCCATTATATTAAAGAACTATAGGGTACCTACGCGTAGGTCACAGCTGATATCTGGGTCTCTATCACTCAGAGAGGAATGGGATAGTTTCTAATTTAGTAGACTTGTAGATTGTTTCCTATACTAGATGATTAGGTATAACATGGTAGGTAACTCGTTTGATCTCGACAATCATGGTTGAGGTTGACCATGGGAACGGTTCGTTGAAATGGTTACATGTATGACCTAGTACTCCCGATTGTCGAATTGGGAGCTGGGAATTTAAACTTGTCAACAATTTATTGGGGGTTTTTGGTTACAACCTTTGAGGGTGTAGTGATGATTTTCACTTGATATTTATACTATATATGAGGGGTTAGTACCTGTTTGGGTTAATAGCGAAATTTGGAGGATCAAATTTTTATTAGTAGGGGAGATGCTGCTCGATTTTCGAGCGAGCCCGGGCCTCTGGGGGTGTGACAATTTAGTGGAGATGTTTATTATTAAAAAAAACTTTTAGTCATATATTATTGGTGCAATACTAATTTAAGTATTTAGTGCTTTTTAGAATATTTTTCTAGAACAAGTACTTAGTTTTTTAAAAAAAAAGGGGAGAGAGTTTTGAAAATTATTTTTCAAAAAAAAAAAAATATATATATATATATATATTATATATATATATATATATATATATATATATCTTAAATATTTTCAAAAGGAGGAGAGAGACTATCTTAAAAAGGGGAAGAAAGACTTAAGTTAATTTTTTTTCTTCTTTCTTATTGTTGGTGCAGATCGTTCCTTTGTGTTTATTTCCTTTTGATGTGTGACAAAGGGGGAGAGAGAGCTTAAGTTAGATTTTTTCCATGTGTTAAACGTAGAACCAGAAGACCCAATCTAACTTAAGATATTGTCAAATATCAAAAAGGGGGAGATTGTTGGTGCAAAATGCATCATTGATGAACAGTCATCCTCTAGGGTTTCGATGTTTAACAATATACTTAAGTTAGTGATGGTATATGTTAGACAATATATTAAGAGTGGTCAAAGTGATCAAGGGTTAAATCAAATAAGACCTTATGATTGATAGGGTTAACTCAGGTTTGATTAGTTTGACAAAGGGTTAAAGCAAACAGGATCTGATGTTGGCAGAATAAATAGAACCCAGGGTTGGTTAGTTTGACCAAGGGATTAAACCACACCGGACTTGAGGTGTGAGATTATATTTACTTGATGATTGAAGGAAGTCTAGTCAGGATCATGATGACTAGAAAAGGAGTAATTTTGGTGAAAGAAATCCTAGTGAGTGAAGCTAGGTGAAGTAAATCCTGGTGAGTGAAGCTAGGTCCTAGCAAGGGAAGCTAGGTGAATGAAATTTAGTGAGTGAAGTTAAGTTGACTGCATCCTAGTGAGTGAAGCTAGGTGGACTAAATCCTGGTGAGTGAAGTTGGGCACGAAGTCTTGGTCCGGGGGACTGAGCACTAAGTCCTGGTCGGGGATCGGGCATCGGAGTCTTTGCCGAGTGAGGATGGCAGACAGAAGTAGAGACGGGTCCAGGTCCAACGTCTCGAGATCTGAGTTATCGGAGGCAAAGTAAAAGACCAGCCGAAGGTCCCGGTGAAGTAAATCCTGGTGAATAAAGTTGGGTCCTAGCAAGGGAAGCTAGGTGAATGAAATCCAAGTGAGTGAAGCTAGGTGGACTACATCCTAGTGAGTGAAGCTAGGTGGACTAAGTCCTGGTGAGTGAAACTGGGCATGAAGTCTTGGTCCGGGAGACTGAATGATAGATCGGCTGGCGTGCTAGAGGGGGGGGGGTGAATAGCTCTTTTTCATTGACGCCTCTACAAGGTTGTTAGCGCAGCGGAAACAATAATATGCAAAGGACAATAAAAACAATGCTAGCAACTAAAATTTACTTGGTATCCACTCCCGCCGGGTGACTAATCCAAGTATCCGTCGGTGGATCACTCCCCGAATAACCTCCGGCTATCTCTCGTCATTCCTTGTTGGTGGAGAAACCTCACCACAACACCTTGAGAACCTCTGAGCACAAAGACTACTGTTTTGCCCTTAACCAAGACCAAACTCGTCAAGAATCTCAGCCACCACGAAGTCCTCTTTAAATAGGACTCGGGTTGAAACTCTCTCCACCAGTCGACTGCCCCTAGTGCAGTTGACTGGTGCCACTAAAATCCGACCGTTGCACTCCAACGTTCGAATTCTCAGCCACCTACCAGTCGACTGCCCCTAGGGCAGTCGACTGGTCCCCAGCCAGAAGCCTTCTGTGAGTTCCATCAGTCGACTGCCCCCAGGCCAGTCGACTGGTCTACTCACTCACCTAAGGTTACCCTTCCTGAGTACATTTCACTCTGCACTCAAACCCTAGGATTTCCCGAGTACAATCACACAGCACTCGTACCCTCACCACTCGACTGACTCCTCATCCACAGCCTCGACTATTGCCTTCGCTCCCTCTTCATCTTCAACTCCCGTCCCTCGGATGCACGCAAGCCTCCAGCTTGCCTCCATGCCATCCTTCACGCATGCCTCGAAGTCCGCGCCCATCAGCTCATCGTCCCTTCTCTCCAAGGTCCCTCAGGTGCGCACATAAGCCCGCGGCTTGTCTCCATGCCACCCTTCACCGTACCGAGGTCGTCCAGCCAAGTCCATATGTGTAGCTGTACAACCTGCACACTCAACATACACATATAAGAATACAAGGGTAAACCTAACTTAAACCCTTTGCCCAAACATCAAAACACTTGGTCACTCCGGACCACAAATAGCCTCAACACTGAACACTAAGTCCTGGTTAGGGATCGGGCAACGGAGTCTTTGCCGAGCAAGGATAGTGGATAGAAGTAGAGACGGGTCGAGGTCGGATGTCTCGAGATCCGAGTTCTCGGAGGTCGAGCAAAAGTCCAGCCGAAGGTCCCAGTTGGCCAAAGCTTTAGTCGAGTGGGAATCGCGGACAGAAGTAGAGGCGGGTTGAGGAATGGACGTCTCGAGATTCAAGTTCTCGGAGGCTGAGGGAAAGTCCAATCAGAGCTTCCGATTGGCAAACGCAACTTCTCCAAGTGTGGAGTAGGTGAGGATGCGTGCCCCCGGGAAAGGGAACATTAAGCGTCGGTTCGACCTAGGGTTTCGGGTGAAATCCAAAGTCAGAACCAATCTTTATGGATAAGATTATCTGTATATTTGTCTTGTGTTCGTTGTCTTGCAGGTACCTGGAGTTGGAGGCAAGATAGGAAAACAAGTTAGGCGCCCAAGAAGGCTAGGCGCCCTAGTTTGGGCAGCCCACTCCTAGGCGCGTGATAAGCCAGGCGCTTGAGAGTTCCCAAGCGCCTGGGAAGGCCATCTTATCCCTGTTGCAAGTTTGGCGCTACGAATGAGGTTTTGATCGACACGTGGCAGGCGCCCGTGAAGCCTGTATATAAAGGAGTTCGACCCCGCATTGCATAACATCAACTTTCACATCCGCTAAAGCAGTCTGTGCTTTTTGACGAGTTTTCCGATGTATAACATCAACTTTCACATCCGCTTAAGCCTTTATTATTATTTCCGCTACATATTAACCCTGATAGAAAGACAAACGACGAGTTTTCCGACGAAATTTTGACGAGTTTTTTGAGTCGATATTCACCCCCCTCTATCGACCGGCACCAATCCTACAAACTCATTTAGAGTACTAACAATGCCCCCCTTTTTGATATGCATCAACCCTAGTTAAGTTAGGGTTAAACAACATAAAATGACAAACATGAAATATTTGACAATGTAATTCAAAAATAATTACAATTTAAGCCTCCCCCTTAAAATTAATCCTATCTTCTCCCCATTTGATCACACCAAAAAAAATGTTAAGGTTAAAATAAACTTACAAAAAATTATTTAAACTAAATTCGTTCAAAACATTATGTAAATTGACACTGTGTTGAAAGAGATTTCAATGAAAACTTTGACAAGGAAAAAAATAAAATGAGTAATTTTAAACGTAAATGCATTTTGGAAATGAACCATAGAAAATTATCTAGCCATCCAAAATTTTCGAAAATTTTTGAGAACATGTCAAAGGAAACAGCTAGTCTTCAAAAAATTCAATTTTTTAAAAATCAAATTTAAGGTATTATAAAAATTAAAATTCTAATTTGTAATAAAAAAATTATAAAAAAATACATTTTTTAGTCGAAAAATACTCAAATATTTATCAAGTGAGACAAATGATAGTTTCATCTCTGAAAAAATTTCTAAAGCAAAATAAATTTTCTAGATACAAGAAAATAATTTATATTTTAGAGTTAATAATTTTAAAAAGATAATTTATAAAATTAGATATTGACATTAAAATATCTAAAAACTTTTCACAACATTCAAAATGTAACATATAAATCTCGAAAATTCAGATGTATCAAAAATAATTTTTAAAGTATTTTTTAAAATTAAATAATTATTTTTTGAACAAAAATTTATAAAAATATATTTAATGGAAAAAAAATTGAAAACGTTTTGTGGATAGATAAATGATGTTTATCCTAAGAAAAAAATATTTCAGCGATAAATAAATATTCAAGAAAAATTAAAAAGAAAGACAAATAAGACATTAATTAATAATTTAAATAATATTAATTATTAGCAAAAACATTTAACAAATTAGTACAGTTTTAGATATCCAAAATAAGTTCCTATCAACATAATTTATTAAATATTTTAAAGAAATATAATTTTTGAGCACTTTTACAATTTGGACTTTGTGATATCTCAAATACCAATTAAATTTTCCAAAGAGCTCTGGTACACTCAATAAAAAAACTCAATGAAACGCTCAGTGAATGACGTAACATTTTACATATACACGTCCGATTATCGCTCAGATACTATCGGCGGCCACCCCGAATCAAACTATATCCTTAGGGGCGATGAACCTGTCGAGTATTGCTGCATGCCTTAGTGTCACATCATTCACTGAGCTTTTCCTTAAAATTTTTCACTGAGCATATCATTTTCTTTTTCCAAAATATTAATTTTTTGAATTTCCAAACATTTTTGATTTCTTCGAGCATAGTTAGTTTCCAATTCCTCTATTGAGACTTCAATATTTCATTTAATAATTTTAGTTTACCATAGATTTCTAAGGGGCATGTAAATGCTAATTTCTTTTTTAATTCAACATTCTTTGTTTTTAGTTTATACAACAATCTAGTCATGTTTTTAATTCCAAAATAAAGTTGATCAGGTAGGAGTAAGAATACCTCACTTACCAGGTCGTTTTCGAATTCAGTGTTAGTTTCGGTTGTGCATGGGAATCCACTATATGTCCCCGGATTAAAATTTTATTAATTAAAACATATCTGGATGGAGATGAATTACCGAAGCAACTGTTTCATCATTGTACTAATCAACTTGAGTGATCGCTTGAATAAACATGTTGTTCAAGCAATCTAACTCGTCTAGTCGATTAGCCACGAAATAGACAATGAATAGATCATCGATTTTTATGTTTATCTTCGAGGTCCATGACAAATAATAACATACAATTATACAAGATACAAGAAAGAACTAAACAAGAATTATACCTCTTGTTTACCTCTTGGTCTTCTACTGTATGTCCTATCCTCTTCTTGGATGTCGTGTGGGCGACGATCTTCCAAGAACCGAAGTCACCAAGGCACCTTCTTCTCCTCTTTGACTTGCGCCAAAACCCTAATCTTCACCATTTGTTGCCGCTGGCCACCAAGTTCCTTGCGCCGCCGGCCACCACAAGGTGTTGCACTGGCCATGGAAAGAAGGAAGGATGAAGAAGAAGAGGAAGAAGGAGAAAAAGAAGGACAAGACTTCTTCTCTTTCTCTAAAACCCGCATCAAATTAAAAAAAAATCTTGCCCACTGGTAAATTAATGAAATAGATATTAAGTATATGTGCTCGTTATTATATTAGGATTAAGAGCGTGTACACCATAATATCTGAGGTTTGATTCAATTATATAGTCAGAATAAATTGAATCACCTCTATATCGATCCTGCTCAATATACATAAAGTGTACTAGTGCAATTCTATGGTCAAGATAGACCAATACCAAATTACACTACAACCACGCCAATGGTTTGTCCAAAACCATCTCGGTTGTGAGCCACTACTTATACTTTACAAGGGACTGAAAACATGATCTTCTGTGTGACACCACATACCATATTATCTACAATATAAATTATGAGACAATATGCACACATATAATAAATATAAAATGCAAATAATGATCATGTGATTCTCATTGTAAAATGTTGATGCTCATACAAAAGCTAGGCTTTTAGTATACATCCTAACAATCTCCCACTTATACCAAAAGATTATGCTGTCATCAAAGTGTCATACATCGGACTCCCATTCCCTCCACATACCTATCAAAAGCTCTCGTTGGAAGGGTCTTAGTGAAAGGATCTGCCAGGTTATCCTCTGATGTAATCTTGGCGACAACAACTTCTCCTTGCTTTACGATCTCTCGTATCAGGTGGTACTTGTGCTCTATGTGTTTACTTGTCTTATGGGCTCGTGGTTCCTTCGAGTTTGTTACTGCACCACTGTTATCACAATAAATTGTGATAGCTCTGGGCAAACCAGGAATCACATCCAAGTCCATCAAGAAGTTCCTAAACCATACAGCTTCCTTGGCCGCCTCAGAGGCTGCCACACACTCAGCTTCCATGGTGGAGTCTGTCATGCATTTCTTCTTGATACTCCTCCATACTATAGCTCCACCTCCTAAAGTAAACACATACCCTAAGGTAGACTTACTGTTATCTCTATTTGATTAGAAGTCAGAATCCGTGTAATCCATAGGGAGAAATTTATCTGCCCGGTAAACTAGCATCTAATCCCTAATCCTTCTTAGGTACTTCAATATATGCTTTACAGCAGTCCAATGCCCCTGTTCTAGATTACTCTGTTATATGCTAACCATGCCCACGACAAAGTAGCTATCCGACCTCGTATATAGCATAGCATACATGAGGCTTCCTACAACCGAAGCATAAGGAACCGCCTTCATCTCCTCTATCACCTTTGATGTTTTAGGACACATCTCCTTAGATAAAGGTACTCCATGCTTAAAAGCTAGAAAACCTTTTTTGGAGTTTTGCATGCAAAAATGAGCTAGGATAGTGTTCATGAATGAAGCTTGAGACAAGCACAACATCCTTTTCTTGCGATCCCTTATAACCTTGATCCCAAGGATGTGTCCAGCTTCTCCCAAGTCCTTCATATCAAACTGTTTGGAGAACCATACCCTTACGTCTGATAATAGTTTGACATTGTTGCCAATGAGCAAAATATCATCTACATATAGTACAAGAAATACCACTACGTTTCTGTCACATCTCTTGTATACACAAGACTCATCCGGAATCTGAATAAATCCATAAGATTGGATTACCTCATCATACCGGATATTCCAAGATCTTGAAGCTTGCTTCAAGCCATAAATGGACCGATTAAGCTTACATACAAGATGCTCTTTGCTCTTTGCAATGAATCCCTCTAGTTGCTTCATATAGATGTTTTCCTTAAGACTTCCGTTAAGGAAAGCTGTCTTGACATCCATCTGTCAAACCTCATAATCCATATGAGTAGCAATAGATAAGAGAATCCGGATAGACTTAAGCATGACTACCGGTGAAAAGGTCTCCTCATAATCGATACCCTCTTTCTGAGTATACCCTTTCGCAACAAGCCATGGTTTGAAGGTCTCTACCTTCCCGTCTGATCCTCTCTTTCTTTTGTAGATCCACTTGCATCCAATAGCTTTTACACCATTGGGTGGTTCTACTAGCTCCCAGATCTAATTAGAATCCATAGATTCTATCTGAGAATTCATTACCCTTTGCCAAGATACCGCATCTTTATCTTGGAGTGCCTCATCATAGGTACAGGGATCAGGTTCATGTTCACCAGGGACCAAGTCTGAAGACTCTCCTAAAAACATGAATCTTTCGGGTTGTCTAACAACCCTCCCACTACGACGAGGTACTACCTATGTATTCTAAGACATTCAAATATCTGAATATCTTAGAATTTCAAATGTCCTTCTAGTCAAGGGGATGAAATTTAAACTCCTAAGTGTCAGTCAATTGTGTGACACGGGTTACACAATTGATTTTCAACCAAGTCAATGTCTAGTTATACAACATGACACCTTGGTCACGGTACTAGTAGGAACAAGAGTAGACAATATTTATCAAGTCTCTTTTAAAAATGCTACTAATGTTTCTGCTAAGTGTTTCATGTCAAAAGAAGAAGAGTCCACCCTTAGGCACCGGAGACTAGCACATGTGAACATGAAAAACATCCGAAAGTTGGCTAACAAGGGATTAGTTCGTGGCTTACCAAGCATCAAGTATGAAAAAGATAAACTTTGTGATGCATGTCAAATGGGTAAGCAAACAAAATCTGCACATAAAGGTAAAAGCGCTGTAAGTACTTCTACTGCATTAGACAAGCACTTTATGGCCTTTATGGCCTTATGGCCTTTATGGCACTTTATGGCCACGTGTTCAAGCTCAAAAAGACACTTTATGGCCTTAAACAAGCACCCCGGGCTTGGTATGAGCGGTTGTCGACATTCCTAATCGAGAAGGGTTTCGTTAGAGGCCAAATAAACCCTACACTATTTCTATGTAGAGATGGTGACAATATTTTTGTAGCCTAAGTATATGTCGATGACATAATTTGTGGCTCAAACAATAAGGGTTATTTAAATGAGTTCATTGGACATATGGAGAGTGAGTTTGAAATGAGTCTAGTGAGAGAGTTGACTTTCTTCCTTGGACTTGAAATCAAGCAATCTCGCGATAGTATCCATGTGCACCAATCAAAGTATACACAAGAAATGCTTCGAAAATTCAATATGAATGATTCAAAAGAGGTAACCACTCCCATGGCCACAATCACAAGATTAGACAATGATGAGAGTGGTAAACCCGTTGATTTGACCCAATATCGAAGCATGATAGGTAGTTTGCTATACCTCACAGCCAGTCGACCGGATATTCTATTTGCTGTGGTTATGTGCGCTAGACATCAAGTTTGTGCCAAGGAATCTCCTTAATCGTTGTTAAGCGAATTTTGAGTTATCTCAAAGGCACAATTGGAGTCGGTCTATGGTACCCTCGTACCGAGTCATTTGACTTAATTGGCTATACGGATTCCGACTACGCTGGATGTAAGTTGGACCGAAAAAGCACAAGTGGGGTTGCCAATTCTTAGGTTCATCCTTAGTAAGTTGGTCAAGTCGGATGCAACATTGTGTTGCTCTCTCCACGACCGAGGCAGAATATATCGCCATGGGAGACAGCATATCACAATTGTTGTGGATGATACATACTTTAGAGGACTATGAATTGAGTTACAAGGGTGTGCAAGTGTTATGTGACAACATTAGCACAATTAATCTAACCAAAAATCCAGTCCATCATTCTAGGACCAAACACATTGAGGTGCGTCACCACTTCATTAGGGTCATGTAGCTAGGGGTATTGTACTCTCGCATGTAGAGTCCAAATCAAACCTAGCTGACATTTTCACTAAACCACTCCCCGAAAATGAATTTAGTTTCCTAAGAAGGGAGTTGGGAATGTGTCGCGCTTCATAGTTTTCCTAAACGTTTTCAAAACCCTTCATGATTATTTCGAAACTGTTGGGAAACAATTGGGTAACCTTGGGGACATCTCACACAAACTATAAGGTTTAACAAAACGTTTTTGTTTGCTAGATATGGGGTGAGATGTTAGGATCGACTCAATTTCTCAAAATGTCAATGCATCCCTTGAGAAATTAAGTTGACGAGATAATAATCACTTCGGTGACCAAGTGTGGGGAAAACCAATGCATATCATATGTGTATTTGGCTCCATGATCATACTTGGACATTCCAATCAAGGAAACTTGATTGGAAACGTGAATTTGATACAAACATAGTGAAATTGCTTGAATGATTGTTGATTGAGTTTGCTCCATTTTTATGGATCAAAGTGATTGTTGAACGCATAAGGACCTTTGATCCTTGTTCAGGGATCAATTTTAGTCATGAGATCGTGTCCAAGTTCGATAAACTTCATCAGATCTTGTTGGAAAGATTCAGAAAATCTGAAACTGAATATTTCAGATCGTATCAAGGAGTATCAGGATCCCTGATCGGTCACCGGACCGATCAGGCCTAGGTCTGATCGGTCCCCGAACCGATCTGCATTCATCCTGCAACGATCGGTCCACAGACCGATCGGAGGGCAGCAGTGACTTTCCGAAATTTTGACCAAGTGTACTGAGCTAGCCTAGATCGGTCCCCGGACCGATCTGGCACCCTATGGTGATCGGTCCACAGACCAATCAGGGAGCTCACAGGTTTCTCACCGGACCCTACTGTTCGTGTCCTGATCGATCAGCCGACCGATCAGGAGCGAGCCTGATCGGCCACCCGGCCAATCAGGCCCAGATCAGTCCGATCAGGCTATAGCCTGATCGGTCTGGGTGCTATCAGATCGAACGGTGATCCGTTCATATGCATTAAAGTCTGGCTGGTGGACCGATCCACCAACCGATTAACTCCTACCAAAACCCCTCCTTGCCGAACCCTAGCGCCGAAACCTCCCACTTGCGCCTCGTCATCCTGAGCGAGAGTGTTCCTGCATCTCCCTCTTTCTCATGCGTGCGAGTTCTTGCGACGGTCTCTACGGGCGTCTCCCTGTTCTCTGCAAGTTCTACTTGCTCCGAGTTTTCTGCGTCTCTGTCTTGCACCGAGGGCCACTCCTGCGCAAGTTCTTCTTCCAATTTTTGCGATCTTTTCAAACTAACTTCAATGGCACCAAAGTGAGTTTTTTATTTAGGTTCCTTTATGACTCTGTTCATGGATTATATGTATATTAAGCTAATCATGGGTTGGTGTTTGTTCTTGGTGTGGTGCCGTGACCTTCTTGTATTGGTCGTGACCTTTCTTTCCATACTTCACCATATGATCAAATCTATCTTTCACCTCATTATTGTCGTCCTATTGATCTAATGTCTACCTTGTGATTAATCTTTGTATGATCAACTCTTGAATGGTTGTGATTCAATCTATGTTTGTGTCAACCTATCTTTGTGATACAACCTATGTTCGTGTCAACCTTTGCTCAAATTGACTCAAACTTTATGTGTGATCAATTCCTGATTAAATGATGTTCGTATGACCAATTCAAATCTTTAGAAAATCATCTAAGGGTAAAGAAGTCGCAGAGGGTAGCCCAAAGGGCAAAGGCCCCTCTTCATCTACATCCTCGTTGGGACATCCACCACCTCCACACACAAGGATTCAGAGTACTGGTCTTGCTCTAAAATTTCTATGGCACAATTTCAAACTTATGCCATGTCGGACAGTGGACCAAGCTTTTATCTACGAACATTGTCCATTAGTTCGACAACGTATTGAATACTATAATCTTCAATCCATTCTGTATCTTGAGAGGTCAATCAACCTTGACTTGGTCTCTGGATTCTATAACAACATGATCTGTGGGGAGGGTACGGGATGGAAAACCCGAGTTGCCAGTGTCGGCCTTGATTTTAATCTATCAATTTTCACTAATTTTCTTGGCTGTCGCCGATCAGAAAATGATTTCTTTCTCTACCCTTATCCTCCTAATCCTCTTCCTGTTCCCTTTGATGGAGTCACTCTTGATTCCATCTACGAGTATCTTCTAGGCCATCCCAGGCCAAGGCGTTCCGGTGAGCACACCCGTGACTTTCCCACATTTCCTACGCTTCCTCTTTCCCCTGTTGACTATGTTCTGTTTAAGATCATCACCAACTGTCTTCTACCAACTACTTCGAAACACCTAGATGAGATTCGTCCGTCTCACTGCTTGATGCTCTACGGGATGCATCAATAGTTAGATTTTGACCCGGTGGCCTCGGTCTATTGCTCCATCATCGTCTACAGTATGCAGTCCGCCCAGACAATCTACATGTCATTTGGCCATATCATCACTACTTGGCTTGAGTCAGTTGGTATTGATGTTTCAAAGGGCTGCCTTATACCCATGGTTCGACAGGATTGTCGAATTGATCGTCGTATGATGGCCCAATCAGGCATTGTTATCAGATCAAGAGGGCTGCAGTGGAAGGTTCGATGACATGAGGGGGAGATACCGAGAGCAGTCCCTGACCAGGAGTCGTCGGCTGATGCTGAGGATTATGATAAGTGGGCTCCTGATTTACGCTGGCAGGTTGCTGAATTAGAGCAGTTGATGCAGCGCGAGCTGCATATCTCCAAGCTCTGGCGACAGGAGGTCCTCTCAGAGTGTCAGTCTTTCAATCGTCGTATTGATGCTCTAGCATCTGATGTCTCTGAGATCAGCTCATTCCAGGATAGTTGGTATGAGGAGTGGTACCATCATGCCTATTCTGGTGGTGGGTCCCCCAGCATTCCTCCACAAAAAGATGTTATATATATTGATGATTCTTCAGATGATGACCATGTGGGGAATTACTGACATTGACTGTTATTTTGTGTCGAACTTGATTGTACTCAGTAACCTTACTGATGTTTTGACCTTGCTGCGTTATTATGCATGTATATCTTTCTTGTCTTATCATGTCTCGGATGTTGGCGTATATATGTTTACATGATTACTATCTGACTATATGCCTCATTTATGCTTATGATGTCATGCTCATATGATACATATGCTTGCTTTGCCATGCTTATATCTGTATATCATATGTACTCATATGCTTATCAAAAATCAATCGCATCGTTGGGATACCCCTAGGGTTGAGGGGGAGTATGCTTTAAACTTAACAGCCCATCTACACCTCTTTGCGGTGTTCGACAAAGGGGGAGAGTGTTGGTTGGTTAAGTTTAGGATGATTATATTGTAGGGGGAGGATCTGGATTCCCCAATGATTCTAAATTTGAAAAACTTGATTGAGAATCTCTAAACATAAAATCAGGTTGTCAAACAACAAAAAGGGGAGATTGTTGATGCAGTCTAACCCTGATTGTTATTTTGGTGTTGGCACCGATTTTAGTTTAGGATGATGATTATTGATTATGATTAAGTCCTGATCGGGGATCAGGCATGGTGTGGAAAATCCTAGCTTGGAGGGCTAGGTGTTGAAAAATCCTAACCTGCAGGGTTAGGTGTTGAAAATCCTAGCTTGGAGGGCTAGGTATATGTAAAGTCCTAATTCAAAAGATGTGGGTGAAAATTCCTATCTTGGAGGGCTAGGTGAAAAGCCCTAACTTGGAGGGTTAGGTGCAAATTCCCATCATGGAGAGTTAGGTGAAAAAGTCCTGGCTTGGAGGGTCAGGTCCTAGCTTGGAGGGCCAGGTCTTGAAAAGTCCTAATTCGGAAGGATTGGGTGAAAAGTCCTAGCTTGGAGGGCTAGGTGAAAAATCCTAACTTGGAGGGTTAGGTGGAAATTCCCAACATGGGGGGATTAGGTGAAAAATCCTTAGCTTGGAGGGCTAAGGTGGATGAAAACTTAGCTTGGAGGGCTAGGTTTGAGTCCCTGGATCGGTCTGGTGATCGATTAGGGAAGCTGGCACGCTGCTCCATCGTGGATCAGTCTGGTGACCGATCCAGCAATGACTGATCGGTCGGGTGACCGATCAGGGAGCACACAGTGAGGTTGGGAACCTACTGTGCTGCTCCTGATCGATCTGGTGACCGATCAGGGATTATGCGTTTCACCCACTGTATGGCTCCTGATCGGTCTGATGACCGATCAGGGAGCACACAGTGAGGTTGAGTTCTCCTACTGATCTTCTCTTGATCAGTCTAGTGACCGATCTGACTCACTGTGCAGATCATTCTGGAGAATGATCCAGCTTCGCGGGTTCCTCACTATGATCGATCAGGACGGAGCCTGATCGGTCTGGTCATGATCTGATCGGAATGGTGACCGATCAGGATGCTCCCTGATCGGTCAGGTGACGGATCAGGAGGTTTGGACTGCGAAACTCAGAAATCGCCCGATATAGGTGTGGATCAGTCCGGTGATCGATCCATAACCTGGGATCGGTCTGGTGATCGATCCAGGAGAATCCCAAAGAAGTCGCGATTTCTGATTATGCGTTGGGGATCGATCAAGACGAAGCCTGATCGGTCTGAACCCAGTCTGATCGATCTGGTGACCGATCAGGAGCCTCTCTGATCGGTCCAGTGACCGATCACTTTAATTCAAAATGCACTGTCAGACGCTCTGATCGCGTCTGAACGTATCCGATTCTCTGCATTTTTTGTCTGATATATGATTTGCTGTTTGATATGCTGCTCTAACACTCTGATTAAGCTGCAGGTGACAGGGGAGGATTCAAACACTCAGGGAGAAGTCAATGGAGGCTTTCCTTGGAGCAGGTTTGTCCATTTTCCATCTCAGGTTGCAACGGCATGAGCTACAGACTGGAGCTGCTGACTGGAGCTTGGCTGAGGGGAGCTCAGGTAGTCCAGGGAGGGCTCAGTCGTAGCCGGCGTTGGCAGGGAAGCAGCTGGAGGCTGCAGGAGATGCTGTCACCTGATGCTGAGTGGAGAAACAAAAGGGCAGAAGAAGGCTTCGTTGAAGCAGCGGTTGAGTTCAAGTGTTTTTACGAACAGAGTTCTTGCTGTGCCTTGTGTTGTCTACGTCTAGCTTGCACGTTCTGATGTTTCATCACCTTAGGCAAGCTATTGTAATCGAGAAGCAATCATCCATTACTTGAGCGCTTGAAGGAGAGAAGAAGAGGTTTGGAGTCCGACGGCGGGAAGACACGAGGAAGGGTTTCTTGCGTGAGATCGCCGCTGGGTGGAGCTCTGGAAAGCTTGCTGTGTTCTTGCCTTTGCTAAGTGCTTAAGTAAGATCCTTCTTGTTGTTTCTTTGTGCTTAAACTTTAATCTATAATTGAAACGTTGTGGAGAGGTTTCTCCACCGAGAAGGAGGTTATCTTCTATCTGGTGTCAACCGGGGCTTGATCTCCCGACGATCAAGGGAACGCCCACCTTAAGGGCACGCCAAGGAGTAGGGGTAAGTTATCCCCGAACCTTGTAAACCCTCCTTGTTAGCGATCTTGCTAGTGTGTCTTCTTTGCTTTCGTTTTCTGTTTTCTGCTTACTCTGTGATTATTTCTTCCGCTGTGCTACTGATAAGCTTGAGTGTAGAAATTCGATTTGTGTCAAAGGTCAAAGTGATTGGCTATATTCACCCCCCCCTCTCTAGCCATCCGAGTTCCAACAAGTGGTATCAGAGCTTGGGGCTCTGTTTACTGCTTAACATCCGAGAGTTATCAATAAGATGGCATTGAGAGAAGGCTTCTCCACCACCCGACCTCCATTCTTCGATGGCGCGGATTTCCAATATTGGAGATCGAAGATGGAATATTATTTGAAGATGGATATCAATACTTGGTTCGCGGTGAAGGAGGGATTCACCCCTCCTAAGGATGATGAAGGCAAAGAACTCGAATCATGGCGGTGGACTGCCGAACAAACTCGGAAGAGTGAAGCCAACGCGAAGGCGGTTGTCACTCTACAATGCGGCATGAACAAAGACCAACTCATCAAGGTTGGTCCTTTCACAAGTGCAAAGGACTTGTGGAACAAGCTCATCGAACTCTATGAGGGCACCCGAGACTCAAGAATCACTAAGAGGGATTTGTTCCTCAATCAACTTCAAAATCTCTCCATCAAGGAGAATGAATCGGTAAGTGAGCTTCATAGCCGGTTCAAGGAAGTTCTCAATGGGCTTCATTCGATTGATGAAAAGGTCGAGAATCACGACCTTGTGAGGTATGTCTTGAAATCCTTTCCAAGGAATGCTTTGTGGTCATCCATGGTGGATGCCTATAAAGTTTCCAAGGATCTATCCATTGTAAAGTTAGATAATTTATTTTGTGAGATGGAATTACATGAAATGGCTAACAAAGGCCCCAAGGAGAAGGGGATTGCCTTAGTTGCAGGGGACCGAACCAACAAAAAGAAGAAGGAGAAGGAAGTTTCTTCATCTTCATCCTCTTCCGAATCCGAGTCTGATTCCGAAGAAGATGACAGCGGCTTCTCATCCTCCGAAATGGCGAACTTTGTGAGAAGGATGATGAGAAGGGGTCGACGCTTCAAGAGTAGAGGTAACTCTAGTGAATCCAAACTTGATAAGACTAATGCATCTTGCTTTGAGTGTGGTAGGAAAGGGCATTTCAAGAATGAATATCCAAAACTTAAGAAGAAGGAGGAGAAACCCAAAAAGAAAGAAGAAAAATTCAAGAAGAAGAAGAAGGCTTTGAAGACCACTTGGGATGAGTCATCCTCTAGTTCATCCGATGAAGAGAAGGAGGAGAAGAGCACAAGGCATGTGGCACTTATGGCTCTTGGAGAGGAAAGCAGTGATGAATCTTCAAGTTCCTCAAATGCGGCTTCATCATCCTCGGATGATGAAGAGGTAACTTCTCCCAAGCTTGAAAAGTGTTATAGAGCTATTGCATGCTTAACTAGTATGTTGAAAAAGTCAAAGAATAAGGTTAAAGCATTGCAATTAGAAATTGATCAATTGAAATTATCTAGAGATGATAACATTGATGATTTGCATGTTGAATTGTTAGAAGATGAAATTAAATCATTGAAACATGAGGTTGAAAAGTTGAAATCCTCTAAGGTTGAGGAAGTAGATGATTTGCATGATGACTTGCTAGAAGAAGAGAACAAATCCTTGAAGAGTGAAGTTGAGAAACTCAAGAATATTCTTGAGAAGTTCTCAACTAGCTCTAAATCCCTAGACATGATCTTGAATGCCCAAAGGGTAGTCTACAATAGGGTCGGTATTGGTTACCGTCCCAAAGAACTCTCATTCGTGTCTTTGATGTCTAGGACTGATATGAGACAATCTAGGACACCCAAGGGTCAAAAGAAAGTTGTCAAGGCATGGGTACCTAAGTCTTGTTTAGTTGATGCTTTAGGTCCCAAGGTTTGGGTACCTAAAACTTCTATTTTTCGAATTGTGTAGGTTATGATTGAGTGGGAGCATCTATTAACTTGGTTCGTTGATAGTGGATGCTCCAAACACATGACCGGGGATAGATCATTGTTTACCACACTTCACAAGAAAAGTAGAGGTAATGTTTCATTTGGTAACAATGGTAGTCTTAAGGTCATAGGAATAGGAGACATTCAAATATCCAAATATCTTAGAATTTCAAATGTCCTTCTAGTCAAGGGGATAAAATTTAATCTCCTAAGTGTCAGTCAATTGTGTGACACGGGTTACACAATTGATTTTCAACCAAGTCAATGTCTAGTTAGACAACATGACACCTTGGATATGGTACTAGTAGGAACAAGAGTAGACAATATTTATCAAGTCTCTTTTAAAAATGCTACTAATGTTTCTGCTAAGTGTTTCATGTCAAAAGAAGATGAGTCCGCCCTTTGGCACCGGAGACTAGCACATGTGAACATGAAGAACATCCGGAAGTTGGCAACAAGGGATTAGTTCGTGGCTTACCAAGTATCAAGTATGAAAAAGATAAACTTTCTGATGCATGTCAAATTGGTAAGCAAACAAAATCTGCACATAAAGGTAAAAGCGTTGTAAGTACTTCTACTGCATTAGATTTACTTCACATGGATCTATTTGATTGTAGTACTATCATATCATTGAATGGAAGTAGGTATTGCTTTGTGATCATTGATGATTTCACTAGATATACATGGACCTACTTTTTAAAATATAAGGACCAAACCTTAGATGTTTTCATTTCCTTTTGTAGAAGAGTTGAAAATGAAAAATCATTAACAATTAAGACAATTAAAAGTGATCATGGAGGTGAATTTCAAAATCAAAGGTTTTTAGAATTTTGTCAAGAGAGAGGGTATAGACATGAGTTCTCTACTCCTAGAACACCACAACAAAATGGTGTGGTAGAGAGGAAGAACCGTGTACTTCAAGAGGCTGCACGAAGCATGCTTAATGAGTACTCACTACCGAGTTACTTATGGGCTGAAGCTGTAAATACAGCTTGCTATGTGCAAAACCGAGTCCTCATTCATAGGTTTTTAGGAAAGACTCCCCATGAACTTTTTTTTGGAAAACCACCTACGGTTAAACACCTTAGGGTGTTTGGTTGTAAGGTGTTCATTCTAAACACCAAGGATCATCTTGGAAAGTTCACGACAAAGGCTGATGAAGGGATACTAGTCGGGTACTCCCTCGTTAGCAAAGTCTACCGAGTCTACAA
>JAGFNQ010000204.1:167389-206542 GCA_024364735.1 Boesenbergia rotunda
GAGATGGCAGCAGCTCCTCATCTCCGAGATGGCGAACTTTGTGAGAGAAGGAATGGAGAAGTCGACGCTTCAAGAGTAGAGGTAACTCTAGTGAAGCTAAACTTGATAAGACTAATGCATCTTGCTTTGAGTGTGGTAGGAAAGGGCATTCAAGAATGAATGTCCAAACTAAGAAGAAGGAGGAGAAATCCAAAAAGAAAGAAGAAAAATTCAAGAAGAAGAAGAAGGCCTTGAAGGCCACTTGGGATGAGTCATCCTCTAGCTCATCCGATGAAGAGAAGGAGGAGAAGAGCACAAGGCATGTGGCACTCATGGCTCTTGGAGAGGAAAGCAGTGATGAATCTTCAAGTTCCTCAAACGCGGCTTCATCATCTTCGGATGATGAAGAGGTAACTTCTCCCGAGCTTGAAAAGTGTTATAGAGCAATTGCATGTTTAACTAGTATGCTTAAGAAGTCAAAAAAAAGGTTAAAGCATTGCAATTAGAAATTGATCAATTGAAATTATCTAGGGATGATAACATTGATGATTTGCATGTTGAATTGTTAGAAGATGAATTAAATCATTGAAACTTGAAGTTGAAAATTGAAATCCTCTAAGGTTGAGGAAGTAATGATTTGCATGATGACTTGTAGAAGAAGAACAATCATTGAAGAGTGAAGTTGAGAAACTCAAGAATATTCTTGAGAAGTTCTCAACTAGCTCTAAGACCCTAGACATGATCTTAAATGCCCAAAGGGCAGTCTACAATAGGGCCGGTATTGGTTACCGTCCTAAAGAACCCTCATTTGTGTCTCTTATGTCTAGGACTGATATGAGACAATCTAGGACACCCAAGGTTCAAAAGAAAGTGTCAAGGCATGGGTGCCTAAGTCTTGTTTAGTTGATGCTTTAGGTCCCAAGGTTTGGGTACCTAAAACTTCTATTTTTCGAATTATGTAGGTTATGATTGAGGGGGAGCATCTATCAACTTGGTTCGTTGATAGTGGATGCTCCAAACACATGACCGGGGATAGATCATTGTTTACCACACATCACAAGAAAAGTAGAGGTAATGTATCATTTGGTAACAATGGTAGTCTTAAGGTCATAGGAATAGGAGACATTCAAATATCCGAATATCTTAGAATCTCAAATGTCCTTCTAGTCAAGGGGATGAAATTTAATCTCCTAAGTGTCAGTCAATTGTGTGACACGGGTTACACAATTGATTTCCAACTAAGTCAATGTCTAGTTAGACAACATGACACCTTGGACACGGTACTAGTAGGAACAAGAGTAGACAATATTTATCAAGTTTCATTTAAAAGTGCTACTAATGTTTCTGCTAAGTGTTTCATGTCAAAAGAAGAAGAGTCCACCCTTTGGCACCGGAGGCTAGCACATGTGAACATGAAGAACATCCGGAAGTTGGCCAACAAGGGATTGGTTCGTGGCTTGCCAAACATCAAGTATGAGAAAGATAAACTTTGTGATGCATGTCAAATGGGTAAGCAAACAAAATCTGCACATAAAGGTAAAAGCGCTGTAAGTACTTCTACTGCATTAGATTTACTTCACATGGATCTATTTGATTGTAGCACTATCATATCATTGAATGGAAGTAGATACTGCTTTGTGATCATTGATGATTTCACTAGATATACATGGACTTACTTTTTAAAATATAAGGACCAAACCTTAGATGTTTTCATTTCTTTTTGTAGGAGGGTAGAAAATGAAAAATCATTAACAATTAAGACAATTAGAAGTGATCATGAAGGTGAATTTCAAAATCAAAGGTTTTTGGAATTTTGTCAATATAGGGGTTATAGACATGAGTTCTCTACTCCTAGAACACAACAACAAAATGGTGTTGTAGAAAGAAAGAACCGTGTTCTACAAGAGGCTGCACGAAGCATGCTTAATGAGTACTCACTCCCGAGCTACTTATGGGCTGAAGCTGTAAATACAGCTTGCTATGTGCAAAATCAAGTCCTCATCCATAGATTTCTAGGTAAGACTCCCCATGAACTTTGGTTTGAAAAACCACCTACGGTTAAACACCTTCGAGTGTTTGGTTGTAAGGTGTTCATTCTAAATACCAAGGATCATCTTGGAAAGTTCACTGCAAAGGATGATGAAGGGATACTAGTCGGGTACTCCCTCGTTAGCAAAGCCTATCGAGTCTACAACAAGAAGTCTAGACTAGTTGAAGAATCTTCTGATGTTGTTTTTGAAGAAATTCCAAAAGTCAATGGTCAACCAGAAGATGAAGTCCAATTCGAACTTAGGAGACTAAGTTTGAATGAAAGTACAAATGTTGTTGATGGTGATGAATCTGATGACGGTGAGCCTAGACAATCCATAGATCAGCCGGACCCTGAAGCTGAACTTGTGTCTAGTGAGCCCATTCTCGAAGCACCACCAACACCAAGGCAAACTAGATTAGACTCTAGTCATCCCCAAGACCAAATTGTTGGAGACATCCATCATGGGGTTAGAACTAGATCATTCTTCCGGAATGAGGCTAATGAAGTTGCCCTAATTTTCGAAATTGAACCTAGAAAAATTGATGAAGCATTAAATGATCCCGATTGGATTCTTGCAATGCAAGATAAACTAGGTCAATTCGAAAGGAGTCAAGTTTGGGACTTAGTTCCTAGACCTAAGAAGACAACCATCATTGGTACCAAATGGGTCTTCAAGAATAAATTGAACCATAAGGGAGAAATCATTAGATACAAGGCACGCTTAGTAGCCAAGGGCTACAGTCAAGTTGAAGGCCTTGATTATGATGAGACTTATGCTCCCGTGGCACGATTAGAGTCCATCCGATTGATGCTAGCATTTGCAGCACATCGTGGTTTCAAATTATATCAAATGGACGTCAAATCGGCCTATCTAAATGGTCTAATTAGGGAAGAGGTCTATGTCGAACAACCACCGGGGTTTGAGAGTACCGAATTTCCAAACCACGTGTTCAAGTTCAAAAAGGCACTCTATGGCCTTAAACAAGCACCCCGGGCTTGGTATGAGTGGTTGTCGACGTTCTTAATTGAGAAGGGCTTCGTTAGAGGCCAAATAGACCCTACACTATTTCTACGTAGAGATGGTGATAATATTTTTGTAGCCCAAGTATATGTCGATGACATAATTTGTGGCTCAAACAATAAGGGCTATTTAAATGAGTTCATTGGACACATGGAGAGTGAGTTTGAAATGAGTCTAGTGGGAGAGTTGTCTTTCTTCCTTGGACTTGAAATCAAGCAAACTCGCGATGGTATCCATGTGCACCAATTAAAGTATACACAAGAAATGCTTCGAAAATTCAACATGGGTGATTCAAAAGAAGTAACCACTCACATGGCTACAAACACAAAATTAGACAATGATGAGAGTGGTAAACCCGTTGATTTGACTCAATATCGAAGCATGATAGGTAGTTTGCTATACCTCACAGCTAGTCGACCGGATATTCTATTTGCTGTGGGTATGTGCGCTAGGTATCAAGTATGTGCCAAGGAATCTCACTTAATCGTTGTTAAGCGAATTTTGAGGTATCTCAAAGGCACAATTGGAGTCGGTTTATGGTACCCCCGTACCGAATCATTTGATTTAATTGGCTATACGGATTCCGACTACGCTGGATGTAAGTTGGACCGGAAAAGCACAAGTGGGGGTTGCCAATTCTTAGGTTCGTCCTTAGTAAGTTGGTCAAGTCGGAAGCAACATTGTGTTGCTCTCTCCACGACCGAGGCAGAATATATCGCCATGGGAGAGAGCGTATCGTAATTGTTGTGGATGATACATACTTTAGAGGACTATTATTTGAGTTACAAGGGTGTGCAAGTGTTATGTGATAACATTAGCACAATTAACATAACCAAGAATTCAGTCCATCATTTTAGGACCAAACATATTAAGGTGCATCACCACTTCATTAGGGATCATATAGTTAGGGGAGATATTGTACTCTCGCATGTAGAGTCTAAATCAAACCTAGCTGACATTTTCACTAAACCACTCCCCGAAAATGAATTTAGTTTCCTAAGACAGGAGTTGGGAATGTGTCGCGCTTCATGAATTTTAAAATGCTTTCAAACCCTTCATGATTATTTCGAAATTGTTGGGAATCAATTGGGTAACTTTGGGGACATCTCACATAAACTATAAGGTTTAACAAAACGTTTTTGTTTGCTAGATATGGGGTGAGATGTTAGGATCAACTAAATTTCTCAAAATGTCAATGCATCCCTTGAGAAATTAAGTTGACGAGATAATAATCACTTCGGTGACCAAGTATGGGGAAAACCATTACATGACATATGTGTATATGGCTCCATGATCATACTTGGACATTCCAATCAAGGAAACTTGATTGGAAACTTGAATTTGGAACAAAACTTGATTGGATTTACTTGAATGATTGTTGATTGAGTTTGACTCCATTTGGATGGAGCAAAGTGATTGTTGAACCTATAAGGACTCTTGATCCTTGTTCAGGGATCAATTTTAGTCATGAGATCATGTCCAAGTTCGATAAACATCATCAAATCTCGTTGGAAAGTTTCAGAAAATCTGAAACTGAATGTTTCAGATCGAATCTGGGAGTTTCAGGAACCCTGATCGGTCATCAGACCGATCAGGCGTAGAGCTGATCGGTCCCTGGACCGATCTGGCTTCTTCCTGTAATGATCGGTCCATAGACCGATCAGAGGGGCTTCAGTGACATCACGAAATTTTGATCAACCTTACTGAGCCAGCCTGGATTGGTCCCCGGACCGATCTGGCACCCTCTGGTGATCGGTCCATAGATCGATCAGGGGGCTCACAGGTTTCTCTCCGAACCCTACTGTTCGTGTCCTGATCGATCAGTCGACCGATCAGGAGCGCACCTGATCGGTCACCCGACCGATCAGGCCCGGGTCAGTCCGATCAGGCTATAGCCTGATCGGTCTGGGCGCTATCAGATCGAACGGTGATCCGTTCAAACGCATTAAATTACGGTTGGTGGACCGATCCACCAACCGATTAACTTCGCGAAAAACCCTTCAGTGCCGAACCCTAGCGCCGAAAAACCTCCCACTTGTGCAATCGTTGTGTTGTGTGAAAGCTCTCCCAGTGCTTTCTTCTTCCTCGAGAGAGTCTCCGCGCGTGCAGTCCTAAGGAGTTCTTCAGGGCTCTGTTTTCTTCCTGCTTCCTGCGACATTTTCTCGCTGAAGGGCCTTACGATCTCTCTCTTGCGCCGGGTTTTCTTCTACTTGTTTTTCCATCCTCCAAGAACTTCACAAATGACACCTAAGTAAGTGTTTGTATCAGTTTTTCTTTCAAATCAGTTCATAGATTATGTTGTGAGGCTAATCATGTTTTGTGCCGTGATTTCTTGTTTCGTGCCGTGACCCCTTGATCCGGCCGTGACTCTTTTGATCAAATGTTTTATCTCTTATTCACTTATTGGGTCTTGTCTTTTGATCTACCCTTAATCTTGTGTCATGATTATTTTGGTTTGAATTCTTTCCGTGATCAATTCAATCAATCCAATCTCTAGAAAATTTTCTAAAGGAAAGGAACCTATGGTGGAAAGCTCAAAGGGCAAAGGCCCTTCCATATCTACACCTTCTCCAAGGCCTCCACCACCTCTACATACTCGATTTCAGAGTGTCACTCTTGCATTGAATTTCGAGTGGCACAATTTCAAATTAATGCCATGTCGAACTATAGACCAATCCTTTATCTATGAACATTGCCCGACCATCCGACAAATTATCACACATTACAATCTTCAATCGATTCTTTTTCTTGAGAGGCCGATCAATCGTGACTTGGTCTCTGAATTCTATAATTACATGGTGAGTGGGGAGGGAACGGGTTGGAGGACTCGTGTCGCCAGTGTCGACCTTGATTTTAATCGATCCATTTTTACTGACTTTCTTGGTTGTCGCCGGTCCGATAATGATTTCTTTCTCTACCCTTACCATCTTAATCCTCTTCCGTTTCCCTTCGATGGAGTAACCCCTGATTCCATCTACCAGTACTTTCTAGGCCATCCCAGGCCAAGGGGTTCCGGTGAGAGCACCAGTGATTTTCCCACATTTCCTGCTCTTCGCCTTTCCCCTGTTGACTATGTTCTATTCAAGATCATCACCAATTGTTTTCTACCTACTACTTCGAAACATTTGGATGAGATTCACCCGTTCCACTGCTTGATGCTCTACGGGATGCATCAGCAGTTAGATTTTGATCCAGTGGCCTTGGTCTATTTCTCCATCATCGTCCACTGCATGTCGTCCACCCAGTCAGTCTACATGCCATTCGGCCATATCATCACTGCCTGGTTGGAGTCGGTTGGCATCGACGTTTCAAAGGGGCGCACTATGCCCATGATTCGATAGGACTACCGTCTGGATCGTCGCATGCTTGCTCAGTCCGGCATTGTCCTCGGGCCCCAGGGGTTGAGGTGGAAGAATCGCAGACGTGAGGGGGAACTACTGAGAGCAGCTCATGACCAGGGGCTGCCAGCTGTTACTGCAGATTACGACAGGTGGGCTCCTGATCTATGCTGGCAGGTTGCGGAGATAGAGCGGCTGATAGAGCACGAGTTTCATATCTCTGAGCTCTGGCGACAGGAGGTCAGCTCAGAGTATCAATCTTTCGATCGCCGTCTCGATGTTTTAGCGTCTGATGTCTCCGAGATCAGCACATTCCAGGATGCGTGGTATGAGGAGTGGTACCATCATGCGTATCCTGGTGGTGGGTCCCCCAGCATTCCTTTACCAGCGGACGTTATTTACATTGCTGATTCCTCAGATGATGATCACGCAGAGGGTTGATGATATTTATCATGAGTGACATGTTTGTTTGTACCTTGATTTTGATGCATCTGTCTTGCATCGTGTGATTTCTCTGGATGTTTTATGACTTATTTCTTCTGACCTTGATGCATGTTTTATCCCATTTTTATATGCTTCTTGTTGATGCTATGCTGTACTATCTACATATTTGATCCATAGCTATCTTCATGCTTATGATGCCATGCTCATATGATACATATGCTTGTTTTGTCATGCCTATATCGTTTTGTCATATGTATTCATATGCTTATCAAAAATCAAATTTTTGTTTTGGGATACCCCTTGGGTTGAGGGGGAGTATAGTTTAATCTTAACAGCCCTTCTAGACCCCTTTTCGGTGTTCGACAAAGGGGGAGAGTGTTGGTTGGTTAAGTTTAGGATGATCATATTGTAGGGGGAGGATCTGCATTCCCCTATGATTCTAAAGCTGAGCAATTGATTGAGAATCCCTAATCTTAAAATCGGGTTGTCAAACAACAAAAAGGGGGAGATTGTTGATGCAGTTTGGCCTGATTGTTGTTTTGGTGTTGACATCAATTTTAGTTTTGGTTGATTATGATTATGATGATTATGATTAAGTCCTGGTCGGGGATCAGGCATGGTATGGAAAATCCTAGGTTGGAGGGCTAGGTGTTGGAAAATCCTAACCTGGAGGGTTAGGTGTTGAAAATCCTAGCTTGGAGGGCTAGGTGTGTGAAAAGTCCAAATTCGGAAGAGGTGGGTGAAAAGTCCTAGCTTGGAGGGCTAGGTGAAAAGTCCTAACTTTGAGGGTTAGGTGCAAATTCCCATCTTGGAGAATTAGGTGAAAAAGTCCTGGCTTGGAGGGTCAGGCCCTAGCTTAGAGGGCTAGGTTTGGAAAGTCCTAATCTGGAAAAGTTGGGTGAAAAGTCCTAGCTTGGAGGGCTAGGTGAAAAGTCCTAACTTGGAGGGTTAGGTGCAAATTCCCAACTTGGAGGATTAGGTGAGAAATCCTTAGCTTGGAGGGCTAAGGTGTTGGATCGAGAGAACCGATAGAGGGGGGGGGGGAAATATCGGAAATCGTTCGGATTTATGGAAAAAGAAATTGCACAGCGGAAGATAAAAACAAACACGCGAACATAGTAATTTTTACTTGGTTCGGAGCCTAGGTCGACTCCTACTCCAAGACCCACGGTCGTTGACCGTTTAGATTGGGCAATTCTATATGAGGCGCAATAATAGTTTACAAAGATTGATTTACAAATACAGCACAGTAAACAATTAAAAAGAGGCTCTTTTTTTACTGACGTCCGATGTAGGTTGTCTTTTTCGGAGCAGCGGGACGTCATCGGCTCGAGTTGGAAGGTTTCCGGAGCGAGGCGCGAGAGCAGAAGAGCGTAGAAGCGTTGATTGAAAGTGTTGCTCAGCCTTGGGGTCGAGGGCCCTTTATATAGGGCCTGGGGCGCCCGGAACGTCCGGGGCGCCCCCCCCACGTGTCACACGATCCGCCTCGGTCTCGGTCAGCTTCTGATCCCCTCAAATTCGGGATCAGACCTTGACCGGGGCGCCCGGAGCACTGGGGGCGCCCGGGTTGACCGGGTCAAACTTTATCCCTTGTCTTCGCTGGCTTGAGCTTCGATGACTTGCTGTTGGGGGCGCCCGGAGCACTGGGGGCACCCGGGAGCAGAGGGGCGCCCGGGAGTTGAACTGTCGAAGCTTGCTTTGCTTTCTTGTGTTTTGTGTTCACCTTGGGGGCGCCCGGGACACTCCGGGCGCCCTGGTCAGCTGTTGCCTCATTCCATTGAGGCTCTCTAAGCTGTAGACACACGTTCCTTCGGTCCTACATCCAGGGTTAGTCCAAAACACAATAAAACAATAAAATATTAGTTTATACAGCCTTAGCTGTCTTGGTTCTGACTTTGGGTCTCCAAAATGGAACCCTAGGTCGAACCGACGCCTATTGTCCCCTCGACGGGGAACACGTCCTCACCTACTCCTCTCGGGAGAATGTACCTGATGCCAACGGCTCCTTTGGTTGGACTTTTGCCTGGCGGTCCTTTGCCAGGTCTTAGATGCCGAGCTGTCCTTCGCCCGGTGCCTAGCATTCCTTCGCAAGGGTTTCAGTCCCAAGCTCTCCTTTGCCTGGCGCCTAGTAGTCCTTCGCTAGGGCTTTTCACTCTGGCATTTCTTCGCCAGTGCCTAGTAGTCCTTCGCTAGGGCTTTTCACTCTGGCATTCCTTCGCCAGTGCCTAGCAGTCCTTCACTAGGGCTTTTTACGCTGCACACTCAAGTGACATGTTAGATAACAAGTAAGACTTAACTTGTGAACCCTGTTGCCATTATCAAAACACAGGTTTGACTTTGGTGCTTTCTGCACCAACAATCTCCCCCTTTTTGATTTATGGCAACCCTAGTTCAAATAGTTAAGTTTAATCAAAAACATAAGTATTTGTTCCCTCCCCCTGGAGGGAATCTCCCCCTAGATTTTTCAAAAACTCGTGGGGTTCTAAGTTTTAAGAAATTTTTTTTGCTTAGAATGATTTTGCACTTTGAAAACTTAAGTTTAGGTACTTTGGAAATCTTTTGATCACTTAAGTTTTAAAAGTACATAGAGGAGTTTTTAAAAGCATGAGTTTAGAGTACCTAAAAAAAATTTGAAGCCTTTAAGTTTAAAGTACTCAAAAGTTTTGAAATCTTTAAGTTAAGTACTTAGTAGGATTTAAGTACTTAGTAAACTTTGAAACAATTTAAGTACTTAGTAAATTTTGAAACAATTTAAGTACTTAGTAAATTTTGAAACAATTTTAGTACTTAGTGAATTTTGAAAAACTTAAGCTTAATGTACTTATGGAAGTTAAGCTTAAAGTACTTATAAAAACTTAGTACTTTTGAATAACTTCGAGACGTTTTGAAAACTTAAGTACTTAATAGGGTTTTTTAAAACACTTAAAGAACTTAAGTACTTCTAGAAAAGTTTTTTTGAAAAGCTTTGAAAAGTAGCTAAGTTTTTTGAAAAGTTTTGAAAAGTAGCTAACTTTTTAAAAAATTTTTTTGAGATTTTGAAAAAAAATTTGAACTCTCTCCTATCTCATCTCTCCCCCTTTGTCATATATCAAAAACAGATAGATATAGCAGAAATTAAATTGCATAAAAGAAATAACATTCATAAGGGAAAATATTCGTATGATTTTGCTGTACTGAACCAAGACTAGACCAAATCAGTTGATTGTCTCTTGTAGGGGCCTGTCTAACCCATTTAGCTACTTACTAACTGTTATAAGCAGTAGTTTTCGCTAGGGTTAGTCAAGTTAAGTGTTTCTGTTCAAGTTAGATTTTCTAAACTTGACACTTAACTTGATTGCTGTATAAGTTATTTTTTGTGCCCCAATTACTGCAGATGCACTGACTTAAAGCATTTTGAATTAAGGCAAAGACCTAACATCTCAACCCTTTCTAGGTTATCAATCAAAGTATCCTAAAGTGCTTGTGAGATGCTGGCTTCTAAATCTATAGGTGCATGCAGTTCTAGGGTTAGGGCCTAGGCTAAGTCCATTTGCGAAAAAGTCCTAGTTTTGAAAGGGGGTAGTTTTGAAAAAAAAAAACTAAGTCCGAAAAGATTTTAAAACAAACAGAAAAAACAACAGTTTTTTTTTTCAAAATTCTTTTAGAAACTGATTTTAAAATTAAAAAATAAAAAATTAAAGTAGAGTTAATCTATTCTACAGAGCACAATCCTAACTGCCTTCTTAGTGAGCTGAACTCAGACTCAGGTAAGGGTTTTGTGAATATATCAGCTAAGTTGGATTTTGAGTCTATATGTTTAAGTACTATCTCACCCCTGGCTACATGGTCTCTTACGAAGTGATGTTTAACTTCTATGTGTTTTGTTCTGGAATGTTGGATTGGAATTTCCCTAAGTAGTCTTTGGTGTTTAGGATATGAACTTTGCATCCAAAGACCCTTAGATAGTGTAGATTTGGGAGCCTATGGTAGTACAGTTCATAGGGTGTTTTGTTGTGTCGCTTGTTAATCAGAACCCTATTTTGGATCTAACAAGCCGTACTAATCGCTTCTGTCCAATATTGGTTTGCTAAGCTAAATTCGTTGAGCATAGCCCTAGCGGCTTTCTGTAAGGTTCTATTCCTTCTTTCGACTATCCCATTTTGTTAGGGGGTTCTAGGACATGAAAATTCATGTAAATACCCATTGACTTTACAGAATTCCTCGAATCGTTGATTTTCAAATTCTCCCCCGTGGTCACTCCTAAGTCTTTTAACTTTGGTGTCGTTTTGATTTTCAATTAATTTACAGAATTCATTAAATAGGTTTAGGGTTTCATCTTTGGTTTTTAGAAACCTAACCCAGGTGAATCTAGAATAATCATCAACTATTACTATGCAGTATTGATTTCCGCTTAGTGACTTGGCTCCATGTGAATCAAATAGGTCAAGGTGCAGGAGCTCAAGTGTGGATTGAGTTAGGTCAGATTGGATTAGTTTGTTATTAGATTTGGTTTGTTTACCTTGATTACATGATTCACATATTAAGTTTCCATGATTTTTAATTTTAGGTATACCTTTAATTAGTCCAAATTGGGTGATTTTTGAGATAGTTCTTATGTTAGTATGACCTAGTCTCCTATGCCAGAGGTTTGATTGTTCTAACTGAGTTAACATACATTTGGGTACTAGGGGAAGGTTTATAGTGTATACATTATTTTTCCTAGTGCCCTTAAGCATGATTTCTGAGTCTTGTACATTTCTAATCAGGCAGTTAGAGTTGTTGAAAGTGACTATATAACCAGAATCACATAACTGACTTATGCTAAGCAAGTTAAAATTGAAGTTTTCAACCAAGAGAACTTTCTTAATAACAAAATCATATTTAAGTTCAATATTACCTGACCCAATTACCTTTAGGGTAGCATTGTTGCCAAATTCTACTGAGCCTAGGTTCTTGAACTTGAGTTTGGTGAATTTCAATTTATCTCCAGTCATGTGTCTGGAGCAACCGCTATCCAACATCCATTGGTCCAAATCTTTATGTTCCTACACATAATGAGTTTTGTTGATTTGGATCCAACTAGAGTCAGGAATAGCTTAAATTTATTTTCACTACCTAGTCTGTCTCACCCAAATCTAGGGTTTTCAATCACGTTAGCCTTATAGGTTTTGTGAGACAGGTTTTGATAAGTAAAATTATTTTGAAAAATTATTATTTATTTTAAAAACCTTAATTAATTTTTGAAAACATTTCAATTTATTTTGAAAGGAGATGTTTGAATCTATACTTAACTGAAAATTATGTTAGATTTGAATTTTACAAAAAATAATTTGAATTTGAAATTCAAAAATTGGCTTCCAGGTCTTGGCGAGGCACTAGGCCTTCTTTGGCCGTAGCCTTATTGGATCATCAACCCTTTCCTTGACAATGCCGTTTAATGAAATTTCATTTTCAAAATTAATTTTTGAAAAAGTTCTGGTCTAACTAGTTTGGATTTTGGATCGGTAGCTTCGGCTAGTTTCACCAGTCTAAAGAGACCAAGTGAACTTGATCATATTAGAATTGGTTTCCCTAACGTACTATCTGTTAGTAATATAAGAGAAGTGTCATAAGGCAATCGCCTTATGATTGTAAACATTTATTTTAATAAATAAAAATTCACTATTTGAGTATACATGTTTGTGTATTTGATTGGGATCTTAAACTCACTTATTGAAAGTCCACAATACAATTCACAGCATGAGAGAATTTGTGATGGAATCACAACTAGTGATTATCTCTACATGTGCAATTGTGAAGTATTGAAATTATCCCTAGTCGATGAATTGATAAATAAGGACACTATCAATTCTGTTGAGACTAGCATGGTTTATTATCTAATCAGCTGATTCTCACTGGCTGGTGACATTGGGATGTCCGGAGATAAATATGAATGCTAGTTAAGGGAACTAGTTCATTGGAGTGACTGTCTGTAAAACTTCATATGGTAATCTACATATAGATATGTCAATGAAGTTCTTACTGCAGCTTAAGTGCGATGTTCCTTTGACTTGCGGTGTTCAAGTCATCTTGGTCATGGAGACTTATACTTTAACATCTTAAGCAAGCATCTCCAAGGAGGTGTGGACCCAGGATGGTTGGGTATAAGCCGAAGTGCCCGAAGATGTTTGAACGGCCTACAAAGGATTCACCACTCCTTGCGAGGGGATGTATACCCAAGGCCTATCGTCGGATTGTTACTCAAAGCCTCTGGCCAGAGCATGTCATGTTCAGAGTATGAGTCTCTGAAATACATGAGAGTAATTAGAATCCATTGGACGAGAAAGATATTACTTGGGCTAGGTGTGACATAGTCAGCCTAGTGGGGACTGACACACACAGACCATGTCCTGAACCAAGTGGGTATAAGATAGTGAAGGGAATGAGGCACGATTCATTATAGCTGCTGAAGGGTTTCAGAATTATTTCTGAGGTCAACCGTTGATCTTTCGATTAATTGGGGATCATGATGTACTACTAGGTGCCACTCATGATCGTTCTATAATTGGTTAATTATAGACGACCAACTTAAATCGAAAGCCTATTTAGTCACACGCACTACGAGTAATCCGAGGGATTTAAAACGAGTTGAAAATTGGATTTTTCGATCAAGAGATATAAGTCGAATCTGAATTAATCAGAAGCGTAACGGTAGCTTAAAATGACTAAGTCTTTTGAAGGCTTATTGGGCGAATTAAATGAGTTTAATTCGCGAAGGTTTTTGGCTTGGTATGGCCGGCAAAAGAGGGTGCCCACCCTCTTTGGTTTGGCCGACCACCGCAAGGAGAGAAACCAATTAATTTGGTTTAAATTATAAAATAAATCAAGCGCGATTTGTTTTATAAAATTATGGATAAATAAATTAATTTATATAAAGAAATTTATATAAACAAAATTATAAAAATTTATTTTTTTTATGGAAATTAAAATGAACCATGAATTGGTTTAATTTTAATTTATAAAATCAATTATGAATAGATTTTTCCATGATAAGAAAATTTTATACAAATTTTATTCCATAATTAAAAGGAGAGATATATTTGTTTTATTATAAAGTTAGTTATAATAAAACTTGGTATAACGGAATAATTCATAAGAAAATTTATAAGATAAATTTCTTTTGAAAATTTATTCCGTTAATTCCGTTAAAAGGGAGACTTGGCAATGGAGAGGCTACTATATAACGGAACCAAAGGCAAGCCTTGAATTCCAATTAATCAAGAGATTATGAAACTCTCTCTCTCTCTGCCTTATTCTCTCTCTCTCTCTAGGGCCGGCGCCCTTTCTCTCTCTAGGGTCGGCACTTTCCCTCTCTAGGGCCGGCGCCCTCTCTCATCCCCTAGGGCCGGCGCCACCTCCCCATGCCGTGAGCCACCACCAAGACGAAGCGGGTCGCGACTCCTTCCTTCCTTCGCGGAATCTTGATTTCGTTACTTGGTGGTTAGTTTCTATATTTCTTTCTTGATATTCTAGTTGTGTCTTTGGAGAATCTAGTAGTTCTCGTCGGCACAAAACTCGTGGCTTTGCGAAGTCATCCCGAAGAGAACTCGGCGTGGACGTGAATAGAGACGGAGCTTCCAAGGGACGCTACGGTTGGATCTCGTCCCTTACTTCGAGTTACGCGAGGTATTAAGTAAATTACTTTACATTCTGCAAAATTTTAATTTATGATTATGTCTCCACACCTTAAGGTTGCATGCTAGATACGTGGTTAAAATAATTTAAGAAATTATTTATGCTAAAACCTTCCGCTGCACGTAATTAAATTTTAAAATTATGAACCCGTATCCGTGTCAACATGCACCCGGTCCCAACAGTGGTATCAGAGCCGGTTAGTGTTCGACATAATCATATAATTATTTTGCGGAAAACTTTGTCATGATCTCAATTTTGGAAAATATTCCAATTATGGAAACTTTCCAAATATGATAAATTTTAGATTTAGGAATTTCAAAGTTTGGAAATCCTCATGAAATTTCGCAAACTTTTGAAATATCCTAGTTTCTGAAATTTTATGATAATCGTGAAAACTTCCCATCTTTGGAAACTTTTCAATTTTGGAAATTTCTTATTTTGGAAATTTTCCAATTTTGGAAATATGTAAGTTTTCTTTGTACCAGAAACTTACAATTATTCTGAAAACCTATTATGAAATCTCGCAATTTTGGGCACTTTCTTTCAAGAAAGTCTAGACAAATTTATGGACAATTAATTGACAATTAAATTTGAATTGGTTTTTAAATTGACAACAAAATTATTTATTTTGGATTGAGCCTCGGGGAGCCGTCCAATTTAAAGTTAGTTATTGTAATTTAATTTTCCATTTTGAATTAAATTATCATGTTTAATTTGGTTACGCCTCGGGGAGCGGACCAAATTGGATTTACGACAAATTACTTTTCTTTGGGTATCTGAGCCTCGGGGAGCCACCCTTAGAAAATAATTTGTTGTAATTAATTAATCCATGAATAAAATATGGTTGTCTCCACCTTGGAAGTTTGATTTAAGAGGTGATGCTCTTACATATTGTTGTCTCCAAAATTAATTAGGAAAATGGTTTCGTATAGAGTTTTCTTAAATGAGATTTTCATGAAAATAATATATGGTTGAATTAAGGGAATCTCTCTCTTAATTTAATAAGATTTGATTTAGAGAAATCAAAATCTTAAACATATTATTTCCGAAATTGAGTATGACAATTTAGGAAATTGTTTCCCAAAATAATTCCTTGAATAAAGTATGAAATTAGAATTAGGAAATCCGGTTCCTAATTCAATCAATGAGACTTGATAAATTAAGTCACATACATACTTTATTAAGGAAATCGCTAATCATGACATAATGTCATGAATGTGCTTAGAAAAGAAAGGATGAGACCCAAAACCCCTTAGAAAATATTAAGGCCTACACCTTCCATTAATATGGTTAGAATCGGAGTTTTGTTTCTCGTTTGGGTTGATGGACACATCCATGCCCGGCATGAACCTCAACATGTTCAAACCATGGAATTAGTTTATGAATAATATAGTTGGAGTCAGAGGTCAATCCTTAGTTTTGGTTGTTGGACACATCCAAGCCCAACTAAACGGTTGAATGAGCTCCAACCATATCAAAACTATTTCTTGATTAATGGGTCAGCCTTAATATTGGAGCATCGATTTGTTGTGCCACAACCAAGGTCGATGTAAAGAGAGGTGCAGTTGGGTGCTATGTATAATGTTGCATACTTGTTAATGAGTTAACAACCCAATGATTTATGCAAACATTCAATTAGTTGATAGCATAAAGTGATAGTTACATATATGTGATATGTAATCGGTATAATTACCAACCTTTATAGCTAAGAATAACTTGATGGCCACAGCCATGGTTGTTCTTATCTATGGTTGGATATCAACCTATTTGGAGATGTTCCTACGATCTCCCGAATTGATAAAAAGGGTTATTCAATTTGAAAATAAATAGGATTTTATTAATGTATGTTGATACATTCTTTGTCATCTTCTCACATAAGCTCAATTTGTATTTCTAGGTTAATCACTCGATCATGTCTTCTCTGAATTTGCGTTCCATTTTGGACACCAATAAACTAACTGGGCCAAACTTCATGGACTGGCTTCGAAACCTGAGGATAGTCCTCAAGGCAGAGAAGCTTGCTTATGTCATTGAAGATCAACTTCCCAACCGTCCTCCAGAGGGTGCAACACCAGACCAGTTAGTGGCCTATCAGAAACATGTGACCAATTCTGAACTTGCGAGTTGCATCATGCTAGCCTCTATGGTACCTGAGCTGCAAAAGCAGCATGAGCATATGGATGCTTATACCATCATCTTCCATCTTCATGAGTTGTTCGAAGAGCAGGCGAGATCCGAAAGGTTCGAAGTCTCTAGACTCCTCTTCACCTCTAGGATGCAGGAAGGCACTTCTGCCTCACAGTTTGTGTTAAAGATGTTGGGGTACATTGAGCGACTGAACACACTCGGTTTTGCAATGGATCATGAACTAAGTATTAACTTAATTCTGCATTGTTTGCCCAAAAGTTATTCACAATTTGTGATGAACTATCGGATGAACAAGCTGGAGACTACCATTCCTGAGTTGCTCAACCTGCTGAAGACTGTAGAGCCTTCTGTAAAGCAAGATCAGAAGATAGTACTGTTAGTTGATTCCTCGAAGAAAGGTTCTAAGAGGAAGGCCAAAGAACAGAATAAGGGAAAGAAGAAAAAGGCCAAAAAGACTGAAAAGAAACCAAAAGGTACTTGCCATCACTTGTTGGTGCAGAATGCACCCAAGTCAAACCTGTGTTTTGATATTGGCAAAAGGATTCAAAAGTTAAGGGTTAGTTGTTGTCTAACAAGCTTCTTGAGTGTACAGGAAAAGCCCTAGCGAAGGAAGGCTAGGCACTGGCGAAGGACTGCCAGACAGGAGAAGCCCTAGCAAAGGACTGCTAGGCATTGGCAAAGGACCGCCACGATGCTAAAGCCCTAGCGAAGGACTGCTAGGCTGGCGAAGGACTGCCAGAAGAAAAGACCTAGCGAAGGGCAGCTAGGCACCAAGCGAAGGGCAGCTTGGTAACTCAAGACCTGGCGAAGGACTGCCGGGCAAAAGTCCAACTGGAGGATCCGGTTGGCACCAGGTAAACTCTCCCGAGAGGAGTAGGTGAGGACGCGTTCCCCTTGAGGGAACATTAGGCGTCGGTTCGACCTAGGGCTCCATTTTGGAGACCAAAGTCAGAACCAAGACAGCTAAGGCTGTATAAAATATAATTGTTATTTGGACTAACTCTGGATGCAGGATCGAAGGACTGAGTATCTGCAGCTCAGAGAGCCTCAAAGGAGTGAAGCAGAAGCTGAGCAGGGCGCCCCGGATGACCAGGGCGCCCCCAAGGTCAACCCAAGTCGGTAACAACCTCGACGCATTTTCACCCCGCTTGTCGCGGGCGCCCCGCGTGTCTCGGGCGCCCCCACTGCCAGCTGCCGAAGCGCATCCCTGCGAAGCCGAAGAGATGAGGCTTTGACCGGTCAATCCGGGCGCCCCGAGTCCTCCGGGCGCCCCGATCAAACCGGATCCCGAGGATAATGGGATCAGACGGCGACCGAGCTACAGCCGGATCTGCTGCCACGTGGGGGGCGCCCCCGTCGACCAGGGCGCCCCTAGGCCCTATATAAAGGGCCCTCGACCCCCTTCTTCAGAGCATCACTTACTGCGACGCTTCCACGCTCTTCTGCTTCCACGACACGCTCCCGAACTCTTCCAACTCGAGCTGACGACGTCCCGCTGCTCCAACACTTCGATCTATACCGGACGTCGGTAACGAAGAGCTTGATTAAGTTTACTACTCTGATTCTGTAATACTTTTTATTGTAAACATTCTCGAACGTATAGAATTGCCCGCAGAAAACGATCAACGACCGTGGGCCTTGGAATAGGAGTCGACACAGGCTCCGAACCAAGTAAAACGACCTTGTTAGCATTGTTTTTGTGTCTTATTTCCGCTGCGCACTTACTCTTTTTAAATCCGAACGATTTGCGACATTCACCCCCCCCTCTCTCGCATTTCTCGATCCAACATCACTGTGGCAAGGAGGGTCACTGGCGAAGAAACTGCAAGGTTTATCTTGAGTCCTTGAAGAAGAAGGCATTTGATGCCCCATCCTCTTCAGGTATCTTCGTTATTGAATGTCACTCTATTTCCTCAAATACATGGGTGCTAGATACTAGGTGTAGCTCACATATATGTAATGACATACAGGGGCTAAGGAATAGAAGAAGACTCGTCAAGGGAGAAGCGAATTTGGGAGTTGGAAATGGAGCAAAGATTGCTGCTGTTGCCATCGGAACATATTTGCTAAAACTCCCTACTGGACGTGTCTTAGAATTGTATAATTGTTATTTCGTTCCTTCGTTAATAAAGAACATTGTATCTATTTCATGTTTGAATGAAAAGGGTTATCATTTAACTTTTAGTAACAATTGTTGTTACATAACTTTAAATGGCGTTCTTTATGGGAATGGAACTTTGTGCAATGGTATCTACACGTTAGATTTATCCGGTGACATTTTCAATATTGAAGTTAGCAACAAATGTGCTCGAATAGATAATCGAATAGACTCCTACACGTGGCATTGTCGTCTTGGCCATGTAAGTAAGAAACGCATGACCAAATTACACCGATGTGGAATTTTGGAATCATTTGTACCCGGTTCATTTGATACATGCGAATCATGCTTAAAAGGCAAGATGGCCAAATTACCCTTTTCCGAAAAAGGTAATCCAGTGGGAGAATTGCTTGGTCTATTACATACTGATTTATGTGGACCAATGTCAACTCTTGCACAAGGAGGCTATAGCTACTTCATTACCTTTATCGATGATCACTCACGATTCGGGTATGTGTTCTTGATGAAACACAAATCTGAAGCTTTTGAGAAATTCAAAGAGTTCAGAAATGAAGTAGAGAAACAGCTTGGCAAAAGTATTATGATACTTCGATCCGATAGAGGTGGTGAATACTTAAGTCAAGAGTTTCAAGATTATCTAAGGGACAATGGGATATTGTCCCAATGGACTCCGCCGTATACACCACAGCATAATGGTGTATCTGAGAGGCGCAACCGAACCTTAATGGACAAGGTTAGGTCGATGATGAATCATGCAACTCTTCCAAAATCCTTTTGGGGCTATGCACTAAAGACAACTATTTACTTGCTAAACAGAGTCCCGACCAAGGTAGTTTCTACTACTCCATATGAGACATGGAATAGTAAGAAACCTCACTTAACTCACCTTAAGATATGGGGTTGTACTGCTTATGTGAAGCGGACTGTATCAGACAAATTGGATGCTAAGTCTGATAAATGTCTATTTATTGGATACCCTAAGGAAACGAAGGGTTACCAATTCTATCATCCCTTGGAACAAAAGATGTTTGTTTCATGGCATGCTGTATTTCTGGAAAAAGAATTTCTTTTACAAGAAAACAGTGGGAGTGGCATTGAACTTAATGAAGTTCAAGAAACTCCAATAGACATTACAGAGACACCTAGTCTAGACCCACAACCAATAACTCATAATGATGAGCTATCAGTTGAACCTAAAACAACACCACCTCTTCGTACGTCTGATAGGACACGCAATATTCCAAAGAGATACGGATTTCTCATAAGTGAATCGAACGACGTGTTACTCATAAGCGATGACAAACCTATCAGTTATAAAGATGTTCTGAAAAATTCAGAAAGGGACAAATGGCTTGAAGCCATGAAGTCGGAAATGGATTCCATATATGAAAACCAAGTATGAGACTTGGTTAACCCACCTGAAGGGATTAAGCCCGTAGGGTGCAAGTGGGTTTTCAAGAAGAAAACCGACATGGAAGGTAATGTTGTTACCTTTAAGGCTAGATTAGTGGCAAAAGGATATCGTCAGAAACAAGGAATTGATTATGACGAAACCTATTCGCCAGTAGCTATGCTTAAATCCATTCGGATGCTCCTAGCCATAGCAGCTCATTATGATTATGAGATATGGCAAATGGATGTGAAAATAGCTTTCCTTAATGGAAACCTGCTTGAGGATGTATACATGATACAACCTGAAGGTTTCACATCGGTTGATAAAACCAAAATATGCAAGCTTCGACGATCCATATATGGACTGAAGCAAGCATCCAGGAGCTGGAACATCCGTTTTGATGAGACAATCAAAGAGTTTGATTGTAACCACCCGGAAATTCTCTTAATATTTCTTTAAAATATTTAGCATGGCTAGATAATTTTCCGAGGGACCTAGAAATATTAACACGAGTTTTTACCTAGAAATCCATGATTTTTCCATTTAAATTGGGGAAATAGGCACTAATGGACCTTATATGGGCTTTCTAGTACCATGATTATTGGTGAATTTTAGATAAAAATTTATAGAAATATAAAGGGATTTTAATAAGAAATATTAACATAATTATGGGGGAATTTTTAAGGGATTTTCGAAATACTAGGAAAATAAAATAAAAATAAGTGTGAAAAATTTGTGCATGCACCAAGGATTGAACCTTGAACCTCTTGTACAACCATTCATGCTCTAACCAATTCACCTAGCAAGGGAGTGCTATGAGTAAATGAATTGGATTATGGTTAAGGCTTGGGGGAAAATGAAGAGACACCATGACTCTTCACTTACCCTCCTTGATGGGTTATAAAGAGAGGCATGGGGGGTTACTTCTCTTCTTCCATCAAGTCACCTTTCTTCCTCCCTCCTTCTCCATCCTAGCCGAATACCTCAAGAGGGGATTTCCCTTGGAAAAAGTTAACCAAAGGCTCCATCCCCAAGATCCAAGGTTTCTACAAGGATATAAAGGCTAGGGGTGGTCAAGAGGCAACAAGACCTCCATCCTTCTCCCAAAACTAAGGTCTATAATCAAGATCAACCAAGGTAAGACTCCCTCACCTGTGGTATAATAGTTTCCTTATGATTTTTAGCATGATATAAAGTTGGTTTTGGGATTTACATTGGAGAAATCATGATATGTGACCCTAAACTTTCGGCCACTAGGGTTTTAGGGTCCAAAATGATGTTAAAAATATTTCTCATGCTTCCTAATGTTTGTCCATGATGAATATAAGTTAAAATGAGATTTGGAGAAATTTTGGGGTACCCTAGGACCCCCTAGGGTTTCGGCCAACCTCAAGAACCCATGGGTAGGGTTGGATCTCAACCTTCAAGTATGTGTTTTGTGTATTATCATGATATAAGAGAGATTGAGGGTGACTTATGTGAATTTTCACAAGACCTTGTGACCCTACAACTTTCGGCCAAGTAGGGGTTTATGGCAAAGAGTTAGGGTTTCTTTCAAGTAAGGGTCCTAAGGGCTCCTATGGTATGTTATGAAAGGTGTTAGATGTTTAATTGGAAATTCTACAAATTTATTCATGCACCCATGGCCCTTATATATTTCGGACAACCCTAGAATGTAGGGTTTGGAGTTAGGGTGAACCCTAATCATGAGCCTAAATGGCTTCTTATGACCCTATAAGTAATGTATGGTTGTTACTTTTCCTTATGCTACCTTACATGTAATTGAATGATGGAACTTTTCCCTTATAGGTTTCAGCCAAGCAAGGTAACTAGGGTTTGGGGGAAGTTAGGGTTTGAAGAATGATGGTTTATGCTTAATCATGAGGTATCTATAACGGTTCAAGCATGTGGTAGAAATTAAGTTACCTATAACCCTAACCTTAAGCACCATGTTTTATGTTGTATGTTATGATTGGATACCATTCTTAGTAGGGTTTATTTATGAATGACTTATGTCCTATGCCATGTACTTGAATGGTAGGTAGTATGTTTATGGAAGTCCTACCCATGCATGCTTGAGATAGATACCATACTTATGTATGAAATGCAATGGTTACCTTATGTATCATGATCATGCAAGTTCTATAGATTAGGATAAATGTCTATGCAAACATGTCATGTTCAATGAACATAATGAAATGTGTACCTTATATGCCATGATCATGCAAGCTTTAGGAATAAGAATGATGTTTATGTAAGTAGGCCATGTCCTTTGAATGAAGATGCATGTTATGTTTATAAATGAAGATGCATGTTATGTTATGAAAGAAAGTGCATGCCATGTTTATGAATAAAGATGCATGCCATGTTATGAATGACGACACAGTCGATGGTTGACGGTACGACAGTACGACGGTCGTGAGACCGGTAAATGGGCCGGTAGATGGGTTGGGTCGTCACACATGTTATGTTTATGAATGAAGATGTATGCCATGTCTTATGAATGATGAAGCATGTTAAGTATTTTACTTTATGAATGGGCTTGTATCGGACCGAAGTATGGGTCCAAGGGATGGGCACCTTAAGAACGCCCCGGTTTTGGACTACCGACTATGCTGTCCACGGTTCTGGCACTACCGTAGCTGTGCAATAGGGATGGGCAACTTAAGAACGCTCCGGTTCTGGGACTACCGACTATGCTGTCCTTACCCTAGTAGGTCGGGACTCGCTACCTCATATTTACTTAGGGATGCGCGCTTATGATGTATGTATGAGGTACAAGCCGGGGACCCCCAATGATGTTATGATGATGTTTAAGTATTTTAAAGTATGATTTTAAAAGCTAAGCATCCTTATGTATATGCATTATACTCATGCATTCATTCATGTTATGCATTATGCCATGATGGTAATGTCTATTACTTATGTTTCATGTCAAGAAATATGCATGATGGTAAATGATTTATGCTTATGGTTATGTTAAAAAGATGCCCATATGATATGATAGAAAGCATGCCTATGTTTATGCCATATAGGTTAGTTCATGTTTTTATGGTTATGTTTATGCCATGTATCATGCATGTTAAGAATGTTTTTATGTTTATGTTTATGCCATGTATCATGCATGTTAAGAATGTTTTATGTTTATGTTTATGCCATGTATCATGCGTGTTAAGAATGTTTTTATGTTTATGTTTATGCCATGAATCATGTCATGTTAGGAATGCTTATTTATGTTTATGTTATGTCATGCATTAGGCCATGTACAGTTTAATTATGTTCAAGTTATGTCATGCATTCTGCCATGAAGTTTATTTATATTTACGTTCAAGCATAAAGATATGTTCATGTTTTAAGTGTTTATGATTAAGTGATGAATGGTTTTAGTGAGTAGGAAAGAGTCTTACTAAGCCGATGTGCTTATAGTCTTATTTCCTTATACCGCAGATCACGCCAGGGGACAATGAGGAAGCAGCAGGAAGACAAGAATGTGTGTGTGTGGTAGTGACTTGGCCACAAAAATAATATGTTTACCGGTCTTATGCTAGAACTTTATGTTTGCTACTTATGTGTTTGAATAATGGCTTATGTAACTCTATGACATGATGATAAGCATGACAGGATATGATGCAAAATATGAAGTTAATATGCCAAGTATCTATGTCATTATGTTAGGAAATGATAGTAGGGCATATATGTGTAAGTCTTAAAGTTATTCCGTTGCCTTATGAATGTTACCTGCCCTAAGTATGTTAACGTAACGCCGCATTATGAAAGAAAAAAAAAGCGGGCGTTACATTGATTTCTCACAAAATCTTGACGAACCTTGTGTGTACAAGAAGGTTAGTGGGAGTGCAGTCGTATTCCTAGTATTATATGTCGATGACATATTACTTATAGGAAACGATATATCAGTCTTACAAACAGTTAAAATTTGGTTGTCCAAAACATTCTCCATGAAAGACCTGGGAGAAGCAACCTATATCCTTGGGATTAGAATCTATAGAGATAGATCAAAACGATTGCTTGGTCTTTCGCAGTCTACATATATAGATCGAGTGCTAAAAAGGTTTAGCATGTCGGAATCCAAGAAAGGTTACCTTCCCATCAGGCATGGGATCAACCTTTCAAAGTCTATGTGTCCGCGCACAGAAGACGAGAGGATTTGCATGAATAAGATTCCTTATGCATCCGCGATAGGATCTATCATGTATGCTATGTTATGTACTAGGCCCGATGTATCGTATGCTCTGAGTGTCACAAGCAGATACCAGTCTGATCCAGGAATGGATCATTGGGCGGCTGTCAAGACAATCCTTAAGTACTTAAGAAGGACTAAGGATGTGTTCCTAATATATGGAGAAGGAGATATGGTGATACGTGGGTATACAGATGCCAGTTTCCAGACAGATAAGGAATATTTCAAATCTCAGTCTGGATACGTATTAACTTTGAATGGAGGCGCAATAAGTTGGAAGAGTTCCAAACAAGACACCGTAGCGGATTCTACCAAGGAAGTAGTCTGGATCAAGAAGTTTGTCTCCGAACATGGTGTGGTTCCAACCATTGATGAAGCAGTGCCGGTTTACTGCGACAACAATGGAGCTATTGCACAAGCAAAGGAACCAAGGTCTCATCAACGATCCAAACACGTGCTTCGCCGCTATTATCTGATCAGAGAGATTATAAGTAGGAATGATATACAAATTGAGAAAATTCCCACTGAAAGGAATTTAGCGGATCCTTTAACTAAGGCCTTGCCTCAAAGTAAGTTTGAGGGTCATATCACAGCCTGTGGTATTGGATACCGTAGCGATTGGCATTAGGCTAAGTGGGAGTTTGTTAGTAATATAAGAGAAGTGTCCTAAGGCAATCGCCTTATGATTGTAAACATTTATTTTAATAAATGAAAATTCACTATTTGAGTATACATGTTTGTGTATTTGATTGGGATCTTAAACTCATTTACTGAAAGTCCGCAATACAATTCACAACATGAGAGAATTTGTGATGGAATCACAACTAGTGATTATCTCTACATGTGCAATTGTGAAGTATTGAAATTATCCCTAGTCGATGAATTGATAAATAAGGACACTATCAATTCTGTTGAGACTAGCATGGGTTATTATCTAATCAGCTGATTCTCACTGGCTGGTGACATTGGGATGTCCGGAGATAAACATGAATGCTAGTTAAGGGAACTAGTTCATTGGAGTGACTGTCTGTAAAATTTCATATGGTAATCTACATATAGATATGTCAATGAAGTTCTTATTGCAGCTTAAGTGCGATGTTCCTTTGACTTGCGGTGTTCAAGTCATCTTGGTCATGGAGACTTATACTTTAACATCTTAAGCAAGCATCTCCAAGGAGGTGTGGACCCAGGATGGTTGGGTATAAGCTGAAATGCCCGAAGATGTTTGAACGACTTACAAAGGTTTCACCACTCCTTGCGAGGGGATGTATACCCAAGGCCTATCGTCGGATTGTTACTCAAAGCCTCTGGCCAGAGCATGACATGTTCAGAGTATGAGTCTCTGAAATACATGAGAGTAATTAGAATCCATTGGACGAGAAAGACATTACTTGGGCTAGGTGTGACATAGTCAGCCTAGTGGGGACTGATACACACAGACCATGTCCTGAACCAAGTGGGTATAAGATGGTGAAGGGAATGAGGCACGATTCATTATAGCTGCTGAAGGATTTCAGAATTATTTCTGAGGTTAACCGTTGATCTTTCGATTAATTGGGGATCATGATGTACTACTAGGTGCCACTCATGATCATTCTATAATTTGTTAATTATAGACGACCAACATAAATTGAAAGCCTATTTAGTCACACGCACTACGAGTAATCCGAGGGATTTAAAACGAGTTGAAAATTGGATTTTCCGATCAAGAGAAATAAGTCGAATCTGAATTAATCAGAGGCACAACGGAAGCTTAAAATGGCTAAGTCTTTTGAAGGCTTATTGGGCGAATTATATGAGTTTAATTTGCGAGGGTTTTTGGCTTGGTATGGCCGGCCAAAGAGGGTGCCCACCCTCTTTGGTTTGGCCGGCCACCACAAGGAGAGAAACCAATTAATTTGGTTTAAATTATAAAATAAATCAAGGGCAATTTGTTTTATAAAATTATGGATAAATAAATTAATTTATATAAAGAAATTTATATAATGAAAATTATAGAAATTTATTCTTTTTATGGAAATTAAAATGAACCATGAATTGGTTTAATTTTAATTTATAAAATCAATTATGAATTGATTTTTCCATGATAAAAAAATTTTATACAAATTTTATTCCATAATTAAAAGGAGAGATATATTTGTTTTATTATAAAGTTAGTTATAATAAAACTTGGTATAACGGAATAATTCATAAGAAAATTTATAAGATAAATTTCTTATGAAAATTTATTCCGTTAATTCCGTTAAAAGGGAGACTTGGCAATGGAGAGGCTACTATATAAAGGAACCAAAGGCATGCCTTGAATTCCAATTAATCAAGAGATTAAGAAACTCTCTCTCTCTCCCTTATTCTCTCTCTCTCTCTAGGGTCGGCGCCCTTTCTCTCTCTAGGGCCGGCACTTTCCCTCTCTAGGGCCGGCACCCTCTCTCATCCCCTAGGGCCGGCGCCACCTCCCCTTGCCGTGAGCCACCACCAAGACGAAGCGGGTCGCGACTCCTTCCTTCCTTCGTGGAATCTTGATTCCGTTACTTGGTGGTTAGTTTCTATATTTCTTTCTTGATATTCTAGTTGTGTCTTTGGAGAATCTAGTAGTTCTCGTCGGCACAAAACTCGTGGCTTTGTGAAGTCATCCCGAAGAGAACTCGACGTGGACGTGAATAGAGGCGGAGCTTCCAATGGATGCTACGGTTGGATCTCGTCCCTTACTTCGTGTTACGCGAGGTATTAAGTAAATTAGTTTACTTTCTGTAAAATTTTAATTTATGATTATGTCTCCACACCTTAAGGTTGCATGCTAGATATGTGGTTAAAATAATTTAAGAAATTATTTATGCTAAAACCTTCCGCTGCACGTAATTAAATTTTAAAATTACGAACACGTATCCGTGTCAACATGCACCCGGTCCCAACACTATCATCTCACCTCCACCCAATACTATATTTTCATGTTTCAGTTAAGTTTGTTCAGTCCTTATACTTACCTAAGTCTAAGCATGGTAAATTGCAGAAATTTAAATAAACAATCAATCAGGCAAATTGCAAGAATTAAATTCTATTTAACAATAAAAATAGTTTTCAATTTGGCTCCCCCTAGACTATAGCCACGATAATAATTAGGCAAGATATGAATCATGTCCTTGGGGATCCAATAATGATTTGATCCAGTTGGTTTGTTCAGGTACAGTTTAGGTACCCATGCCTGAACTTTACCTCTGGACTGATTCAGTACAGCAAAATAAGATCTTTGTCGGGATTTGGTTCTATACCCAAGTCCGGATCGATTTAGAACGGACTTCTGTTTTCCAAGAATCATGTCAAGACCCTTGGAACCAGAAGTGAATCGTTCTAAGGCCGCTCTAAGATCCTTAACCTGAGTTTTCAGGGAGGAGTTCTCTTTCTCAAGTTTTTCAACTTGAGTAGGAGTTCCTTCTTGAACTTTCTCGGTTAAGGATTTAGAGTCAGCTCCCTCTTTCAGGAGTTTTACTTCCTGTCAGAGGGATTCGACTCGGAGTTTGGCTTTCGCCAAATCTCGAGAAAGATAAGAAATAAGATCATTTAATTGACTTCTATTGAAACCACTTACCTTGATTTCGCCGTCTTCTGAAAAGGTTAGTCTGCCGTCGTCCTCTTCTGATTCTGACTCGGTCTCGACTTTTTCTGAGGCGGTCAGGGCTAGCAGGTTTGACTGGGGTGCTTCTTCTTCTTCTTCTGATGAAGATTCATCCCAGTTTGCTTGGAGTGCTTTCTTTCTTCTTGTCTTTTTGTTCTCCTTTAGATTTGGACACTCCGTCTTGTAGTGGCCCTTCTTCTTGCACTCGTAGCAGGTCACATTGGGCTTGTTTTTGTCACTTGCGGGTTCAGCTGGTTCGTCCCTTCTTCGGCTTGTTTTCCGTTTGTTGGCTTGGTTCTTCAATTTTTTATAGTAGCTTCGGGCCAGTCGAACCAGCTCAGATCGATCTCCTTCTTCGTCTTCTGCGTCTGAGTCTGAGTTAGACTTGGGTTCAGGTTGAGGTTTCTTCTTTGTCGATCTTTCAGTTTTTCCTGCAACAAAGGCAATACCTTTCTCGGCCATATTGCAGTTAGTCTGTTCATAAAGTTCTAACTCAGAAAACAATTCATCTAATTTAATTTTTGAGAGATCCCTTGAAACCTTGTATGCATCTACCATAGATGCCCACAAGGTATTTCTAGGGAAAGCATTTAGGGTATACCTTATTAGGTCACGGTTTTCGACCTTGTGACCTATAGTGTGAAGACCGTTCATCAATTCTTGGATTTGTGCGTGGAGTTGGGCTTCTGTTTCATTGTCGGCCATCTTGATGGTATACAGTTTGTTTAGGAGCAGATCTCTCTTACTGATCCGAGTCTCTGATGTTCCTTCGTGCAGCTCGATCAATTTTGCCCACAGCTCTTTGGCACTGTTGAAGGGGCCCACCCGGTTCAGCTCCTCTTTTGTTAAACCGCATTGTAGGGTCTGAGTTGCCTTTGCATCGGCTTCTATTTTGCGCTTCAGAGCGGTGTCCCATTGTGAGTAGCTTTGAGGTAGTCCTTCAGCATTTGTGGGAATCTCCAGTCCGGACTGGATGATAATCCACATGTCCACCTGAGTTTTCAGGTGGACCTCCATTCGACTTTTCTAGTAGGAAAAGTCTCCTCCACTGAATAGTGGAGGTCTGGCGGTGCTAAATCGTTCTTCCATGACCATTTAATCTGGAAAAAGAAAACTAACAAAAAGAATTTTCCAAGACTTGGTCTTGGATTAGTAGTGCGGGATTAAGAAAATAAAATATCGAGGGGTGTTGCACCAACCTCGATTAACGAAAGTAATTCGAACGAAAAAAATAAAAAAAATCCGAAAATTATCAAACTGGTGGTTGCACCTAGTTTGAACTTCCTCGCTCTGATACCACTTGTTGGATCGAGAGAACTGTAACGCCCGCCCTTCTCACACTAGGGCGGGGTTACGCGAACATAATTTTCGTTTTAGCGGAAGCGTTTGAAACTTGAAACTTAAACATGATACATGTATAATCTTGTACTTGAACATGTAAGGCATGAAACCATTTAAACATCTTAGACATTGAGGAGAGCATGCTAGGTACCTTCACATTCTTATTTGCATAATAGAAGCATGCCACATAGTCATTTCTTAAGACAGAGGAGTAAGTATGAGGAAGGATAACATAATACTAAAGTTCTTTAGTAAGTATAAACTAAGTACTTAGCATATGAGCAAGAGTGAGCATGAAATATCCATATGAGTCTAATTATCTGCAAGTAGCAACTTAGTAAGTATGATTCAACATTTAACATGCAATACTCAGCATATGCATAACTAAATAAAACATGAGTAGATCTTCTTCCACCATGCCACCACCACACACATCTTTGCCCCTCCTGCTGCTCCCTTTAGTTTATCCATTCCTTACCCTTTTCTGCAGTACAAGGGAAACATGGAAACTATAAGCATATAGCTTAGTAAGATCCTTTCCTACTCACAAAATCATACGTTCCATCAAGTAGAGAAAATATCATGTCATAACAGTGCATAGCATTAAAACACTTAACTTAACATAGCATAAGGGAGCATATGTACTTATCATAAGAAGCATACTTGAACTTAACATAATTCACCTTTATAGCATAATAGTCATATAGTCATGACAAGAAATGTGAATGCAAGATGCTCTTTTGAAAACATGCATAGGATGAGTTCATGCATATGCTTTTCTTAAAATCATACATATAGGTACTTAAACATACATCCATCATCATTGGGGGATCCCGGCTTGTACCTCTTACATACATACATAATGCGCGCATCCCTAATAGGCCGAGGTAGCTAGTCTCTAACCTAGTAGGGAAACTAGGTCCGTTCATAGTCCGTCGACCTAGGGGCATCCCCTTACTAGGTCCGTTCATAGTCCGTCGACCTAGGGGCTTCCCTTACTAGGTCCGTTTATAGTCCGTCGACCTAGGGGCTTCTCGGGAGCCCATCCCCTTACTAGGTCCATTCATAGTCCGTCGACCTAGGGGCTGCGTCCGGAGCCCACCCGTGGACCTTGCTAGGATCCGGTACAAGCCATACAAAGTAAAATAGCATACATGAATTTTATCATATCATAAGCATATCATATTCTTGTTTCTTACTAGGTCCGTTCATAGTCCGTCGACCTAGGGGTTGCATAGCACATTCTTATCATATCATAAGCATACCATCATAGCCTATCACATCATTGTCATATCATGAGCATGGCATGCCTCTTATCTTATCATGAAGAGTGCTCTTAGTCCCGACTTACAGGGAAGCATCTCTTAGGCATTTCATCATACATAAGCCATGCTTAACATAAGGGTCCTTAAAGAGCTTAAACATAGACATGTACATCATGATTCTTAGAGCATGAAAAAGCATGGGAGAAGACATGTTATCACCTATACTACTCATAGCATATCATGAGTATCCTTGGCGTGCCTAATTGGGGTTGTAGCTTCCCCCTTAGCCCACATTCTTATTTAATCAGAAAATTCCAGCATATAAACTCTATGTTTAGAGCATGATAAACCATGAAAAACATTACCCTAACATCATACATTAAGGTAGGCATCATAGGGGAGACATTAGAAGGCATGTTGGGGTTGTTACCCCTTTTTAAGTCCTACTTATCATTCTTTACAGAAAATTCCAGCATACATACCTTAGTTTCCAAGCATGTTAAAACCATGAATAAACCATATTTACATCATATATCATCTTACATATCATAGGAAGGGTCATTATCAAGCATACTAGGAGTTTAAACCTATCTAAGCCCTAAAAGAGGTCCTTGACCGAAAATTCCAGCAAGCCTACTCCGGGTTTTTGGGGGCTTAAGGACAAGGAAAATATCATATTATCATCATCTATTTAGTCACACATCATGGGGAAAAACATATGCAAGTATAGGAGTAGTTTAAACTCTCGCAAGCCCTAAAAACCTTCTTGGCTGAAACATCAAGAGCTTCATCCTATGTTTAAACCATTTTAGGCACTCGAAACTATTGTAATGCAGGTGAGGGGATTACTTACTTCCTTTCATTTGAATTATACTACCCTAACTCTTTAGGGTACCCTTTGGTTGAAAGAGAGTGAGAGTTTCTTTGCTAAGACTTTCTCTAGAACCTTTGGCCCTAGTAGAGAGCAAGGCCCTTGGCTGAGATCTCCTTCCTTCCAAACCCCTAGGGTTGGAGCCCTAGGTTTACTTTTCGAAAATTGATAAGGGGAGGGGCTTGGGTTTCGGTGGAGAAGGGTGAGGAAGAAGAAGAAGAAGAGGAAGTTATTCCAACTTCCCTTATTTATATTTCTCTCATGAAAAGACATGTCTCTTCACTTCCCGAGCTTTTAACAAGCATGTTTCTTATTCCCTCTAAAAGAAACATTGCTTGGTTCATTGGTTATGACATGGTGAATGCATTTAGGAGGTTCAAGGTTCAATCCTTGCTTTCTCCTTTTTATCACATTTTGCACTAATCCATATCAAAGCCCATTAAGCCAAGCCCATCATGAAATTTTATAATATTAATAATATTCCATGAATTCATAATATTCCATAATATTTCATGATAATATTTCATGAATTCCATAATATTTCATATTCATGAATTCATAATGTTTCATAATATTTCATGATAATATTTCATGAATTCCATAATATCTCATATTCATGAATTCATAATGTTTCATAATATTTCATGATAATATTTCATGAATTCCATGATATTTCGTATTCATGAATTCATAATATTTAATAATAATATTTCATAATATTTCATATGGGAAATTTTGGGGTGTTACAATCCTCTATCCCTTATAAAAAGTTCGTCCCGAACTTTAAAATAATTCTGGATACTTTAATCATATTGCCTCCTCTTGTTCCCAAGTGGCTTCTTCGAATTGTTCGTTCCGCCACAGAACCTTTACTAAGGGCATTTCCTTGTTCCTTAGCTTTCTGACTTCCCGATCTAAGATCTGAATAGGTTGCTTTTCATAACTTAGGTCCTTATTTGTCGCATGGTTACTATAGGGTATATGAGATCTTATTGTCTCATTACCCCGATTGCTACGTCCTCTAGCCATATCTATCATATAGACGATAAATGACTACATAAGAATTAATATTACTTTCACTTGTTATGCAAGTGTTAATCATCTCCATATAATCATGACTGTACATGAAATAAAATAAAGCGAGGTTAGGATCTCTTACTTGGAAGCGGCAGGATGAAGCTTGATGTGTGTGTGTAGTGGGGAAGGCAGACCTGCTCTGATACCAACCTGTAACGCCCGCCCTTCTCACACTAGGGCGGGGTTACACGAACATAATTTTCGTTTTAGCGGAAGCGTTTGAAACTTGAAACTTAAACATGATACATGTATAATCTTGTACTTGAACATGTAAGGCATGAAACCATTTAAACATCTTAGACATTGAGGAGAGCATGCTAGGTACCTTCACATTCTTATTTGCATAATAGAAGCATGCCACATAGTCATTTCTTAAGACAGAGGAGTAAGTATGAGGAAGGATAACATAATACTAAAGTTCTTTAGTAAGTATAAACTAAGTACTTAGCATATGAGCAAGAGTGAGCATGAAATATCCATATGAGTCTAATTATCTGCAAGTAGCAACTTAGTAAGTATGATTCAACATTTAACATGCAATACTCAGCATATGCATAACTAAATAAAACATGAGTAGATCTTCTTCCACCATGCCACCACCACACACATCTTTGCCCCTCCTGCTGCTCCCTTTAGTTTATCCATTCCTTACCCTTTTCTGCAGTACAAGGGAAACATGGAAACTATAAGCATATAGCTTAGTAAGATCCTTTCCTACTCACAAAATCATACGTTCCATCAAGTAGAGAAAATATCATGTCATAACAGTGCATAGCATTAAAACACTTAACTTAACATAGCATAAGGGAGCATATGTACTTATCATAAGAAGCATACTTGAACTTAACATAATTCACCTTTATAGCATAATAGTCATATAGTCATGACAAGAAATGTGAATGCAAGATGCTCTTTTGAAAACATGCATAGGATGAGTTCATGCATATGCTTTTCTTAAAATCATACATATAGGTACTTAAACATACATCCATCATCATTGGGGGATCCCGGCTTGTACCTCTTACATACATACATAATGCGCGCATCCCTAATAGGCCGAGGTAGCTAGTCTCTAACCTAGTAGGGAAACTAGGTCCGTTCATAGTCCGTCGACCTAGGGGCATCCCCTTACTAGGTCCGTTCATAGTCCGTCGACCTAGGGGCTTCCCTTACTAGGTCCGTTCATAGTCCGTCGACCTAGGGGCTTCTCGGGAGCCCATCCCCTTACTAGGTCCGTTCATAGTCCGTCGACCTAGGGGCTGCGTCCGGAGCCCACCCGTGGACCTTGCTAGGATCCGGTACAAGCCATACAAAGTAAAATAGCATACATGAATTTTATCATATCATAAGCATATCATATTCTTGTTTCTTACTAGGTCCGTTCATAGTCCGTCGACCTAGGGGTTGCATAGCACATTCTTATCATATCATAAGCATATCATCATACCTATCACATCATTGTCATATCATGAGCATGGCATGCCTCTTATCTTATCATGAAGAGTGCTCTTAGTCCCGACTTACAGGGAAGCATCTCTTAGGCATTTCATCATACATAAGCCATGCTTAACATAAGGGTGCTTAAAGAGCTTAAACATAGACATGTACATCATGATTCTTAGAGCATGAAAAAGCATGGGAGAAGACATGTTATCACCTATACTACTCATAGCATATCATGAGTATCCTTGGCGTGCCTAATTGGGGTTGTAGCTTCCCCCTTAGCCCACATTCTTATTTAATCAGAAAATTCCAGCATATAAACTCTATGTTTAGAGCATGATAAACCATGAAAAACATTACCCTAACATCATACATTAAGGTAGGCATCATAGGGGAGACATTAGAAGGCATGTTGGGGTTGTTACCCCTTTTAAGTCCTACTTATCATTCTTTACAGAAAATTCCAGCATACATACCTTAGTTTCCAAGCATGTTAAAACCATGAATAAACCATATTTACATCATATATCATCTTACATATCATAGGAAGGGTCATTATCAAGCATACTAGGAGTTTAAACCTATCTAAGCCCTAAAAGAGGTCCTTGACCGAAAATTCCAGCAAGCCTACTCCGGGTTTTTGGGGGCTTAAGGACAAGGAAAAATCATATTATCATCATCTATTTAGTCACACATCATGGGAAAAACATATGCAAGTATAGGAGTAGTTTAAACTCTCGCAAGCCCTAAAAACCTTCTTGGCTGAAACATCAAGAGCTTCATCCTATGTTTAAACCATTTTAGGCACTCGAAACTATTGTAATGCAGGTGAGGGGATTACTTACTTCCTTTCATTTGAATTATACTACCCTAACTCTTTAGGGTACCCTTTGGTTGAAAGAGAGTGAGAGTTTCTTTGCTAAGACTTTCTCTAGAACCTTTGGCCCTAGTAGAGAGCAAGGCCCTTGGGTGAGATCTCCTTCCTTCCAAACCCCTAGGGTTGGAGCCCTAGGTTTACTTTTCGAAAATTGATAAGGGGAGGGGCTTGGGTTTCGGTGGAGAAGGGTGAGGAAGAAGAAGAAGAAGAGGAAGTTATTCCAACTTCCCTTATTTATATTTCTCTCATGAAAAGACATGTCTCTTCACTTCCCGAGCTTTTAACAAGCATGTTTCTTATTCCCTCTACAAGAAACATTGCTTGGTTCATTGGTTATGACATGGTGAATGCATTTAGGAGGTTCAAGGTTCAATCCTTGCTTTCTCCTTTTTATCACATTTTGCACTAATCCATATCAAAGCCCATTAAGCCAAGCCCATCATGAAATTTTATAATATTAATAATATTCCATGAATTCATAATATTCCATAATATTTCATGATAATATTTCATGAATTTCATAATATTTCATATTCATGAATTCATAATGTTTCATAATATTTCATGATAATATTTCATGAATTCCATAATATCTCATATTCATGAATTCATAATGTTTCATAATATTTCATGATAATATTTCATGAATTCCATGATATTTCGTATTCATGAATTCATAATATTTAATAATAATATTTCATAATATTTCATATGGGAAATTTTGGGGTGTTACAATCCTCCCTCCCTTATAAAAAGTTCGTCCCGAACTTTAAAATAATTCTGGATACTTTAATCATATTGCCTCCTCTTGTTCCCAAGTGGCTTCTTCGAATTGTTCGTTCCGCCACAGAACCTTTACTAAGGGCATTTCCTTGTTCCTTAGCTTTCTGACTTCCCGATCTAAGATCTGAATAGGTTGCTTTTCATAACTTAGGTCCTTATTTGTCGCATGGTTACTATAGGTATATGAGATCTTAATGTCTCATTACCCCGATTGCTACGTCCTCTAGCCATATCTATCATATAGACGATAAATGACTACATAAGAATTAATATTACTTTCACTTGTTATGCAAGTGTTAATCATCTCCATATAATCATGACTGTACATGAAATAAAATAAAGCGAGGTTAGGATCTCTTACTTGGAAGCGGCAGGATGAAGCTTGATGTGTGTGTGTAGTGGGGAAGGCAGACCTGCTCTGATACCAACCTGTAACGCCCGCCCTTCTCACACTAGGGCGAGGTTACGCGAACATAATTTTCGTTTTAGCGGAAGCGTTTGAAACTTGAAACTTGAAACTTGAACATGATACATGTATAATCTTGTACTTGAACATGTAAGGCATGAAACCATTTAAACATCTTAGACATTGAGGAGAGCATGCTAGGTACCTTCACATTCTTATTTGCATAATAGAAGCATGCCACATAGTCATTTCTTAAGACAAAGGAGTAAGTATGAGGAAGGATAACATAATACTAAAGTTCTTTAGTAAGTATAAACTAAGTACTTAGCATATGAGCAAGAGTGAGCATGAAATATCCATATGAGTCTAATTATCTGCAAGTAGCAACTTAGTAAGTATGATTCAACATTTAACATGCAATACTCAGCATATGCATAACTAAATAAAACATGAGTAGATCTTCTTCCACCATGCCACCACCACACACATCTTTGCCCCTCCTGCTGCTCCCTTTAGTTTATCCATTCCTTACCCTTTTCTGCAGTACAAGGGAAACATGGAAACTATAAGCATATAGCTTAGTAAGATCCTTTCCTACTCACAAAATCATACGTTCCATCAAGTAGAGAAAATATCATGTCATAACAGTGCATAGCATTAAAACACTTAACTTAACATAGCATAAGGGAGCATATGTACTTATCATAAGAAGCATACTTGAACTTAACATAATTCACCTTTATAGCATAATAGTCATATAGTCATGACAAGAAATGTGAATGCAAGATGCTCTTTTGAAAACATGCATAGGATGAGTTCATGCATATGCTTTTCTTAAAATCATACATATAGGTACTTAAACATACATCCATCATCATTGGGGGATCCCGGCTTGTACCTCTTACATACATACATAATGCGCGCATCCCTAATAGGCCGAGGTAGCTAGTCTCTAACCTACTAGGGAAACTAGGTCCGTTCATAGTCCGTCGACCTAGGGGCATCCCCTTACTAGGTCCGTTCATAGTCCGTCGACCTAGGGGCTTCCCTTACTAGGTCCGTTCATAGTCCGTCGACCTAGGGGCTTCTCGGGAGCCCATCCCCTTACTAGGTCCGTTCATAGTCCGTCGACCTAGGGGCTGCGTCCGGAGCCCACCCGTGGACCTTGCTAGGATCCGGTACAAGCCATACAAAGTAAAATAGCATACATGAATTTTATCATATCATAAGCATATCATATTCTTGTTTCTTACTAGGTCCGTTCATAGTCCGTCGACCTAGGGGTTGCATAGCACATTCTTATCATATCATAAGCATACCATCATAGCCTATCACATCATTGTCATATCATGAGCATGGCATGCCTCTTATCTTATCATGAAGAGTGCTCTTAGTCCCGACTTACAGGGAAGCATCTCTTAGGCATTTCATCATACATAAGCCATGCTTAACATAAGGGTCCTTAAAGAGCTTAAACATAGACATGTACATCATGATTCTTAGAGCATGAAAAAGCATGGGAGAAGACATGTTATCACCTATACTACTCATAGCATATCATGAGTATCCTTGGCGTGCCTAATTGGGGTTGTAGCTTCCCCCTTAGCCCACATTCTTATTTAATCAGAAAATTCCAGCATATAAACTCTATGTTTAGAGCATGATAAACCATGAAAAACATTACCCTAACATCATACATTAAGGTAGGCATCATAGGGGAGACATTAGAAGGCATGTTGGGGTTGTTACCCCTTTTAAGTCCTACTTATCATTCTTTACAGAAAATTCCAGCATACATACCTTAGTTTCCAAGCATGTTAAAACCATGAATAAACCATATTTACATCATATATCATCTTACATATCATAGGAAGGGTCATTATCAAGCATACTAGGAGTTTAAACCTATCTAAGCCCTAAAAGAGGTCCTTGACCGAAAATTCCAGCAAGCCTACTCCGGGTTTTTGGGGGCTTAAGGACAAGGAAAATATCATATTATCATCATCTATTTAGTCACACATCATGGGGAAAAACATATGCAAGTATAGGAGTAGTTTAAACTCTCGCAAGCCCTAAAACCTTCTTGGCTGAAACATCAAGAGCTTCATCCTATGTTTAAACCATTTTAGGCACTCGAAACTATTGTAATGCAGGTGAGGGGATTACTTACTTCCTTTCATTTGAATTATACTACCCTAACTCTTTAGGGTACCCTTTGGTTGAAAGAGAGTGAGAGTTTCTTTGCTAGACTTTCTCTAGAACCTTTGGCCCTAGTAGAGAGCAAGGCCCTTGGGTGAGATCTCCTTCCTTCCAAACCCCTAGGGTTGGAGCCCTAGGTTTACTTTTCGAAAATTGATAAGGGGAGGGGCTTGGGTTTCGGTGGAGAAGGGTGAGGAAGAAGAAGAAGAAGAGGAAGTTATTCCAACTTCCCTTATTTATATTTCTCTCATGAAAAGACATGTCTCTTCACTTCCCGAGCTTTTAACAAGCATGTTTCTTATTCCCTCTACAAGAAACATTGCTTGGTTCATTGGTTATGACATGGTGAATGCATTTAGGAGGTTCAAGGTTCAATCCTTGCTTTCTCCTTTTTATCACATTTTGCACTAATCCATATCAAAGCCCATTAAGCCAAGCCCATCATGAAATTTTATAATATTAATAATATTCCATGAATTCATAATATTCCATAATATTTCATGATAATATTTCATGAATTCCATAACATCTCATATTCATGAATTCATAATATTTAATAATAATATTTCATGAATTCATAATATTTCATAATATTTCATGATAATATTTCATGAATTCCATAATATCTCATATTCATGAATTCATAATGTTTCATAATATTTCATGATAATATTTCATGAATTCCATAATATTTCATATTCATGAATTCATAATGTTTCATAATATTTCATGATAATATTTCATGAATACCATAATATTTCATATTCATGAATTCATAATGTTTCATAATATTTCATGATAATATTTCATGAATTCCATAATATCTCATATTCATGAATTCATAATGTTTCATAATATTTCATGATAATATTTCATGAATTCCATGATATTTCATATTCATGAATTCATAATATTTAATAATAATATTTCATAATATTTCATATGGGAAATTTTGG
>JAGFNQ010000205.1:0-36648 GCA_024364735.1 Boesenbergia rotunda
CAGAGGTCAATCCTTAGTTTTGGTTGTTGGACACATCCAAGCCTGACTAAACGTTTGAATGAGCTTCAACCATATTAAAACTATTTCTTGATTAATGGGTCAGCCTTAAGCTTGGAGCATCGATTTGTTGTGCCACAGCTGTTAGTAATATGAGAGAAGTGTTCTAAGGCAATCGCCTTATGATTGTAATCATTTACTTTAATAAATGAATATTCACTATTTGAGTATACATGTTCATGTATTTGATTGAGATCTTGAACTCATTTACTGAATGTCCGCAATACAATTCACAGCATGAGAGAATTTGTGATGAATTCACAACTAGTGATTATCTCTACATGTGCAATTGTGAAGTATTGAAATTGTCCCTAGTCGATGAATTGATAAATACAGACACTATCAATTCTGTTGAGACTAGCATGGGCTATTCTCTAATCAGCTGATACTCACTGGCTGGTGACATTGGGATGTCCGGAGATAAACATGGATGCTAGTTAAGGGAACTAGTTCATTGGAGTGACTGGCTGTAAAACTTCATATGGTAATCTACATATAGATATGTCAATGAAAGTTCTTACTGCAGCTTAAGTGCGATGTTCCTTTGACTTGCGGTGTTCAAGTCATCTTGGTCATGAAGACTTATACTTTGACATCTTAAGCAAGCATCTCCAAGGAGGTGTGGACCCAGGATGGTTGGGTATAAGCCGAAGTGCCCGAAGATGTTTGAACAGCCTACAAAGGATTCACCACTCCTTGCGAGGAGATGTATACCCAAGGCCTATCGTCAGATTGTTACTCGAAGCCTCTGGCCAGAGCATCACATGTTCCGAGTTTGAATCTCTAAGAAACATGAGAGTAATTATAATCCGTTGGACGAGAAAGACATTACTTGGGCTAGGTGTGACGTAGTCAGCCTAGTGGGGACTGACACACATAGACCGTGTCCTGAACCAAGTGGGTATAAGATGGTGAAGGGAATGAGGCACAATTCATTAGAGCTACTGAAGGGTTTCAGAATTCTTTCTGAGGTCAACCGTTGATCTTTCGATTAATTGGGGGTCATGATGTACTACTAGGTGCCACTTATGATCGTTCTATAATTGGTTAATTATAGACGGCCAACTTAAATCAAAAGCCTATTTAGTCACACGCACAACGAGTAATCCGAGGGATTTAAAACGAGTTGAAAATTGGATTTTCTGATCAAGAGAAATAAGTCGAATCTGAATTTATCAGAGGCGCATCGGAAGCTTAAAACGGCTAAGTCTTTTGAAGGCTTATTGGGCGAATTAAATGAGTTTAATTCGCGAGGAGGCGGCTCGGTTTGGCCTGCCAAAGAGGGTCCCTACCCTCTTTGGTTTGGCCGACCACAACAAAGGAGAGAAACCAATTTATTTGGTTTAAATTATAAAATAAATCAAGCGCGATTTGTTTTATAAAATTATGGATAAATAAATTTATATAAAGAAATTTATGTAAATAAATTTATTTTCATGGAGATTAAAATAAACTTTAAATGTTTATTGTATTTTATAAAATCAATTGAGAATTGATTTTTCCATGATAAGAAAAATTTATATAGTAAATTTCTTGTAAAAATTTATTCCATAATAAATTGGGAGATGTGTTTGTTTTATTATAAATTTAGTTATAATAAAACTTGGCATAACGGAATAATTCATAAGAAAATTTATAAGATAAATTTCTTAAGTAAATTTATTCCGTTGGCAATGGAGAGGCTACTATATAAAGGAACCAAGGCAAGCCTTGAATTCCAATTAATCAAGAGATTAAGAAGCTCTCTCTCTCTCCCTTATTCTCTCCCTCTCTCTCTAGGGCCGGTGCCCACTTTCTCTCTCTAGGGTCGGCACCTTCTCTCCTCCCCTAGGGCCTGCGTACCTCCTAGGGCTACCGTGAACCTCCTCCACCAAGAAGGTGACAAAGAAGAAGAAGAAGCGGATCGCAACTCCTTCCTCTCCCGAATCTTGATCCGTCACTTGGTGGTTAGTCTTCCATCTCTCTCTCTTGATATTCTAGTTGTGCATTTGGAGAATCTAGTAGTTCTCGATGGCACTAAACTCGTGGCTTAGCGAAGTCATCCCGAAGAGAACTCGGCGTGGACGCGAATAGAGGCGAAGCTTCCAAAGGACGCTACGGTTGGATCTCGTCCCTTTCTTCGAGTTATGCGAGGTACAAAGTAAATTAGTTTACTTTTTCGCAAAATTTTAATTTATGATCATGTCCACACACCATAAGGTTGCATGCTAGATACGTGGTTAAAAATAATTTGAGAAATTAATTATGTTAATTCTTCCGCTGCACGTAATTAATTTAAAAAAATTACGAACCCGTATCCATGTCAACATGCACCCGGTCCCAACAGTGATATCAGAGCCGGTTAGTGTTCGACATAATCATATAATTGTTTTGCGAAAAACTTTGTCATGATCTCAATTTTGGAAAATTTTTCAATTATGGAAACTTTCCAATTATGATAAATTTTAGATTTAGGAATTTCAAAGTTTGGAAATCCTCATGAAATTTTGCAAACTTTTGAAATATCCTAGTTTCTGAAATTTTATGATAATTGTGAAAACTTCCCATTTTTGGAAAGTTTCCAATTTTGGAAATTTTTTAATTTTGGAAATATGTAAGTTTTCTTTGTTCCAGAAACTTACAATTATTCTGAAAACCTATTATGAAATCTCGCAATTTTGGGCACTTTCTTTCAAGAAAGTCTAGACAAATTTATGGATCATTAATTGACAATTAAATTCGAATTGGTTTTAAATTATTAACAAAATTCTTTATTTTGGATTTAGCCTCGGGGAGCCGTCCAATTTAAAGTTAGTTGTTGTAATTTAATTTCCCATTTTGAATAAAATTGTCATGTTTAATTTGGTTACGCCTCGTGGAGCGGACCAAATTGGATTTACGACAAATTTCTTTTCTTTGGGTATCTGAGCCTCGGGGAGCCACCCTTAGAAAACAATTTGTTGTAATTAATTAATCCATGAATAAAATATGTGATCAAATCTTGGAAATTTGATTTAAGAGGTGATGCTCTTACATATTGTTGTATCCAAAATTAATTAAGAAAATGGTTTCCTATAGAGTTTTCTTAAATGAGATTTTCATGAAAATAATATGTGGTTGAATTAAGGGAATCTGTCTCTTAATTTAATAAGATTTGATTTAGAGAAATCAAAGTCTTAAACATATTATTTCCGAAATTGATTATGACAATTTAGGAAAATGTTTCCCAAAACAATTCCTTGAATAAAGTATGAAATTAGAATTAGGAAATCCGGTTCCTAATTCAATTAATGAGACTTGATAAATTAAGTCACATACATACTTTATTAAGAAAATCGTTAGTCATGACATAATTATATGTCATGAATGTGCTTAGAAAAGAAAGGATGAGACCCAAAACCCCTTACAAAATATTAAGGCCAACACCTTCCATTAATATGGTTAGAATTGGAGTTTTGTTTCTAGTATGGGTTGATGGACACATCCATGCCCAGCTTGAACCTCATCATGTTCAAACCATGGAATTAGTTTATAAATAATATAGTTGGAGTCAGAGGTCAATCCTTAGTTTTGGTTGTTGGACACATCCAAGCCTGACTAAACGGTTGAATGAGCTCCAACCATATTAAAACTATTTCTTGATTAATGGGTCAGCCTTAAGCTTGGAGCATCGATTTATTGTGCCACAGCCAAGGTCGATGTAAAGAGAGGTGCAGTTGGGTGTTATGTATATTGTTGCATACTTGTTAATGAGTTAACAACCCAATGATTTATGCAAACATTCAATTAGTTGATAGCATAAAGTGATAGTTACATATATGTGATATGTAATCGGTATAATTGCCTACCTTCATAGCTAAGAATAACTTGATGGCCACAGCCATGGTTGTTCTTATCTATGGTTGGATATCAACCTATTTGGAGATGCTCCTACGATCTCCCGAATTAATAAAAAGGGTTATTCAATTCAAAAAATAAATAGGATTTAATTAATGTATGTTGATGCATTCTTTATCATTCTTCTCACATAAGCTCAATTTGTATTTCTAGGATAATCACTCGATCATGTCTTCTCTGAATTTACGTTCCATTTTGGACACCAATAAACTAACTGGGCCAAACTTCATGGACTGGCTTCGAAACCTGAGGATAGTCCTCAAGGGAGAGAAGCTTGCTTATGTCCTTGAAGAACAACTTCCTAACCGTCTTCCTGAAGATGCAACTCCAGACCAGTTTCCTGAGTTGCTCAACCTGCTGAAGACTGTAGAGCCTTCTGTGAAGCAGGATCAGAAGACGGTACTGTTAGTTGGTTCCTCGAAGAAAGGTTCTAAGAGGAAGGCCAAAGAACAGAATAAGGGAAAGAAGAAAAATGCCAAAAAGACTGAAAATACCCTAAAAGGCACTTTCCATCACTGTGGCAAGGAGGGTCACTAGCGAAGAAACTGCAAGGTGTATCTTGAGTCCTTGAAGAAGAAGGCATCCGATACCCCATCCTCTTTAGGTATCTTCGTTATTGAATGTCACTCTATTTCCTCAAATACCTGGGTACTTGATACTGGGTGTAGCTCACATATATGTAATGACATACAGGGGCTAAGGAATAGAAGAAGACTCGTCAAGGGAGAAGCGAATTTGCGAGTTGGAAATGGAGCAAAGATTGCTGCTGTTGCCATCAGAACATATTTGCTAAAGCTCCCTACTGGACGTATCTTAGAATTGGATAATTGTTATTTTGTTCCTTCGTTAATAAAGAACATTGTATCTATTTCATGTTTGAATGAAAAAGGTTATCATTTAACTTTTAGTAACAATTGTTGTTACATAACTTTAAATGACGTTCTTTATGGGATCGGAACTTTGTGCAATGGTATCTACACGTTAGATTTATCCGGTGACATTTTCAATATCGAAGTAAGCAACAAGCGTGCACGAATAGATAATCGAATAGACTCCTACACAGGGCATTGTCGTCTTGGCCATATAAGTAAGAAACACATGACCGAATTACACCGATGTGGAATTCTGGAATCATTTGAACCCGGTTCATTTGATACATGCGAATCATGCTTAAAAGGCAAGATGACCAAATTACCCTTTTCCGGAAAAGGTAATCCAGTGGGAGAATTGCTTGGTCTAATACATACTGATGTATGTGGACCAATGTCAACTCTTGCACAAGGAGGCTATAGCTACTTCATCACCTTTATCGATGATCACTCACGATTCGGGTATGTGTTCTTGATGAAACACAAATCTGAAGCTTTTGAGAAATTCAAAGAGTTCAGAAATGAAGTAGAGAAACAGCTTGGCAAAAGTATTAAGATACTTTGATCCGATCGGGGTGGTGAATACTTGAGTCAAGAGTTTCAAGATTATCTTAGGGACAATGGGATATTGTCTCAATGGACTCCGCCGTATACACCACAGCATAATGGTGTATCTGAAAGGCGTAACCGAACCTTGATGGACATGGTTAGATCCATGATGAACCATGCAACTCTTCCAAAATCCTTTTGGGGCTATGCACTTAAGACAGCTGTTTACTTGCTAAACAGAGTACCGACCAAGGTAATCTCTACTACTCCATATGAGATATGGAATAGTAAGAAACCTCACTTAACTCACCTTAAGATATGGGGTTGTCCTGCTTATGTGAAGCGGACTGTGTCAGACAAATTGGATGCTAAGTCTGATAAATGTCTATTTATTGGATACCCTAAGGAAACGAAGGGTTACCAATTCTATCATCCCTTGGAACAAAAGGTGTTTGTTTCAAGGCATGCTGTATTTCTGGAAAAAGAATTTCTTTTACAACAAAACAGTGGGAGTGACATTGAACTTGATGAAGTTCAAGAAACTCCAATAGGCATTACAGAGACACCTAGTCTAGACCCACAACCGATAACTCATAGTGATGAGCTATCAGTTGAACCTAAAACAACATCGCCTCTTCGTAGGTCTGATAGGACACGCAATATTCCAGAGAGATACGGATTTCTCATAAGTGAATCGAACGACGTGTTACTCATAAGCGATGACGAACCTATCAGTTATGAAGATGTTCTGAAAAGTTCAGAAAGGGACAAATGGCTTGAAGCCATGAAATCGGAAATGGATTCCATGTACGAAAATCAAGTATGGGACTTGGTTAACCCACCTGAAGGGATTAAGCCCATAGGGTGCAAGTGGGTTTTCAAGAAGAAAACCGACATGGAAGGTAATGTTGTTACCTTCAAGGCTAGATTAGTGGCAAAAGGATATCGTCAGAAACAAGGAATTGATTATGACGAAACCTATTCGCCAGTAGCTATGCTTAAATCCATTCGGATTTTTTTGGCCATAGCAGCTCATTATGATTATGAGATATGGCAAATGGATGTGAAAATAGCTTTCCTTAATGAAAACCTGCTTGAGGATGTATACATGATACAACCTGAAGGCTTCACATCGGTTGATAAAACCAAAATATGCAAGCTTCGACGATCCATATATGGACTGAAGCAAGCATCCAGGAGCTGGAACATCCGTTTTGATGAGACAATCAAAGAGTTTGATTTCTCACAAAATCCTAACGAACCCTGTGTGTACAAGAAGGTTAGTAGGAGTGCAGTCGTATTCCTAGTGCTATATGTCGATGACATATTGCTTATAGGAAACGATATATCAGTCTTACAATCAGTTAAAATTTGGTTGTCCAAAACTTTCTCCATGAAAGACCTGGGAGAAGCAACCTATATCCTTGGGATTAGAATCTATAGAGATAGATCAAAACGGTTGCTTGGTCTTTCGCAGTCTACATATATAGACCGAGTGCTAAAAAGGTTTAGCATGTCGGAATCCAAGAAAGGTTACCTTCCCATCAGGCATGGGATCAACCTTTCAAAGTCTATGTGTCCGCGCATAGAAGACGAGAGGATTTGCATGAATAAGATTCCTTATGCATCCGCGATAGGATCTATCATGTATGCTATGTTATGTACTTGGCCCGATGTATCGTATGCTCTGAGCGTCACAAGAAGATACCAGTCGGATCCAGGAATGGATCATTGGGCAGCTGTCAAGACAATCCTTAAGTACTTAAGAAGAACTAAGGATGTGTTCCTAATATATGGAGAAGGAGATATGGTAATACGTGGGTATACAGATGCCAGTTTCCAGACAAATAAGGATGACTCCAAATCCCAGTCTGGATACGTATTTACTTTGAATGGAGGCGCAATAAGTTGGAAGAGTTCCAAACAAGGCACCGTAGCGGATTCTACCACAGAAGCGGAATATATCGCAGCTTCGGAAGCAGCAAAGGAAGCAGTCTGGATCAAGAAGTTTATCTCCAAACTTGGTGTGGTTCCAACCATTGATGAAGCAGTGCAGATTTACTGCGCCAACAATGGAGCTATTGCACAAGCAAAGGAACCAAGGTCTCATCAGCGATCCAAACACGTGCTTCGTCGCTATCATCTGATCAGAGAGATTATAAGTAGGAATGATATACAAATTGAGAAAATTCCCACTGAAAGGAATTTAGCGGATCCTTTAACTAAGGTCTTGCCTCAAAGTAAGTTTGAGGGTCATGTTAGAGCCTGTGGTATTGGATACCGTAGCGATTGGCATTAGGCCAAGTGGGAGTTTGTTAGTAATATGAGAGAAGTGTCCTAAGGCAATCGCCTTATGATTGTAAACATTTATTTTAATAAATGAAAATTCACTATTTGAGTATACATATTTGTGTATTTGATTGGGATCTTAAACTCATTTACTGAATGTCCGCAATACAATTCACAGCATGAGAGAATTTGTGATGAATTCACAACTAGTGATTATCTCTACATATGCAATTGTGAAGTATTGAAAATATCCCTAGTCGATGAATTGATAAACACGGTCACTATCAATTCTGTTGACACTAGCATGGGTTATTCTCTAATCAGCTGATTCTCACTGGCTGGTGACATTGGGATGTCCGGAGATAAACATGAATGCTAGTTAAGAGAACTAGTTCATTGGAGTGACTAACTGTAAAACTTCACATGGTAGTCTATATATAGACATGTCAGTGAAGTTCTACTGCAGCTTAAGTGCGATGTTCCTTTGACTTGCGGTGTTCAAGTCATCTTGGTCATGGAGACTTATACTTTAACATCTTAAGCAAGCATCTCCAAGGAGGTGTGGACCCAGGATGGTTGGGTATAAGCCGAAGTGCCTGAAGATGTTTGAACAACCTACAAAGGATTCACCACTCCTTGCGAGGAGATGTATACCCAGGCCAATCGTCGGATTGTTACTCAAAGCCTCTGGCCAGAGCATGTCATGTTTAGAGTATGAGTCTCTTAAATACATGAGAGTAATTAGAAATCCAAAGGATGAGAGAACGTTACTTGGGCTAGGTGTGACGTAGTCAGCCTAGTGGGGACTGACACACACAGACCATGTCCTGAACCAATTGGGTATAAGATGGTGATGGAAATGAGGCACGATTCATTAGAGCTGCTGAAGGGTTTCAGAATTATTTCTGAGGTCAACCGTTGATCTTTCGATTAATTGGGGGTCATGATGTACTACTAGGTGCCACTCATGATCGTTCTATAATTGGTTAATTATAGACGACCAACATAAATCGAAAGCCTATTTAGTCACACGCACAATGAGTAATCCGAGGGATTTAAAACGAGTTGAAAATTGGATTTTCCGATCAAGAGAAATAAGTCGAATCTGAATTTATCAGAGGCGCATCGGAAGCTTAAAACGGCTAAGTCTTTTGAAGGCTTATTGGGCGAATTAAATGAGTTTAATTCGCGAGGAGGCGGCTCGGTTTGGCCGGCCAAAGAGGGTCCCCACCCTCTTTGGTTTGGCCGGCCACAACAAAAGAGAGAAACTAATTTATTTGGTTTAAATTATAAAATAAATCAAGCGCGATTTGTTTTATAAAAGTATGGGTAAATAAATTTATATAAAGAAATTTATATAAAGAAATTTATGTAAATAAATTTATTTTCATGGAGATTAAAATAAACTTTAAATGGTTTATTTTATTTTATAAAATCAATTGAGAATTGATTTTTCCATGATAAGAAAAATTTATATAGTAAATTTCTTGTAAAAATTTATTCCATAATAAATTGGGAGATGTGTTTGTTTTATTATAAATTTAGTTATAATAAAACTTGGCATAACGGAATAATTCATAAGAAAATTTATAAGATAAATTTCTTATGTAAATTTATTCCGTTGGCAATGGAGAGGCTACTATATAAAGGAACCAAGGCAAGCCTTGAATTCCAATTAATCAAGAGATTAAGAAACTCTCTCTCTCTCCCTTATTCTCTCCCTCTCTCTCTAGGGTCGGCGCCCACTTTCTCTCTCTATGGCCGACGCCTTCTCTCCTCCCCTAGGGCTGGCGCACCACCTAGGGCTACCGTGAGCCTCCTCCACCAAGAAGGTGACAAAGAAGAAGAAGAAGCGGATCGCAACTCCTTCCTCTCCCGGATCTTGATCCGTCACTTGATGGTTAGTCTTCCATCTCTCTCTCTTGATATTCTAGTTATGCCTTTGGAGAATCTAGTAGTTCTCGATGGCACTAAACTCGTGGCTTAGCGAAGTCATCCCGAAGAGAACTCGGCGTGGACGCGAATAGAGGCGAAGCTTCCAAGAGATGCTACGGTTGGATCTCGTCCCTTTCTTCGAGTTATGCGAGGTACAAAGTAAATTAGTTTACTTTTTCACAAAATTTTAATTTATGATCATGTCCACACACCATAAGGTTGCATGCTAGATACGTGGTTAAAAATAATTTGAGAAATTATTTATGCTAATTCTTCCGCTGCACGTAATTAATTTAAAAAAATTACGAACCCGTATCCATGTCAACATGCACCCGGTCCCAACAACAGCCAAGGTCGATGTAAAGAGAGGTACAGTTGAGTGCTATGTATATTGTTGCATACTTGTTAATGAGTTAACAACCCAATGATATATGCAAACATTCAATTAGTTGATAGCATAATGTGATAGTTACATATGTGTAATATGTAATCGGTATAATTACCTACCTTTATAGCTAAGAATAACTTGATGGACTCCAGCCATGGTTGTTCTTATCTATGGTTGGATATCTACCTATTTGGAGATGTTCCTACGATCTCCCGAATTGATAAAAAGGGTTATTCAATTCGAAAAATAAATAGGATTTAATTAATGTATATTGATGCATTCTTTATCATTCTCATCACATAACCTCAATTTGTATTTCTAGGATAATCACCTGATCATGTCTTCTCTGAATTTGCGTTCCATTTTGGACACCAATAAGTTAACTAAGGCCAAAAGGATTGAAAAGGCACCAAAAGGCACTTGCCATCACTGCGGCAAGGAGGGCCACTGACGAAGAAACTACAAGGTTTATCTTGAGTCCTTGAAGAAGAAGGCATCTGATGCCCCATCCTCTTTAGGCATCTTCGTTATTGAATGTCACTCTATTTCCTCATACACCTGGGTACTTGATACTGGGTGTAGCTCACATATATGTAATGACATACACGAGCTAAGGAATAGAAGAAGACTCGTCAAGGGAGAAGCGAATTTGCGAGTTGGAAATGGAGCAAAGATTGCTGCTATTGCCATCGGAACATATTTGCTAAAGCTCCCTACTGGATTTGTCTTAGAATTGGATAATTGTTATTTTGTTCCTTCGTTAATAAAGAACATTGTATCTATTTCATGCTTGAATGAAAAAGGTTATCATTTAACTTTTAGTAACAATTGCTGTTACATAACTTTAAATGATGTTCTTTATGGGACCGGAACTTTATGCAAAGGTATCTACACGTTAGATTTATCCGGTGACGTTTTCAATATCGAAGTTAGCAACAAACGTGCTCCTATACGTGGCATTGTTGTCTTGGCCATGTAAGCAAGAAATGCATGACCAAATTACACCGATGTGGAATTCTGGAATCATTTGAACCTGGTTCATTTGATACATGCGAATCACGCTTAAAAGGCAAGATGACCAAATTACCCTTTTTTAAAAAAGGTAAACCAGTAAGAGAATTGCTTGGTCTAATACATACTGATATATGTGGACCAATGTCAACTCTTGCACAAGGAGGCTATAGCTACTTCATTACCTTTATCGATGATCACTCACGATTCGGGTATGTGTTCTCAATGAAACACAAATCTGAAGCTTTTGAGAAATTCAAAGAGTTCAGAAGTGAAGTAGAGAAACAACTTGGCAAAAGTATTAAGATACTTCGATCCGATCGGGGTGGTGAATATTTAAGTCAAGAGTTTCAAGATTATCTTAGAGACAATGGGATATTGTCTCAATGGAGTCCGCCATATACACCACAGCATAATGGTGTAGCTGAGAGGCATAACCGAACCTTGATGGACATGGTTAGATCTATGATGAATCATGCAACTCTTCCAAAATCTTTTTGGGGCTATGCGCTTAAGACAGTTGTTTACTTGCTAAACAAAGTCCCGACCAATGTAGTCTCAACTACTACATATGAGACGTGGAATAGTAAGAAACCTCATTTATCTCACATAAAGATATGGGGTTGTCCTGCTTATGTAAAACGGACTATATCAGACAAATTGGATGCTAAGTCTGATAAATGTCTATTTATTAGATACCCTAAGGAAACGAAGGGTTACCAATTCTATCATCCCTTGGAACAAAAGGTGTTTGTTTCAAGGCATGCTGTATTTCTAGAAAAAGAATTTCTTTTACAAGAAAACAGTGGGAGTAGCATTGAACTTGATGAAGTTCAAGAAACTCCAATAGACATTACAGAGACACCTAGTCTAGACCCACAATCAATAACACATAATGATGAGCTATCAGTTGAACCTAAAACAACACCACTTCTTCATAGGTCTGATAGGACATGCAATATTCCAGAGAGATACGGATTTCTCATAAGTGAATCGAACGACGTGTTACTCATTAAAGATGACGAACCTATCAGTTATGAAGATGTTCTGAAAAATTCAGAAAGGGATAAATGGCTTGAAGCCATGAAATCGGAAATGGATTCCATGTACAAAAATCAAGTATGGGACTTGGTTAACCCACCTGAAGGGATTAAGCCCATAGGGTGCAAGTGGGGTTTCAAGAAGAAAATCGACATGGAAGGTAATGTTGTTACCTTTAAGGCTAGATTAGTGGCAAAAGGATATCGTCAGAAACAAGGAATTGATTATGACGAAACCTATTCGCCAGTAGCTATGCTTAAATCCATTCGGATGCTCTTGGCCATAGCAGCTCATTATGATTATGAGATATGGCAAACGGATGTGAAAACAGCTTTCCTTAATGGAAACCTGCTTGAGGATGTATACATGATACAACCTAAAGGTTTCACATCGGTCAATAAAACCAAAGTATGCAAGCTTCGACGATCCATATATGGACTAAAGCAAGCATCCAGGAGCTGAAACATCCGTTTTGATGAGACAATCAAAGAGTTTGATTTCTCACAAAATCTTAACGAACCTTGTGGTACAAGAAGGTTAGTGGGAGTGCAGTCGTATTCCTGGTGTTATATGTCGATGACATATTACTTATAGGAAACGATATATCAGTCTTACAGTCAGTTAAAATTTGGTTGTCCAAATCTTTCTCCATGAAAGACCTGAGAGAAGCAACCTATATCCTTGGGATTAGAATCTATAGAGATAGATCAAAATGGTTGCTTGGTCTTTCGCAGTCTACATATATAGACCGAGTGCTAGAAAGGTTTAGCATGTCGGAATCCAAGAAAGGTTACCTTCCCATTAGGCATGGGATCAACCTTTCGAAGTCTATGTGTCCGTGCACAGAAGACGAGAGGATTTGCATGAATAAGATTCCTTATGCATCCGCGATAGGATCTATCATGTATGCTATGTTATGTACTACGCCCGATGTATCGTATGCTCTGAGCGTCACAAGCAGATACCAGTCTGATCCAGGAATGGATCATTGGGCGGCTGTCAAGACAATCCTCAAGTACTTGAGAAGAACTAAGGATGTGTTCCTAATATATGGAGAAGGTGATATGGTAATACGTGGGTATATAGATGCCAGTTTCCAGACAGAAGGATGACTCCAAATCTCAATCCGGATACGTATTTATTTTGAATGGAGGTGCAATAAGTTGGAAGAGTTCCAAGCAAGACACCGTAGCGGATTCTACCACGGAAGCGGAATACATTGCAGCTTCGGAAGTAGCAAAGAAAGCAGTCTGGATCAAGAAGTTTGTCTCAGAATTTGGTGTGGTTCCAACCATTGATGAAGCAATACTGGTTTACTGCGACAACAATGGAGCTATTGCAAAAGCAAAGGAACCAAGGTCTAGCGATCCAAACATGTGCTTCGCCGCTATCATCTGATCAGAGAGATTATAAGTAGGAATGATATACAAATTGAGAAAATTCCCACTGTAAGGAATTTAGCAGATCCTTTAACTAAGGCCTTGCCTCAAAGCAAGTTTGAGGGTCATGTTAGAGCCTGTGGTATTGGATACCGTAGCGATTAGCATTAGGCCAAGTGGGAGTTTGTTAGTGATATGAGAAAAATGTCCTAAGGCAATCGTCTTATGATTGTAATCATTTATTTTAATAAATGAATATTCACTATTTGAGTGTACATGTTTATGTATTTGATTGAGATCTTAAACTCATTTACTGAATGTCCGCAATACAATTCACAGCATGAGAGAATTTGTGATGAATTCACAACTAGTGATTTTCTCTACATGTGCAATTGTGAAGTATTGAAATTGTCCCTAGTCGATGAATTGATAAATACGGACACTATCAATTCTGTTGAGACTAGCATGGGTTATTCTCTAATCAGCTGATTCTCACTGGCTGGTGACATTGGGATGTCCGGAGATAAACATGAATGCTAGTTAAGGGAACTAGTTCATTGGAGTGACTGGCTGTAAAACTTCATATGGTAGTCTACATATAGATATGTCAATGATGTTCTTACTGCAGCTTAAGTGCGATGTTCCTTTGACTTGCGATGTTCAAGTCATCTTGGTTATGGAGACTTATACTTTGACATCTTAAGCAAGCATCTCCAAGGAGGTGTGGACCCAGGATGATTGGGTATAAGACGAAGTGCCCGAAGATGTTTGAACAGCCTACAAGGATTCACCACTCCTTGCGAGGAGATGTATACCCAAGGCCTATCGTCGGATTGTTACTCGAAGCCTCTGGCCAGAGCATGACATGTTCAGAGTATGAATCTCTTAAATACATGAGAGTAATTAGAATCCCTAGGACGAGAAAATGTTACTTGGGCTAGGTGTGACGTAGTCAGCCTAGTGGGGACTGACACACATAGACCATGTCCTGAACCAAGTGGGTATAAGATGGTGAAGGGAATGGGGCATGATTCATTATAGTTGCTGAGGAGTTTCAGAATTGTTTCTGAGGTCAACCGTTGATCTTTCGAATAATTGGGGATCATGATGTACTACTAGGTGTCACTCATGATCGTTCTATAATTGATTAATTATAGACAGCCAACATAAATAGAAAGCCTATTTAGTCACACGCACTACTAGTAATCCGAGGGATTTAAAACGAGTTGAAAATTGGATTTTCCAATCAAGAGAGATTAGGTTTGGTTGAGCCAAACGATAAGTCGAATCTGAATTTTTCAGAGACGCATCGGAAGCGTAAAATGGCTAAGTCTTTTGAAGACTTAATAGATGAATTAAATGAGTTTAATTTTATTGGGCGTGGCTTGGATGGGCGGGCAAAGAGGGTCTCCATCCTCTTTGCTTGGCCGGCCACAACAAAGGGAGAGAACCAAGTTTTTGGTTCAATTTATTAAATAAACCAAGTGTGGTTTGTTTTATAAAATTATGGATGATATAAATTTTTATATAATAAACCAAGGTTTGGTTTATTTTTCATGGAAATTAAAATGAACCATGGATTGGTTTATTTTATTATATAGAATCAATCATGGTTTGATTTACCATGATAAGAAAATTTATTCCATAAGAAAAAGGAGACCTGGTCGGTTTTTATCATGAATTAAAATATGATAAAACTTGGCATGATGGAATAAGTCATAGAAAATTTATTCCATAAGAAAAAGTGACTTGGCAGTTAAGAGGCCACTATATAAAGGACCCAAGGCAAGGCTTGGAGATCAATCGAAGTATTCTTGCCTGGGCTCTCTTCCTCTCCTCCCTTCTTCCTCTTGGTCGGCCACAAGGTTATTCTCTCTTCTTCTTGCCGTGAGCAAAAGGAGAAGAACCGAGGTGACGAAGTTCTTCCGTTGGGACGATCTTCCTCTCCAGCCATCATCACCTTGGGATTGGGCGCAAGTCATCTTCCTCCTTCTCGCTGGAATTGTGATTCCGGCCAACCTTGGTAGTGAGTTTTTCGATGTGATTACTTCTCTCTTGGTTTTTCTTGTCGCGTTCTCGGAGAATCTAGTAGTTCTCGAGAACACGAAACTCGTGGCTTTGCGAAGTCATCCCGAAGATACTCGACGTGGACGCGAATAGAGGCGAAGCTTCCGAGGGACGCTTACGGTTGGATCTCGTCCCTTCCTTCGAGTTACGCGAGGTAATACATAAATTAGTTTACGTTTCTGCAAAATTTTAAATATATGATCATGTCTACACAAGATAAAGTTGCATGCTTAGATGTTAAATAATTTGAGAAATTATTTATGCTAAACCTTCCGCTGCACGTAATTAATTTTAAAATTACGAACCCGCATCCATGTCAACATGCACCCGGTCCCAACATTGGTATCGGTGGGATCACTGACTGGCTGTTCCAGAACGTAAAGACCCAGCTAAAGATTATGACAAGCTCCTCAGATGGGGTTTAGAATCCTAAAATAAGGTTCACGTGCCATCCTTGGAAGTTTGAGGCGTCCAGTTCTACAGGGGTGCTGAGATAGAGAGGCAATCAAGCCCTCGTCCAAGCCCTTGTTAGTCGCCCTAATAGAAATGAGATGCCTGGAAGCAGTACCGGCCGAATTCAAAAATATTTCTTTGGGGAATCAAAAAGTTTCATTTTCTCGGTATTTTTCGCATCAATAGGAAGTGAACAAGTCTTGGAGCTGTTGTTCGTCCGTTTCCGGTTGGGAAGGTAGCAAGGTTCGTTGTCCTCTCACTCGATCGGAGAGGGAGGGCCAAAGACGGAGAACGGCTAGCAGCGATAACACCAACAGCTTCAAAATCTCGGGTGTAGGAGAAGAAGCCGATAGGGGGGTGGAAGGTAGCGAAGAAGCTAAGCTAACACTTGAGCAAAGTACTTTCTTATAGAATAAGAAATCCCCACAGGCAGCGGTGGCATCGTCATCACGGTCCCGAGCCAACCCTACTAGAGGTCGATCTCTTAGAGCGGCGAAGTTCGGCCAATCCATCCTATCCTGGATTCCGAAAAAAAGCCCAATTGAATCTCGAGGAGGACTGAACAGATGTGGAGGATCCTGACAAACTTGGGGAAAGCACACCTTGAAGAGTTGACATCTGAGATTGAAGATGATGTCAACCAAGAAGGTTTTTGGCTCTTTTTTGACTCGACTTTTCTAAAGTTGAACATAAGTTAAGGAGTAAGGAGGGATAAATGATCTACCTTAGGTAATGCTCTGCTTTCAGTGGGAACCGGTGGAGATTGAGGTGAAGGTCTTTTAGTCTCCGGATTGGTTGTAGGAGAGCTAGTAGATCGGACACATTTATAAGCCTAATATCTTCTATTACCAGAAGAAAGACCTTTACCCTCTCAACCATTCCTAAAGTTATAAGATAAAGAAGAAGAAGATAAGAATAAGACCCGGGAAGACTTCTTTCTAGATGACTGGGAGAGAGTAATGAAACTACGATGGAAGATTATCGAGCATTTCATTTAGAGAGTGTAGACTTTGGACAAGTCGTTTTTTACCCGGTAGACCACTACAGACCTTTTCGCTGGATTCTCCCCTTAGAATAGAATCGGTCATAGTAAGTTCAATTATACCTCTCCGCCAACTGCCCTAGCCTTTCCTCGGACATCTATGTGCTTGTTGATGCCTATTCAGACTCGTTGCCTCGCAGCCATTACTACTGATTTCACTTTGTATGGTACGACTTCTTCATTTACTTTACCAATGAGTATAAAACAGCACATGTGACCCCTTTTTTGATTACAGATATTGACCGACGATATATATATTCATATTGCCGTCGGGAAACCCTCACGAACGGGATAGGGCGAGAATTTCCATTCCATTGGAAAGGAAGAAAAGCATTCTATCACTGACTAAAGACTAAAGGTGACACGACAGCTAGACCAACATACGCAGGAAGTGGGTCGATCGATGAGCTTACTCTTGACCCCTTTTTTTGCACTCATCCGGATTGTTCTTCTTTGATTGGTTTCCCGGTTGCTTTGACTAAGCCAAGCTTAAAATGAAAGACAAGAATTGGACCAGTGGGGCGAGTTTGCTATTGCCTTGGTCCGGAAGGCGCCTCTACGAGTAGGTAGACTACTACGATTACCCATTTCTGGTAATGTCGGGGAGGAAGTTCGAGCTGGCCTGATTTTCTTTATCAACAGAATGGGGATCTCTCCCAATCCTTTGTTTGAAAGTAGACTCTTTTGCTTCGACACTTTTTTTCATAGGTCAAGTAAATGGTTCATGGGGAAAAACTTCCATCTTCATCTTGTGGCCATCTTTTTGATTTTTGGTATCCTCTTGCCCATTCTTTCATTTTTTTGGTTATGCGAAAAACACTCTTTTTTTCTTAGCTTAGGTGCGTAGCTAACGGTAGCGTAAGAGCATGAAAGAGCTAAGTTATAATAAGAGTAGCTTGGAGTTTAGGGTGCTAGCTTCGCTTCACGATCTCTAGCGGTCTTTCCTTGTTCTCTGTGAATGGTCTTCAAAGTACTATCCGAGATGAGGGATTTGGATATACTCCTCCCCGCCACGATCCTATAGCCCCTTGCAATCCGCCGTCTGAAAGAGGATCCTACTCATGAAGAGTGACTACGTTCGTTCCTATGCCAACATCGAGGCTTCGACAACTACTTCCAACGGCCCCTAATTGCATAAAAAGGACCAATCGTAGATGGCTCCGCCTCAAAAAGTTGGACTGCAGAAAGAGCAATCTATGCATCTCAGTGAGCTAGAAAGAGTTAGCAGTTAGCTTCACACCAACCCTCTGGGGCGCCTGGTCCCTGACACGATTCGATCCAGTGGGAGAAGGAGAAAAGAGAAAGACTAGTCCACGAAGAAGAGCCCTAGTTATAGGATCTCTGTCCCCTTCTTCAACTATGGCATGGCATGCCTCCTCTTCTACTGCAGGGGATTTTCGAAGGAAGTCTTTTTGTCCTACCTTCGTTCCGCCTGCTGCGTCCCGTCTCTCTCGTCTGCTTGAAACGGAAACAGAACTGCCCCCCTCTCTCTAACATCCATCCAAGCAAAGCCTACGCCTCCTAATGTTAATGTGGAGTGGAATCTGCCACTCATTCCCCTCCTGCTGATCCCGAAGTCGAGATTTGAGCGCTCTTTCTTCTTCATTCACATCTCTGGTACTTGACAAGGCAGAAAGCCTCTTTTGAGAGTAGTGTTCGTAGGCCGAGGGCAGAGCAAGAAATTAGGATTCGGAGGACTCGGGATCACTTTCCTCCGTGGTTTGAGAACTACAGGAATCTATCCGCTCTGAGCCTTTAAAGCTCTTGCCTGACCAACTAGCTAATCAGACCTGAGCACCTCGAACTTCGAAATTACATAGGAGAAGCCTACAAAGGCCCATTCACTAACCACTATAAGGAAGCAAGAGATAATGAGACTGGGAAATCGTGAACCTTCTATCTTTGTTTGTAGGGCGACCAGACGAGTTACATGAAATGGTTAGAGTAGGAGCGGGGACCGAAAGATATCCATGCCTACTTGAACTTGAAGGAGGGAGCTACACTCATTCTGTAACACGGTAAGGAGCGAGCGATGATGGTCAGATTAGCTGGCATAGCGGACGGCAACGCCCATATACTTACATTCAACTTTTAGAAAGTCGAGTCAAATCTTAGTTAACTTTGAGTTTCAAAGTGTCAGAGAAGCCTTGGGAAGAACTCCTCCAAGAGACAGTGAGGGTGCTAGATTCAACTATCAAAGCATAGGAACGAGTGGCCGCCGCATTGAAGATGAGATAAAGGATGGTTGGGGAACTGAAATCCACCCCGGCGTTGAGAGCAGATGCTCGAACATGGAGGACTCGGCACGTTCTTTTCTGCTCAGCATACGGCCAAGCGTGCTTGTATTTAGGAAAAATCAGTCCGTTGTATTGGAACAGTACCTTCCACCTGTCCTTAGCAATAAGAGTATGTGCAATGCGTCATTGATCCAGCTTGGAAGTTTAAGCCCCAAGGGAGAAGCTATGATGGGGCGGATGTGGCACGGGTCATCCGACAATGGTGGAATTCTTTCCAGCGGGTCGACCCTGACGGCTTCACTCCTGCCGAGTTCAAAGGTGCAATGGTGCCTTTGCCGACTGGTGGATAGAGAAGAGAATGTTGTTTTGTCTCTCTCTCCAGAATGATTGGCATTTTCTTTCAAAACCCTAGAGAGAAAGCCCCTGCATATGGATGTTGCCCGGATTGATGGACCTAGTCCCGCGTCGGGCAGATCTTTTGCTTCAGCAGTACAAAGCCTGGAAAGCCACTGATGAGGGTCAGAATAAGACAAAGAGTCATATTCATCTTGTGAAGGCGTCCCCCCGCAAGTCTGTCGGAACTCATCCTGACCTTTCCTACAGAAGAAGGAACATTATAGGGGCTGGGACCTAAAGTGATACAGAGAGGGTTGCCTTTGAGCACATGCTTTCAGATGAGAGAATTGCTTTGGAGCTTCGCCTTTAAGACAGAAAGCGCAGGAGCGCTTCCTTTGGCTTGAACATCAGAACCGTACGAGATCTCGCGTTGAGGCTGCTCCCACCCGAGGCGACGCTGACGCAACCGCGGGGCATGACTCTAAGTGCTTTGGGTCAGCAATTGTTTGATCTCGGTTTCTATATCCAGGCTCGAGAAGTTGTCCAAGCAACTGATCTTTCTGAGCTAATAAGGATTTTTGAAGGGTTTTTCTAGAGACGTCGTTATCACAAGAATTCGTTCCTCTCTCAGAGCAAATTACAGTATATAGTTCATGGATTCAAAACGAATAATACACGTAGAAAGATCTACAGCAATTTACTAGTATTACTATAATGGTGTACCATTGACTCAAACTTATACTGATGTCATTTTTTGGTGGCAATTTCGGCCCTCTCCCGCTGCTTAATTAAATTCAAACTCTAATCTCTTCACTCTTGGTGCCTAGCCTGCTGCAGCAGCTGTTCATGTTCTAGGTCATTTTGACTCGGGAGGGTTCAATAATGAATCTCTTTCGCGTACTCCAAATGAAACTGAACCTAGAATGTTTTTGCTTCCCGAGGATGGTCCGAATGATCTTATCCGGGCGGTCCGGCCCCCTGCTTCTAAAGTTATACGTCCCTCTACTGAACCTTCACTCGTGTAGGGTACCAGGGCTCAAGCTTATTATATACATGAGTTTGAATGAGAAAAAGCGATCTTCAACTAAGTGCCCTTCCGAGTACAAATAGGAATGAACTCAGTCCCTTCCGAGTACTCTATCAGTAGCACCACTCCCGCATCTGACTATTTAGCCCAAAAGCTGCAGTCGTGAATGGACATAGTTATTAAGATCTTTCGTGTAGTGTAATAGCGTTTTTTTGAATAAAGCTCTCTCTGACTCGTACGAGTCCATTAAGAGAACCACTCTTAATAATGAAATAAGGAAGTGTTCGTGCCTGGAAAAAATGCCCTATCACTCTTTCCTATCACTCAAACTGAGTCTAATATTAATTGCACCATCTCTTTCAACATCTTTTCTTTCTCTTTTTAACTGAACAAGTATTTGACTTCGGAGAAGAAAGAGTTTAAAAAGAAAAAGTTCAAGTTCAAGTAGAGCCATTTGTTCAAAAGTAGCTTTTCCTTTATATTTAAATACTTAGCTGCCGCTCGTCCCTTGTTTTAATCTAGCACCAGGAGTTAATTACAGGAGTATAAATTGCCCCAAAGGCAATTTACGACTATCCTCAGGCCATGAACTCTTGTTGCTGCGGTAGGAGGCCAGGACTAGGAATGGCTCACCGGGATCTCCTTAAGGGAAGGCCAGTCTTGGCTGTCTGTCGTGTAGCATCTCTTCCGCCGATGTCTTCCTTACCCTTTACTGCGTCCTTGCACTGCTTGCTACCTGACCCCGTGCTTCCTCTACCTATCACTCGAGAGAATTCCTCGCCTCATGGGCCGGTTGCTAGGAAATAATGGACAGAAGTTAAGAAGAGTCCTCAGCCTGGCCCGCCCTCAGAGTCTTGTAGCTACCTATACCGCGTAGTGGGATTCACATTCACCACCGTTGAGGTCAGTATTCACATTCACCACCGTTGAGTCTTGTATTCACATTCACCACCGTTGAGTTCAGGTCGAGCGGAGAAAAGAAAATAAAAGACTGCTCTGCTGAAACTGATCACCTATTTCTTTAGTTAATCACAACATAGCTTCACTATTTGTTTGACTCTCCTTATATAGAACTAAAGAAAGGAGGTGGGCTAGACTAGAAATAGAAAGAAACACCGCGCCTTGGCTTTGCTAAGTGGGTAAGCACACCTGGACCGGCTTTTCTGGTCGCATAGCTCCGGACGAGTCCCCCGAACACCGCTCCTTTCCTTTAATGGTATCGCAAGCACCTCATGGACTGACCTCACCTTGTCTGGCTTTTCGTCACCCTATGTCCCATTGGTCTCCCCCTCTTCCCCAGCTTTCTGCCACGTTACGCTCTGCTGCTCCACACTTGTCTATTCCCGACAGCAGTTCGCGCTTCTTTAGCGTTCCGCTCTGTAAGAAATGAAGGTCTTCCACTCGCTATAGTGAAGCGGTCTGGTTGACTAAACGAGCCTGTCTCTTCCCGACTGTATTTGATGGACCTTCGCCTCGTGCCGTTGCGCTTCGTCTCTCTAACTCTAAGCTCGGCTCCTTTATCACTCACTAGCAGGGGCCTCTCTCTACTCGTCCTCTCCGACTTGAGTCTCTGCCGGGGCAGATATCAGGAAGTACTTCGTGGTCTATGCTCACCTCTGACTCTCATTGGCATGCATAGGGACTCTTTTCTGACTGCCGCAGCGAGCGAAACTCCCCACCTTATCCTCTCAAAGCCTTCCCCGTCCAGAAGTACTCTATCTCAAGCACAGCCACTCGTAGATGATATGATATGATCTATAGGACAGCTACTCGTAGATGATATGATCTACATACCCTCTCTCAGATCACTGACTTATCATAGCCACCTTACGTACCGCACCAGTGATTAGTCGATCAGTGCTCTGCCTTCCCTTCCTTGGGGATATGAGTCTGCCGGAGTAGTCCGCCCTGGGAGCTACACTCTACTCAGCCGCTAGCGCTTTCTTGTCTTCGTTCCACTTCTCGGCTGTGGTTTGCAAAGAAAGGATAATAAGCGGATGGGCCGAGTAAGCGCTTACCACGAGAAGCCTAGCACGGCAGGGAATCTCAGCAGCCTAGCCTCCCCCGGACGAGGCGACCATAGGGAGGAGCGGCTACAGCTTTTATCAATAAGCAATCAGTAGAACAAGCAGCCACCAGAAGCAAGATAGAGGCAGCTGCGAGGCCCGGTAGACTTGCAACGAAGATCATTTTCACTCCGACGACCCGATAATCATTCGCTCCGCACCTTACCCGGTGAGCTTGAAGAGACTGAGCAAAGCAATGCTGGGCCGCAGATGAGGAGTGAATCGCATACCCTTGTCCCTCGCCTCTTTCACTCAATCTAACTCATAAGAAAGAAGTCCGCGTCACGGGTCCTGCGCTCTCGTTCACTCCTTTCCGGACTCCGAGAATCTATATCGCTCCCTCCATGGTCGTCCCGTCGCCTCTACTCTCTTCTTAGGCGGGGACTTAATTATAACCCGTGATGTTGATTTAGTTGATTCTTCAGAAATGGCAGCAAGAAATGCATTCAGCTCGCTCCGGTATCATTTGGTCTCTTTTGAAGGGGACTCACTGAATCTCTCTCCTCTGGGGGACTGAGCCTATAGCCTATTCTCTCCTCTGTCGGCATGTCGGCACTGACTTTCTTTTTCTGTTCTTCGCACTCAATCAAGAACTTGCACATAACATAGTACGCACTTCATTTCATTCTGACCATTTCATTTCACTCGTTACGCCAACCATTTCATTTCACTCTAACTCAATCTCTTCTGACCGATCCGAGCTACGGTCTACTAAGTTTATGTTAGCCGCTCAATCTCTTGATCGTGCATTCGCATTATACTATTAGTCATTGGCTCCCTTCTTATTTAATAGCATTGATTGGGTATACATTCACTGTGCCGTGTGTGCTAAAGTTAGCTTCCATTAGGAACGTGGGCACCGCTCAAATGAGAGCGATCTAATTGAGTGCTGAACAAAGATTCTTTGTTGTACGGAGGGACGAGTGAAAGTCCTCTTCTACTAGTCCTCAGCAATCCACCTACACTTGACTATAAAGCAAGCAGCAAGTACCATACCACACACTGGTCAATAGTTCTCGCAGAATAAGCGCAATAGCAGTCCGATCTGAGGGAATGTAGATCAATAGTTGTCTAAATTAATGTCAGTTCAGTCCGAGCTAGATATGCCAATGATCAGCATGCCTCTCTTATCTATATATACCCCGTAGGCAGAGAGGAAAGGGAGATCGCCTTGGCACGAAGGCAGAGCACTATAGCTTCGTCAGGGGTGAAATTCTTCCGACCTCCAATCTGGTCCTATCCTAGTAGGGTAGGGAAACCAGGCCGGCAGAGGGAGCGACTTATAGCTAGGACCCGTTCTGTACCTCTTATGAGTGCAAGAAATGCTTGATTTGCTCCTTTACTGCTGTGCTGTGGAGGACTTAACTTGAACTCATTTATGAGCTATACGGCTCCCCCTCTTTCCCTCTTTTTTATTGATAGAAGCGAAGCGCCTCGTACTTCTCTTTCAAGATTGAATTATACTACAGACGGGTTCTAGCTGCTTGCTGTTAGATATGCTTTAACTAACTCAGTTGTTCAAGGGATCAGACCCTTTCTTTTTACATAAAGGTGGAGTCTCGATCGGGAAGACCTCCTGGGGTTCGTGGTCGATCTGAAGCTTATCCGCCTTTGATTGGTCCATTCCTCACCGGGCCATTTCACTCTGAGCCTCACTGGTCCACTTGGCACTACTACGGATCTAAACGCAAGACTTCTCCCTCTTACTTGGACTGAGACCATGAACTCTTCCTCTCCTCAACTCCGAAATGAGATGGTGGCAAGAGGTCCTCCACTCTATCAATAATTGGCCACGACACGAAATGATCTTGATTTGTACAGGACAGGGCAAGGTCCACTCCAGTCGCACAGGGCAAGGTCCGCTGTCTTCTTGGTGAAGCATCTTTCCAGCAGCAGCTGTCAATGAAGGAAATCAGCTCTCAATGAGAGAATTTGGAATCCTACAAGGTCCTCGTATAAGAGAAGAAAGAATAGAATATCCAAGCTTCGTATATAAGAAAGAAAGGGTCTTCGTATTCAAGATAGAGTCCCGGGTCAACCAGATCTGAGAGGACTGACTCTTATCTATTGCGTGAAGGATAGGGATGGCCTCTACTGGGTGGATTTGACCTTATACTAGACACACTTCAAGATGGATTGACCTACCGCTCCGTAGGCGGATGGAAAGAGGGATGAATCTGAACTGGTAATCTGGGGATTTGAGGCTTTCTCGAACTAATCGAGCGTCAAGGCGCGCTTCGGGTGGAAGATTCTACGATAAGCCGCGCCACTTCTAGCTATCTTTTTCTGGTTTACGGGTGAGAGAGAGAAGGGAAGAGCACGGTGAGAGAGAGAGCTAGGCCATTCATAGCTCGCCGAACTATCAGTTTGATTCTATATGAGTCATTGGATCCGGAACGATAGGGGACTCGCCCAGCTATGCCAGCCCACAAGAGTGAGAGTTAGGAAAGAGGAGTCAGTTAAGCAGAGAAGGAGGATCAGCAAGCGACTAAAAGCCTCTTCCATCATTCTATTCTCAAGGAGCGGCCTTTCCCATTGCTAAATCGAGAGTAAGCAAAAGTAGAGCTTGAAGTCGTCGGAAAGAATCAATCCATCAATTCCCATAAAGACTTGAGGAGAAGGTGTTTACACCCAGGTTGACCCTACCAGCACCTCATTTGCTGGAGAGCTCAAAGTGACTGTGGGAGTACTGTAGCTACTTGAGTTTCATAGTCGCATGTGTTACGCAGTGGAGCTCGTTGGGCAGGCTACACATCCAATTGCTGCCGTCTCTTTATTGGATGACTGAACACCTACTTTACTCTGTGGTAAGAGTCTCGCTTTCATACGGCGAGAGTTACTGGTTCAAATCCAAAAGAAAGTAGGTCATGGCCACTTTTAAAACACTAACAAGGGAGCGGATCCGCCTCACAAGATCCGCCCATAGAGGAGAAAGGTTCCACTCTCTATGGAATTTCAAATACAGGGATGGGCCCCCCCTTAGAGGTGTTTGGTACCAGCCTCTATTGAATAGAAACAGGGATGGGCACCCCCTTAGAGGTGTACGGTCCCACTCTCTAAGGTCGAGTATATACCGGGAGGGATCGCCCATTTTCTCAGGAACTCTTAATGGTATGATTCAACTGAATGGTCAGATGACTCAAAAAGGGATTGGTTGTGGTCGAATAATGTTTGACTGTAATCGGCTCCAAAGTCGTTTTTTCCGTAGACCATGGGATATGAATCAGAGGATGTTTTCTTCCTCAAATTTAACGTGGGAGACCTTTTCTCCTTATTGGGAAGTTTGGAAACAAAAAGTCGAATCTGAAAGAAAAAAGCTCTTATTTCCGGGTTCATTCTTTGCAGCGAGTGCATTCTCAAAACCTTACCCTCGATCAACGGATTGTGAATTACTGACAATTGGATTATTCAATCTTTTAGAGAAATTTGTATTATACACCATATTCGCTCTAATGCTGAGTATATAAAATTCACCATCGGTTATGAAATGGTTCTACCAGATTCAAGTGTTTTTTCGTACACACTAGGAAATGCCATTCCACTCTATGATTCTAAGGATGATGTCATTGATTTAAGGTCTGTTTACGAGAAGATTGCAGAATTGGTCAGAGGTGATGCCGAGAAATATCAGAATTCATCGGTCAAGGGTATCCAAATCCGTTTCTACTTCGATCCTAAATCAATTCAATCGTATGAGGATTCTCAAAATCTTTCTGATGATGAAATCAAACTTTTGATTCATAAAGTATTGAATCATAGTGTAGAACCGGGAAAACTACCGGACCCTAAAGAACTTGCGAGGAAGAAGTGTCGTATTCCTAAATTCGTAACACCCCTCAAAAATAGGTATAATAATTGTCGTCCATTAATTGTGGCCGATATGGAAACATTAATAATAAGTGATGTCCATATACGCTGCAGGTTTCTTAGAACCCAGGTGACGATCTCTCAAATATATTCTTAATTCCTTGGCCCTCCTCATTCCATCAATGTATCTTTTTGTGAGGAAGAGATCCAATCAAATCCAAAGGGGAAAGGAGTTCAAAAATGTTGTATCACTTCATTTCCAATTTAGAAGTGGCAGTTAAGGAGAATCCTGGTGTTCGAACTGTTTTTTTCCACAATTTTTCAAGGTTCGATGGGATTATTCTTCTTAGGTTTTTTACTGAACTTGGGGAGAAATACCACGTCACAACACTAATGAGGAATCATAGGCTTTACGAGCTTAGAGTGAGTCAAAGGGGGAAGATGATCTTCCGTTTTAGAGATTCATTGACTTTGCTCCCTAGGAGCTTATGTCCTCAATTAGGTCCTAAAGGAACAGTCCAACATGATGAAGTGAATCTCTCAAATCTGATGAAACTTAGAGAGGATTTAATCAAATATTTAAAACAAGACATTTTTCTGTTGGGTGGTGTCATGTCGAAGGCTCAAGAGATATATTGGTCCAAATTCAAGATTGATGCCGAGGATCCGATGACATTGTCATCACTTGCTATGCAAATTTTTCGTAATCAATTTGATGATTATCATCACTTTCCAATCCATATTCCTAATAGGAACGTAGATACATTCATTAGGCGTGGGTACTACGGTGGTCATACTGATGTGTATCTCCCTTATGGAGAAGATCTCTACCATTATGATGTGAATTCCCTATATCCCTTCATTATGAAATCTTATCCTATGCCAGGTGGAGTACCTTTTTGGAGAAATAACCTGGAAGAGGTTGAATTGGAATCCTTGTTTGGATTTATTGAGGCTTTAGTTCTCTGCCCTAGTCAAATTTCCCGTCCTTTCTTGCCATACACTGAAAATCATTCTCTTGTTTTCCCGACTGGTAAATTTATAGGCGTCTACTATAGCGAGGAGCTGAAGTATGCCCGTCAGAAATTGGGGTACAAAATTATACCTCTAAGAGGATATATGTATGAGAGGAAGAGCAGTCCTTTCGAAGGGTTTATATCCAACCTATATGAGAGCCGACAAGAAGCTAGGAGAGCCGGTGATGACGCTATGGTCTACGTGTACAAGATTCTGATGAACACGCTCTACGGGCGATTTGGTATGAATCCTGATAGTACTGTGACGGAGGTCTGCAGAGAAGAGAGATATAAAGAATTAATGATGATGGATAATTTCCAATCAGCTGAAAAGCTGACCGATGATTACTATCTGGTCAATTACATTACCAATATACGCTGTCTTAACGACGTGGAAACCTCCAAGGCTAACGGCTGTTCAACTCTCTGCTGCTATCACAGCATGCGCTCGTATTGAAATGTACCCATTCATTTCAAGATCCGACTGTTTCTACACGGATACAGATTCCATTGTCATAGGAAACCCTCTTCCTGATGAATGTGTCTCTTCCACTGAGATTGGGAAGTTTAAACTAGAGAACAAGGTCCGTAGTGCTATCTTCTTAGCACCAAAAAGTGATATGTTGACTCTAGAAGATGATAGAAAAATCATCAAGCACAAAGGACCAGCCAAAGATTTGGTAACATCTGACTGGTTCGTTAGACAATTTAAGGATCTATCTCAAACAAAGGTGATCCCAACTTCAGCAAACTTCAGAATTGATTGGAGTGAACTGAAGATTCGAAAAAAGCCAATTATGCTTGGGTTTTCCAAAGAGTACGGAATCTATTTTTGACAAGGACAATATCTGGATAAACACACGACCTATAGAAGTGATAGACTTGGGGACAAAAGATGCAACTTTGTTCTTCAAGCTGCTAAAACTTGATGATGAGAAAGCCAATGAGGAAGCTGTGAGTCAGTCCTCTACTGAGGAGGGGACCACTACAGTATTAGATCAACCCACTCAGTACAAGAGAGAGGGTCAAAAGGAGAAAAAGATGGGGGAGAAGAAGCCAAGAAAGAAAAAGAATAGGTCACACTCCCCCACAATAGCACACCTCAACCGGAGGAGATCAATAAGTGCGAGGTTCTTGTCTTTAGTTAGGACTTTGTCTCCCTTTCGTTATCTTCTGCCCCGGGTGGATTATCTGTGGCAAAAAAGAATGAGCCTATCTTCCATCAAAAGGAGTCGCTAACTCGAGGATCTTGATATGAATTTGTTATAGGAGGAAAAAAAAGATGTGTGTAAGGCAGATAAAGATGGACAGTGAGGATTGCTACATAACCATATATCGTCGAATTGCTCTGAAATTCTCAGCTATATGGGGGACTTGGATGGTGAGCAAAAACAATTGATCAAGAAGTTGCTAAACGATCGCATGATCTCTGGTAAAAGAACGAGAGTTCGTGCTATTTTATATAAAACTTTGAATCGCCCAGCTCGAACTGAACGCGATGTAATCAAACTTATGGTTGAGTCCGTAGAGAATATTAAGCCAATATGCGAAGTGGTGAAAGTAGGAGTCGCAGGTACTCTTTATGATGTCCCAGGGATTGTAGCCAGGGATCGTCAACAAAGCTTAGCTATTCGTTGGATGCTTGGAGCAGCTTTCAAACGTAGTATAAGCTACAGGATAAGCTTAGAGAAAAGTTTATTTGCTGAGATACTTGATGCTTACCGAAAGAGGGGAATTGCACGTAAGAGAAGAGAGAAGAATCATGGACTGGCTTCCGCCAATAGAAGTTTCGCGCATTTCAGATGGTGGTAAAGTGATCCCACAAGAGGTTCCTTCTACTTGATGAAAGACTCAGACTGCCGAGGAAAAGAGAAAGATGCTCCTACCGATAGCAGGGAATGAGACATATACTAGCGGGACCAAGTTGAAAGAGAAAGATCACTGGCATGTGGTGAACCATACCGAGATAAAGCAAGGAACGAGTGAGAACGACGGGGCAGACTAGAAAGACTGGATAGGCTAACGCGCGAGAGAGACATGTTCCAGGACGGAGCCGTATGACGCGAGAGTCTCACGTACGGTTCCTTTGAGAAGGGTGTGAGACCACCACCTATCAGGCCCGACGAGCGGTCCACGGAGCTGCATCCCTACTCAACCGGTCCATGCACATCGCTCTCTCCAGGAGGTTGGCCGCCTATCCTAGATCTTCCCATTTCCAAGAAGATCCCCGGCTCGATCTGGTTGAGTATCAAGGTTCTTCTCTTTCTGTTCCTATATATATGGGTCCGTGCAGCATTTCCACGATATCGTTATGATCAATTAATGGGACTTGGCCGGAAAGTGTTCTTGCCTCTATCATTAGCTCGGGTAGTCCCCGTTTCTGGTCTTTCAGTCACCTTTCGATGGCTCCCTTAATGTCTTTGCCAGGAAGGAAGAAGCGGGCTACTCCCCGAAAATGCCTAAAGGTGGGGTTCAAAAGGAAAAGGGGGGATTCATTGGCTGGTCCACTCGGCCTTTTTTTTCTTCTTTCTTGTTTTCTTTTTTTTTTCTTCTTTCTTGTTTCGTGTCCTCGTCTCTCTTCTCATCCGATATCTGATCTCTTGCTGCAGACGACTGACTAGGGACATCTGATGATCTCACGCATGCAGACTCTGACAAGGGACGCTCGGCCGAGACGATTGATCTCATGCAGACTCAGATAAAGTCAAGCTGAGCTCATTTCAAAGTTTTCGACTTAGCTGACTCTCCTTTGATGCGCTATCGTGACGCACACGTGCAGTTCTAGGACTAAGAAATGAGATAAGAATCAAGACCAAGGTCTTGTTATATCCTAAAGCAAGTTTGGGAACATTACCATTAAGTGTTAAGTATACATTTGAGGACGTCCTAGAAAGGCCCAAAACGAGGGGCAAGCTCCTAGAGGGCAAAAGGCAACAGAGTCAGTACCCCCACCAAATCTCTTAGACGTGGTGGCTCAGTTACAGAGACAGTTAGCAGAACAACAGCAAGTTATTGCCACTAGGATGGCTAACTAGCAGGTCGTTATTATTACCTCGCCGGTGGCGAATGTAGTGGCACCAGTTGTGATCGAAGACCCATCGATTACATCTGTAGTCCGGCAAAGGGGGTAAGGCAAGGAGCGTACCTTATTCAGTAGAAGAAACTGAAGCCAGGGAACTTCCCAGGCACAAGCAAACCATGGGATGCTTAAGCATGGTTCAAAAACGTTGGAAAGAATAGTAGGGCTACTGGACTGGCATGAGGTAGAGAAGATAAAGTGTGCATCTTTCTGCCTTACGGGAGATGCTAGAATATAGTGGAAGAGAGTCAAGGCCAAGAGAAATGTCAGCCAGATGACATGGGCCGACTTCGAGACTGAGTTCTTCGAAGAATACTTTCACATGCAAGTAACCAACAAGCATTATGATGAATTCACGGAGTTCAGACAAGGAGAACTATCCGTGGATGAAGCAGTGAAGATGTTTAAGCGGTTAGCTCATCTGTGCCCAGAGCTAGTTAGCACGGAAAAAGAGATAGTTAGGCTAATGCTCAAGATGTTAAGGCCTGAGATAGCGTTAAAGGGGGCTAGCGGTGTTAAGAGGCTGCAAACCTCCGAAGAACTAATAAGTAGTGCTTTGATCACTGAGCACTACTTAAACAGTATAAAGGCCACTAGAAAGGTTGAACGATGAAGTTCTTAACAACCTTACCGTCAGGGGAAGTGATGGCCTCTACTGAGAGGCTAAGGGCAGTATCAATCTAGATTTCCAACCGAGAGCTCTACAGTGACTTGGTAGTCCTTGAAATGAAGGATTACGATGTCATTTTAGGAATGGACTTCTTGAGCAAGTATAATGCTTCTATAGACTGCCGCAAGAGAAAAGTCAAGTTCACACCGGAAGCAGAACCTTCATTTGAGTTTATTGGAGACCCAAGGAGAAAGATAAATAGGTTCCTATCTACCTTACAAGCTCAGAGAATGTTAGAGAAGGGGTGCTCTGGTTTTCTAGCTCATATAGTGGATGCAAGTCAAGGAGAAGGATTGAAGAGAGAAGAAGTGAGGGTAGTCTGTGACTATCCTGAGGTGTTTCCTGAAGAGTTACCAGGACTCTCTCCCAATCGGGAAATTGAGTTAGCCCCAGGAACCAACCCAATTTCGAAGGCACCTTATCGCATGGCACCAGCAGAACTGAAAGAATTACAAGAACAATTGCAAGAGCTACTTGACAAGGGTTTCATCCGCCCTAGTCATTCACCTTGGGGAGCTCCTGTACTGTTGGTCAAGAAGAAAGATGGATCTATGCGAATGTGCATAGATTATCGAGATTTGAATAAGGTAACCATCAAGAACAGATATCCTTTGCCAAGGATAGATGATTTATTTGATCAGCTGAAGGGAGCCACAGTGTTCTCCAAGATAGATTTGCGATCAGGTTACCATCAGCTCAGAGTGAAGGAGAGTGATGTGCCAAGGACTGCTTTCAGTACAAGATATGGGCACTATGAGTTTGTGGTCATGCCCTTTGGAGTGACAAACGCCCCTGCGACGTTTATGGATCTAATGAATAGAGTGTTCAAGGATTTTCTGGATAAGTTCGTCATTGCCTTCATTGATGATATCCTAGTGTATTCAAAGACTCGGAAAGAACATGAAGAACACCTGAAGATAGTGTTGCAAACCTTACACCAGAAGGAGTTGTACGCCAAATTCTCAAAGTGTGAGTTTTGGCTTGATCAGGTGGCCTTCCTAGGCCACATTGTATCCAAAGAAGGCATTCAAGTTGATCCAGCCAAGATAGAAACAGTCAGCAACTGGTGTAGACCCAAGAATGCCAGTGAAATCAGAAGTTTCTTAGGCCTGGCGGGATATTACAGAAAATTTGTAGAGAACTTTTCCAGAATAGCCTCTCCACTCACAGCCTTGACTAGAAAGAACAAGAAGTTTGAATGGTCAGATAAATGCGAGCACAGTTTTCTAGAACTGAAGCAGAGATTGACCAGTGCTCCCATCCTGGCTGTTCCAGAGAGTGACAAGACCTTTGACCTCTACAGTGATGCATCCAAGATGGGCCTTGGAGCTGTCCTCATGCGAGAAGGAAAAGTAATAGCATATGCCTCCAGACAGCTCAAGGACTATGAGAAGAATTACCCTACCCACGACCTCGAGCTAGCAGCTGTGGTTTTCGCACTGAAACTTTGGAGACACTACCTGTATGGAGTGCAGTGCAGAATCTTCACAGACCATCAAAGTTTGAAGTACTTCTTCACTCAGAAGGACCTGAATATGAGGCAGCGCAGGTGGCTAGAGTTGGTCAAAGATTATGACTGTGAAATCCTCTACCACCCAGGTAAAGCTAATAAAGTGGCAGATGCACTGAGCAGAAAATCCTGTGCAGCACTGATGTCCCTATCATCACTGTCTCTACCACTTCAGAAAGAAATAAAGGATTTTGGAGTCGAGGTAATAATTGGGCAACTTTCTGCATTGACTTTAGAGTCAACCCTGCTTGTGGATATACAAAGAAAGCAAAGTCAAGACCTAGAAATCCAGAAGATCAAGCAGGGGATCCAAGAGGCAGAAAATTCAGAGTTTCGAGTATCAGATAGTGGCATCCTCTATCTTGGAGACCGCCTTTGCGTCTCCAATTATGAGGAACTAAGAAAGAATATTTTAGAAGAAGCCCACAGTACCCCGTACTCTATGCATCCTGGTTCTACCAAGATGTACCAAGATTTAAGACAAAGGTTCTGGTGGTCTGGACTCAAGCGAGACGTGGCCAGATATATCAGTACCTGCTTGACCTGCCAGAGAGTCAAAGCAGAACACCAGAGACCAGGAGGAGTTCTGCAGCCTCTTCCCATTCCAGAGTGAAAGTGGGAAGAAATATCCATGGACTTTATCACAGGTCTTCCAAGAACCACCCATGGACACGATGCAATTTGGGTGATAGTGGACAGATTGACCAAGTCTGCCCACTTCCTAGCCATCAAGTTATCGCATTCGGTAGAGCAATTAGCACAGCTGTACGTGAAAGAAGTGATCAGGCTTCACGGAGTTCCGAGGTCGATCGTGTCTGACAGAGATGGGCGGTTCATCTCCCATTTTTGGAGGTGTGTTCAGGACGCCCTAGGCATCAGACTTCAGTTCAGCACAGCTTTCCATCCCCAGACAGATGGACAAACAGAGAGAGTAAATCAGATTTTAGAAGACATGCTCAGGGCTTGTGCATTGGACTTTAAAGGTAGTTGGTGCAAATTTCTGTGCTTAGCTGAGTTTGCCTATAACAATAGCTATCAGGCCACCATCAGGATGGCACCTTATGAGGCATTGTATGGCAGGAAATGTAGATCACCCATATGTTAGCAAGAAGCTGGTGAGAAGAAAGAGATGGAGTCAGGACTAGGCAGCCAGACTGAGCTTATAGATGAGACCGCTCAGGCTATCCAGACGATCCGCCAGAGGATTGAGACTGCCCAGAGTAGACAGAAAAGTTATGCTGACACACGCCGTAGGCCACTTGAATTCCCAAGTTGGAGATTCAGTATTTCTCAAGGTCGCTCCTATGAAGGGAGTGGTGAGATTTGGCAAGAAGGGCAAGCTAAGTCCTCGCTACATAGGACCCTACAAGATTATAAAGAGGGTTGGTAAGGTAGCATATGAGCTGGACCTACCAGAGGATATGTCAGCTATCCACAGTACATTTCATGTCTCTATGCTAAAGAAGTGTATTCACGACCCTAGCCAAGTGATTCAGCCTCAGTCAGTACAGATCCAAGAAGATCTTAGTTATGAGAGCAGACCGACACAGATAGTGGACAAAGCAGTTTAAAAGATTAAGAAACAAAGAAGTGCCACTAGTGAAGGTCATTTGGCAGAATCAAAAGCATGAAGAGGCTACTTGGGAACGTGAGGACAGCATGAGAGAGAGATATCCAGAATTATTCTAAGTTCGAGGACGAACTTTTTATAAGGTATGGGGGATTGTAACGCACCAAAATTTCCATTTTTAGTCCTTAAAGTCCTTAGAATTATTTAGAAATGGTTTAGAAATATTCTTTAGATTTTTAGAAATTTTTAGATATTTTTACGGATTTTTCTGAGTCCGTTTAGTATTTTTAGGCAAAAGAATAGAGTTTTTCGGATCAAAAATAAAAGAAAACTTCAAAGGGCAGCCGCAGGGGTTCGAACTCGCGACCAGAGGAGAAGCTAAACCTTAGGGGCGCGCGCGGAACCAGCTGGGCTAGGGTATCAAGCACATAAAAAGCCGGAGAGAAATATATTTATAGAGTAGTTACGTTTTTCATAAAGATAGTATAAATAGATGATTAAAGAGAGGAAATTAGATTTTGGTTTTCTCTCTTCCTCACCCTAGCCGCGCGAGACGCACGAGAATTATCCCCTCTCTTGTGCGCACGCCCCACCCAACCACCCTTTCTCTCCTCTTCCAAGGGGCGCCGGCCAAGGAGGGATCAAGGAGAGCGGAGCGTTGCATTCGTCTCGACGAGGAGAACGCGTAGGCGCGAAGAAATCTCCGAGACTCCGAGTTTCTCCGGAACACCCAACGCCAATTTTGGTTGTAAGTCCAAGATATCATGTAAGTACTGCTCACCTGCAGTAAGAGGCGGTTTTTCCGCGAGAATTTCCTTAAAAGTTTTTAAAAGAGATATTTCCTTTTTGTTTAGTTTTTGCATGTAATCTTAGTTCTTATATGCTTGTATAGTTGATAAGTACCCTATGTGAGTTTAGGGCCAAGAAAGCTATGAGAAAAGATAAAGATAAGAAAAGAAAAGGCCAAGGCCTTAAGAAAATCCCGAAAAGTCAAGACATAGGGATTTTAGCACGCAAGGTGCTCCAGAAAATGCCAAGGCATTTACAGATAAGAAAGAAAAGAAAGAAAAGCTATTTTATTTTCTAAGACCAGTACCCGGCGTCCAAGGGCGTCGTTAAAGAAATCCAGGTGTCCAATTCCAAGGTCTTGGCCCTGGTAGACCAAGGTCTGCTCTATTAGGATTGGTGGCTCGCTACCCCAACCTTTTAGGGAACGCGCATCAGATGGTACTTACGTCTTCAGTGGATCCAAGTGATTATATTTTCAAGTATATGCTTTAGCAAAGTTTCGAAAATTTAAAGAGTTTCAAAAAGTAAAGAATAGCTAAAGTTTCCATTGAGCTAAGAAAAGTAAATTGAGATTTATTATTGCTTGAGTATGCATGTTTTGAGCTATACATGTTCTAGTTTTCTTTCAAGCATATTAGTATCTCATATGATGTTCAGTTTGATCTAGAAGCATGTTTGCATATTCGAGTTTTTGTGAGCTAGATAGTACTTACTAAGCTTTTGCTTATAGATGCATTCCTCTTATGCAGATAAAGGTAAAGGCAAGCAATTCTGAAGGAAGACGACGAGGCGGTGCTGATAGAGTGTGTGTGGTGGCTGATTATGGAGAGATCCTTGAGACGAGACATTTTAGTTATTGAATTGCAATGTTTAAGTTATTCAAATTTCAAGTTCTTGCTTTATGGAGATTATTGAGTATTTGAGTTTTGGATAGTTTATATGCTAAATTTCTTAGAGTAAAGATTCCATGTCATTTCCTTTAGCATATATATCCTTATGATTGCATTGGATGAGTAAAAGTGTGAGTAGTTAGAAATATTGATACTTGTTAGAGAAAAAGGTGTTCGTGCCAAGATAGTATCAATTTCCCTTTTGAATCGAGTTTTATTGCTTAAAAATGTGTAGAAAAGTTGCAATCACATTTCATAATGCTTTAGCAAGGTTGTAGAACATGTATTTGGTGTTTAAATTCATAGAAGTCAAGATTGGTACAAACTCTATTGTTAAAGTTTATATAAACTTGTTTAGTTTATTTTCTTCCATAAAAGTCCTAAATTCAAGTTATGGATTCGTTTGATTGGCTAAATTGTTTAGGAAACTGATATAGAGTATAGAAATGTGTCGTAGTTTGATATGGCTCGAAATTGAAGGAATGGTGGACTTGGAAAGCAAGGGCCGAAACCTGTAAAACTGATTACAGCGTACCAGTCGACTGGTACAGGCAGTTTAAGAAGGGTAAGGCTGTTTTCAACAGGTATTAGCTATGGGATTTGAGAAGAAAGTATGACATGGTATTATTATACATGATTGCTTAAGTTAGAATATAATTGTTAGCAGAATTTAAAAAAAAAAAAGATTTCCGCAA